>OZ014521.1:597591030-598191030 GCA_963966055.1 Lathyrus aphaca | reverse complement strand
CCTTTCTCTACTTCTTTTTACCTCCTTTCTATTTCTTCTCTCTTCCTTCTTTCTGCAAAAAAAAATTATATATTTTTTTCTAACGATATTAAATAAAACTCTAAAATGATGAAAACACACATAAAACAAAAGAGTTTCGATATGGTGGTTCCGGTAATGGAGGAGACAAAACGGATTCAAGACTCCATATGATATGAGATATTACACATGTCTTTTGAAGATGTGAGTTTGGTGGTTTTTCCGGTGGTCGTTCCAAATCCAATAGTTTTCCTAGTAATAAATGCAGATCTGGTGGTTTGGTTTGAGGCGGATATAAATCCTGATTTGTTGCATGAGATGATATCAAAGATGATGACAGAAGTGACACAAGAGTTTTTCCCATAAATGGCGTCAGATTTGTTGTCGGAAGAGTCACCACACATGGTGTTGGAATCAGAGATTCCGCCAGAGATTCCATCAGAATTTTCGCTGGAGTTAGAAATGTATGAAGAGAAATATTTTTCTTCGGTTTTTCTTCTTTTTCTTTAGCTCTATGCACAATATATTTCTCTTTCAATTTCTGTTGTGAATCAGAAAATTTTTGTGAAAAATTTGAAGTTGTTCTTTTAACTCCTTTCTATATTTGGTTGAGATCTCATGAGTTTCAATCAAATATTGTTTGAGAGTTTCTAGTTGTGGGTGAAATGTTTCTGGTTGTGAATTGAAATTTGGAGGATGTTGTTGGTATGAAATATATGGGTTATGTGAAGGTGCATATGATGTGTATGAATTAGGTGGTATGGTTGTATAAGTGGAATAACATGGAGGAATAGAATGATGATAAAATGGTGATGAAGCAATATATGAAGGGATGAAAGAATGATAATATGGATATGTCATGGAATGAGAAGTTCAAGAATGAGAGCACCAATGTTAGGAAGAGAAAATGAACCCTAACAAAACAAAATAAAAGCTCTAAAATTACTAAGACAAATAAAATTAAAGAGATACAAAATTAAACTTATAAAATAAATTTCATTTGATTTCTTTGATACTTTTCTCATGTGTCCAAGACACTACATATATAATGATACTAATGGGTCATCAACTAAAAAGCCCAAATACAAAAAGCCCAATTCTATAATAATTAAAATGCTAACTAATATAAAATACTAAATTAATAAATTAAATACTCTTTATCATGCATGCAATTATGCATTTCAAATGCGTGAATTCTCAAACCTCACAAGTACATTGCCTAATGTGCAGTCCGGAATGACAATTTAACGGGTGAGAGCACATAGGATTAGGAGTGTTCAAAATCGAAAACACAGAAAACCGCATTTGATTTGAATTTGTTCCTACCATCTTTTAACAAAATCGCGCGGTTCGGTTTGTGTTTGCGGCTTATATTTTGCTACTCAAACTAAACCAAATCAAACTGCATTATGTTCTAACGCAAACTCCACTTATCCCACATCCAACCTAAAACTCAAATCTATTATGTTTTAACAATTACAAAATATTTTCTCTTACTCGCACTTAGGTTTTTTGTTTCAACCTTTTCAAATCTCTCCTAATAGTATTAAACATTCTTCTCATCTTCTTTGTCATGTATGTCTCGCCTATTCTACATTAATCTTTCATCTCATATGTTTTTTCTTTTTCATCTTCTCATTTTTATGTTGTTATTTTCTCTTCTAATTACATTTTTATCGTATCTTTCTTCTCAAATCTAACTTCTTATATATATTTTTTTGTTTTATCATAATATTTTTTTTATATTGTTTTATGCTACCATTTTTTTCACTTTTGTTTAAACTAATTTTTGTATATTGAATGAGAAGTTTTTGTCTAAATATGATGAGTTTTGTTGTTATTTTATGAATGATTAAACACAAAATTATGTTATTCTCTAAAGGTGTATGTATGACTCAATAAAAATCTAATAAAAAATCGAACTAACCCAAACCACATTGCTTTGGTTTGGTTTTTTTTCTAAAAGTCAATCAAACCAAGCTGAACCGCGTATTTTTTCTCCTGTGGTTCGGGTGATTTTTAACGTTAAAATTGTCCAAACCGCATCCTGAACACCCCTAATTGGAAATATCCCGTCCGAGAAGACATTAAGTCCTTCAGACAAGAGTCTAATTAGTTTGAGGGACGACGTTGTATAGCCAAACTGACGAGACACTAAGTCCCTTAGGAGCGGTGTTTCATCCTTTCATGAAGGGCTTTTGTCGAGCTCCCAAACAAAACTTGACACCAAATCTTCAGGGTTGATATAGGTCGCGCCTCTTAGGTGTGAATCATTGAAAATAATATCGCCCAAGGACAGATAATTAATAACTTATTGTTGATTATTGATAGTTTATAAGTGATGACTCATAACTGATAAGTTAATTTGAATGTTTGATAAATTAAAGATTACTGATAAGTGCAAAATTACATAAAAAATACATTATGAATTAAAAAATAGGTGGTCTCATTATCGTATTATATTGTATTATTAAATTAAATTTTATTCGATAAAAATAAATATAATAGACACATGCAAACATTTTTTAATAAATATGTAATATTAAAGCAACATCAAAATATATATATATATGTTTATTATAATAAAATTTAATCAGATACATAAAATAATAATATTATAATTTTAAATATAATTATATTAATTCAAAATAATAATAAAAATAAATTTATTGTCTAACATTCTACAATAATTATATTACAAATATCATGTATTTTGGTTGATTTCTTTGATCCCCTCTAACTTTTGACTAATTTAAAAATTATTAACATTTTACAAACATCGTATATTTTGGTTGATCTCTTTGATTCCCTCTACTTTTTCACTAATTTAAAAATTATTAAAATTATCTCGAAATTCATCGCAAAATATTTAATTTGGATGTTCATAAACATTCCATCATCTTATAAATTGACACTCATATAATTATACAATACAAAAATAATTGAAAGCTATCGCCAAACATTAATAATATAAGGTGATATTCAATAAAAATAGATTTTTGTTAAAGTAATAAAGATATAAATAAAAGAGAAAATGAGAAGCTAAAAAGCTACATACTCAAAAGTTTTAATTTGCTATCTTTTTAACTATTTGAAAATGTGTGGTTAATTTTTTTATTTGTTACAAGGTTAGTTTTTCAGAAAGCAATAAATTAAATTTATTATTATTATTTATTTATAGAAAACAATCAATTAAATTAATTATTATATTTAATAAAAAATTAATTTGTTATTTTTTAGCTATTTAAAAAATGTTGGGTTATGTTACAATTATAAGCCCAAATTTATAAACCCTCTTTACAAGGTTTTGAAATAGGGCTTATGAAACACAAACACGGAGAATAGAAAATACGGAAGCAAAAAACGCAACTCTGCAATTTCTCTCAATTCTGCTTCTTCCTCCGCCATAGTTGTGAATATTGTGGTGGTTTAGGGTTCTGGTAACGGCAATGGGTTCAAGACCAGAGTTGGTAGCGCCGCCGGAGATATTCTACGATGATGACACAGCACGCAAATATACGTCTAATTCCCGTAATATTGAAATTCAGGTCTGTCTTCTTCTTCTTCTCGATTCTACTTTCTTCTATTTTTTTGTTGATCGATTTCTGATTGTTGGTGTGTTTAACAAAGACTTCAATGTCTGAGCGAGCACTGGAGCTTCTCAATTTACCCAAAGACGGTGTTCCTAAGTTACTCCTTGACATTGGTATTTTACTTTACTTCGTTTCGATTGTTTTACCTCTTTATTATTCATTATATATAAATTTTGATTTGTGAATGTGAACGTGAACGATCGTTTTGTTTAGGTTGTGGCTCCGGACTTAGCGGCGAGGCTATCACAGAGAATGGACACCATTGGATAGGCCTTGATATTTCAGCCTCAATGCTTAGTATGTAATGTCTACCCTGTTATATATTCCTATCTATTTGGTTTTTAATAATTCTGAATATGTAATTGTTAACGTGTAGATATTGCATTAGAGCACGAGGTTGAGGGTGATCTTTTACTTGGTGACATGGGTCAGGTCAATTGTTAATCTAATTTCAACAGTATTATACATTCATGATCATTTTTGTTTCGTGGCTGTTGTTGTTCACGTCATCTTAGGCTCTGTATCGATGATTAGTTTCATTAGAGGCTTTGTTTGGATGGATGAAATAGGATGGAATGATGTGGTATGAGATGAGATTTAATTATCTCACACTTTATCCTTGGTTTCAGGGTTTAGGGCTTCGTTTTGGAGTGTTTGATGGGGCCATCGGCATATCTACCATTCAGGTGTGCTTTTGATAAACGAAAAATTTGAATTAAAATAGTCATGCAAGGCAACCATGTAAAGAAGAATATAATCGTTTAAGAATGCTACTCTATTATGAAAACCATACAATGATATAAGAAATAAAACTTTGTCCCGTTTTGATATGGGTAGTGAATAAGCCATCATTTTCTACCAAGTTTGTCTGTATTATGTATCTGATTTTCATTACTGATTTTTTGACTTATGTATGATAATGCAGTGGTTATGTAATGCTGATAAATCCTCTCAAAACCCTCATCTAAGATTGAAGTATGTTCCTTTCCTTATCTATTATATCACTTTTCATTTTTATGAAAACATGCAGAGTTTTCCACGTTTCTTTGCAACTTACCATCTATGTTAACATTTGATTATAATGGAAATGCTCACTTTTACCCTGTCACTCCAAATAATATAAGCTGTATTCTTTTGTAGGGCCTTTTTTACGTCTTTATATAGATGCTTAGCAAATGGTGCTAGAGCAGTATTTCAAGTGTATCCTGAAAACAATGATCAACGTGCATTGATTATGACTGCTGCAATGAAAGCTGGATTTGGTGGGGGACTATTGGAGGATTATCCAAAAAGGTATGAATAAGTCTTACAATACTACTGGAGCTCATTCATTTCATTAAGAGTAAAGGGCTGAATTCACACTTCTTTTTTGCATTTGTCTGGTACTTTTTAGATAGTTATTGGTTAATCTATGTTGTCAATAGCGCGGCTTGGGCGCAAAAGGGCTAGCCTCTGCCAGACATGGCAAACTTAACCCTAAACCCTTGGGCCTTGGCGCAAACTGGCTAGCCTCCACCACACATGGCAAACAGCGCAAAATAGAGTTGCAACCTTGTTAGCAGCTGAGAAGAATGTTGCATTGCTACAGGGCACAATTCACTTTCTCCTCTGTTGTGCCAGTTGCTGCCACTATTAGAGGCCTTGCGATAGTCACCTGCCATCATTCCAACCTCTGGCTTAGTCCCAGACCCACTTTTAGCTATAGCATTTTCTGGCCAACTAGAATTTTCTGGCAAGGCTTCTCTTTAGCTCTAGGATTTTCTTGCAATTGGGTTTTAGGTTTTGTTTAGAGACTAGGGTTTTTGATGTTGCCTATTTATTTGTTGACTATCCGGGACTAACAATATAGTAAATCATTATTGTCTTGTATTTTGTTCAACTTCGTTTTTCCACTAATTGTGGAACAATCATCTTATGACAGTGCTAAGAGGAGAAAAGAGTTTCTTTATCTCACTTGTGGTTTTAATGAACCGTTGCCCAAAGGTAAAACTGAAGATGACAAAACTGAAGATGACGACAGTGAAAGTGAAGAAAATAAAACAGTAAGTCCCACCACACATTTGATTCTATTCATGTCTTGTAAAAAAAATGTAATGAATTTTGTAAAAGTAATTGTTCTTAACATATTGTTTTGGTTACAATGCACCATGTATTGATTTATTCTTGAATTTCATTAGTTGGTTTTATTTTTGAATTGGTTATAGCTAGTCTAAAAAGAGCAATTTACCTCGTAGGATAAAGTAAGATCTCTCTATCAATGATGGAAACATCAATATGCAATATGCAGTTATGGATGATGATGAATAAACATATGAACTGATAACTTTTTGAAGATGCAATTTCTTTGTAAGCATATTGCTATTTTTACTTTATTGATCAAACAAAAATACTGCAGGTATATATCTCAGACAGGCATAGACCCTGGAAGATACAGAAAAATAGAAAGGGCGAAAAGGGAAGGGAATGGATAATAAGGAAGAAAGAGAAGAGGGTAAGAAGGGGAAAGGACGTTCCTCGAGATTCCAAGTACACTGGTCGGAAAAGGAAGGGAAGGGAAGGGATGGATCGCTTTTGATTTTTGTACAAATTTATTTATCACTTAACATTTCATAGTTTTTTGTGTTTGGTGATGGCACACATGACTTGATTAATTTTATAAAGGAAATGCTAATATACAGGGTTCCACATAAAAATTCATTAAATATATTTTCTTTTTATTTTTTTCTTTATCTTTTTAATAAGGGTCCCACTCAAAAATAGTGAATAAAAATACACTAAGATATATATTGCTAATGTACATCTATATGACTGCGTATTAGCATGAACCTTTTATAAGTTAATTATATATGTTATTCTATTATAGTTATTTCAATGCAAACAATATTGGTGTGATGTATTTCTAACTAAATGATGATGATTTATTTATACAAGAAGATGGAGAATTCACAAGAGGAGAAACAGTAAAATTCTTTACAACAAAATTCAACAAATGTTAAAAACTTAAATTGGAGAATTTCAACAGTAAAATTCACATGAAAAGTTAATTTGGAGAGTAAAATTCACGTGTAAAAAAAATCTTACATTCGGTGTATTTTACATTCCAGTTTGGACAAGAAAAAATAACCATATGTTACACCAATGCATTTTTCGGGTTGAGTTTTGATTGGACAGTGGATTTTTCAAATAATGTTTTTCTTGTTTTATTAATATTAAATCACTAAACGATGAGTCATCATATTTTTCTTTCATAAAAATAATTCAATATTTTTATCGGAAAAAAAAAAATTAAATAGTCTGTGTTTGCTATTTTTTAGCATAATAAAATAATAAATGATAACAACAACTAATAAAAATTATCATAAAATACTACTAATAAACTAAAGTTGCATGACATAAAATTGTATTAACATCAAAATAACTAAAGAGTGAAACATCCAAGATTAGTTAATGGAAAATGCTTAATAGTAAGAAAAGGTGAAAATAAGAAATGTAAGACTAAATCTCAACCATTCATTATCACCAATATCTCATGATCCATATTAAAAAGGAAGTTAAATTTAAAATCAATTTAAAATTAACCTCTAAAATAGTGACATGTGTGCATTCTTACATTTCTTCTTCAAATTCATTCGTACTAAATAGCATTGCTCTTAGTTAAAATTATGAATCAACTCCTAAGGGTTAACTTAGTGGTGGAGACTTGAGATTTGAGAGTATGCCTCAAGGTCTCAAGTTCAAATCCTATAAGCTGCAATCAATCTTTGTGTAAGTTCATTACATACGGAGCTTTGCTCTGATAGAAAATAAAGATTAAAATCTATGAAAAGTAATATTAGTTTATTAGTTTTTATATATATATATATATATATATATATATATATATATATATATATATATATATATATATATATATATATATATATATATATATATATATATATATTTACGATGGAATGTAGTTTTTACAGTTTTTTTTGTCTTTTGATTAGGTTTTTGTATCGGATTGGAGAATCTTTGTTTCTTTCTTTTAATTCAAATTGCTTATAAAAAAAGCCTCATACAAGTCACAATCTCATTTCCACCACAAACCTTCTTCATATTTAATATCCAAACTTAGAAAATATGAAGAAATTCATAGAAAATGTGGACCAAACACTAGAACTTACAAAAGAGACATGAAAATTATTGCAAACTCTAAGAAAATTAATAGTTCATCGTGTGCTTCTACAACTTACAAATACATTATTTGGTTACCTGCAAATGGTTTAGGTAACCAAATAATTAGCATGGTTTTATCATTTCTCTACACGCTCCTAACAGATCGCGTTATGCTCGTAAAATTCAAAAAAGATAAAAATGATTTATTTTACGAGCCGTTTCTGAATTCAACTTGGTTGTTATCGATGAATTAGCCTTTTTGGAATGCAGAAAATGTTGAATCGTATCAAAGATTTATAGATATGGAACTCTCCAATACATGGAATGCAGAAAATTTTATTGAAGATGTTTCATCTAGTTTTCCTAATATTAGACATTGTAAGGATTATAGTTTTGAGTTGAAGTTAGTTAATTGTTCTGTTTAGTTGTAATTGTTTCATGGTTATAGATATATACTTTTTTAGTAATAAAATACATTTCTAAACTCTTGTTTCTCTTAATACATTTATGTGGTAATTTCTATCAAGTAATTTTCTCTGTTTTGATCCAACCTATAGTTGATGGGTCTTACTCTTAACAAATGAGTAATATTACACTGAGATGTCAAATCATATGAATAATTTAAAATTATAAACTCATTTGGCTGAATACATGGTTTGTCATTGGTTTCACTTTGTATTTTATAAAGCCTATATTAATTTTGAGAATTTTTCAATCCACCTCACGAATCTCTAAGTTATCTGCTGCATTTTCAATTATGCCCCTTTGTACAGATATATCTACAAAACTAATGAAAAAACAATTTTTTTAATTAAGTCAAACTAAATAGTCGAAGACGTATATATAATGATACAGAGACTAAAAACATATATTTAAAGTTAACATGATGAAGATTTGAGTCAAGGAATTACGTTTTCTACCAATACAAAACTTTGTTATTCGTGTCTCTTCAATGTGTTGTTTTAGTGTAGCCATTAATCTTCATTCAACGTGTTGTATGATGAAAATAGATTCACTGCATATCAACTACAAAATTTGACTAATAACTTATACTACAAGTAACAATGTCATTTGTTTACTTTTTCTTAAATAATGTCTTTTAAATTATTAATGTTTTCATTTAATTTTAGAAGTCATTCTCTGTCTTGGATAACGTCAAAGAAGTAATATTTTATTGTTATCCAAGAAAGATGGTAAAGTGGACACAAAGTAAACAAGTGATATTGTTACGTGTAGCATAAGTTATTAGTATCTATAACATTATATATACGTCTACGACTAACGAATCTGATTTAATTAAAAAAATGTTTAGTTGAAATTCAGTAGTTCCGCAAATATATCTCTGGAAGATTTCAATGAAAAATTAAAGAGAGTATATCTGAAGATATATTAGCAGAATTTAATTGGAAACACATATGGTATATGAGAGACTCATGGGGTGGAATAAAAAAATTTCTTAATTGTTTAATAAAAAGTAATACTTTTACTTACAGAAAAAAAGTATTTTTTGAATAAATATATTATTTAATTTTTTAGAAAAAATATTAATTTTTAAGTCATTTATATTTAAATACTTAAATTACATGTAGAATCAGTCAGTCATATTCAACAACTAAAAAAATATTAGTCGAATCTTCAATAAAAATAAAACTTTAACAAATATTTCTTTAATACACCAACGCAATACACATCTAAAATTATATTATATTGAAATATTTAACTGGTACTAAATGGCATCTACAAGGTACATAACATTTTCCAAATACAAAATATAGTGTAAAAATACTAAGGATGTCAAGTACAAATTCTACAAAAGAAAAACTTCCAGAGCGAAAACATAAACCAAAACCACAATATTTTGTAACAATATTTTTCTTAAATATTTATATTAATTTTATCTTGGTAACAAGAAAATAAGAGATGTTTGAAGTAAAAGATTATTAATTTTTTTAGATGAAAACTTTTAATAATTATTTTTAAAAATACAAATGTCAGATTATTTTTTTTTATATATTACAATAGTTCACTTAAAATGTTTTTAAAATACATATTTTAAACTAGACCCAAAAAAATACATATTTTAAAAAATAACTTTTGTGTACATAATTGTTCACCAAGTTTTGAGCAGCGAAGAAAACTGGGGTATCGTCTTCTTCTTCTCCGATTCGTTTTCGGTTCTGCAATTCACATACCAACGTACCATAAAACCGAAATCAGTTCCATAACCGTAGCCTCTCGCGATTCGGTATGATATCTTCTTCCATTGTTTCAATCATGAATCTATCTATGCTTGTTTTTTGTACTTTGTTGATGTATAAACCCTAATTTTTTTGTTTAATTTTGTATAAAATGGAAGAGTACTTTGTTTGAGAATTTTTTGTTTCTGCGTGTGAATAGAACGGAGCTTACATACATTTTATCATTTGTGTTCAATAGAGCATTTTAAAGTTTTGTTAAATGGAAGTATACATTGAGAGAATGTAATGTAACATGATAATGATAACCGATATGCTTGAAGATTGAATGGGGCACATAAACAAATGACTCCTCAGATGATTTTTGCCTGATAATTTACTTTTTTCTGACAGTGATTTCATTGTAACTGCAAATTAAGGACTCAAGCAACTGTAATGGGTATAATCAGGAGGTTCTTCTCTTTTATAGCAGGGAACGTAGTTGGGATATATGTGGCTCAGAATTACCAAGTTCCAAACATCAAGAATGTAGCTGACAATTTCTTGTTAAAGGCCAAGGAATTTGAGGACAAATACCGCAAACCTAACAAGAAAGGTGGTAATGATGGTGATTAGAAAAATTAGATCTTCTTTGAAACTACAGTGGAATCAGGTTCTGTTTTTGGGATTTTTTGGGGGTGAATTGTCCTCCATTATATAGATACCGACACATATTAGTTAAGGTCTCTAAAGTAGTGTTCTTCTTCACATATATAAACATGTTCATTATTCATAGGAATTGTTGTCAAATTTTTGTGTTGTTCTAAACTTTACTTGTTAGATTCTTGAGTCTTAGATAGTATGTTAACTCTAGGATAGGAATTTGTTTAGTTGTGATTGGAATTGTAGCTAATATCCCAGGGAGTTTTCTTTCCACAATATCAAATGTTATTGTTAAATTGATCTTTCAACTTCTTAGTGATGGTATCTGATTGACGTTTGTTATTTCAAAATGCTATACTGTTTATTTGACAAAAATTCCGCCTTCCACCTTCATGGCGGTCCGACTCCAGCCGCCTAAGTGTGACATTTGGGCTGCCTTCTTTGTGTTGGGTGTAAATGAGTGGGTTCAATCTTAAATTGTTTAGAGATACGACATGTCTTGTGTTTACAATTTTGGCAGTTCTCACCTTATAGTCTTATAGTCAGGTACTCAGGTTTTCTAAGGTTGGATTAGGCTCAATCTAAATTCTACGATGATGATGATGATGATGATGATGATGATGATAGAGTTTCGTTCAAACTTGTTAGGCCATCTCCTATTAGGTTTCTACTCTTGGACCACTTAGTTCACACATATAAAGTCTACCCTAAATCTGTCGGATTTCTTGCATTGTTCACGCTTGACGCTCATTGGGACTTGAGCGTGAGGGAGTGTGTTGAAAATTTCAATTTCATTGGGGTTTGCTCCAGTTATCAATAGTGGAAAATAGGGAAAGTGGCCTGGAGCAGTGACCCTCCGTAATGGAGGAGCGGTTTTCATCTCAATTTGAGATAGCGGCCGCTATTTGTTGTTTACGGGTAGCAGGAGCGAAGCGCTTCTCGGTCTGAGCGGGTTTGAACTGTGTTGAACACAAAAACCCAGATTTCCTCTTAAAATAAATAAACGTTGGAGGAGTTTTTTTTGTAATTTTTCTAATTTTCCCCAACTCAACACAATACAGAGGATTGAAATCTTCTTTTCACACGCTTTTGCTTCATTTTTCAGAGTTTTCTTCTCACGATCTTCTCTCCATTGTTGCCTCTGTCTGCTTCGTTTCATAGCATTGCAGACACTGATTTAGTCCAAATGCCTTTTAGTTTGATGGTAGCTTGAAGGGGGCAAGGCGAGGGAAGTGATGGAGCTAACGAAGCTTTTTGACATGGGATTGGTGCTTAGTGAGTTAAAAGGTCCCAGAAATTGTTCAAAATTATATTGATCGCGACTTTTTGAGTCTAACGGTTACTAACTGCAAGTGAACAGCCTAATTGCGTAATAATAAAAGATATTGATCTCACTGGAACTTGATAATCAAACTAGTGCTATTGGGTTCTTACTATGTTTAACTAAAGCGAATGATATTTTAGTTAAAAGGAAACAAGAATTTAGATTTAAATTAGATTCGAATGTAATATCGGTACGTACTTACTATGCTATCATTGATTCAATAAATTGTCGGTGTATAACAAATATTATCTATATTATTATAATATTTTAAATTAAAAAATAGAATTGATAAATATTAAATTATTATTTTTTAAAAACTATTCTCTTAAAATATATTAAAGATTTTTTTTTAAATCTCCTTTCTTTGAAACATTCTCTTTCTCTACCCTTCAAACTCACAAACAAAATCTAAGAATATATTTGGACTTTAGATTGATGGTATACGATAGAATGAAATGGTAAATAATGTGATCTTATTATTTAGTAGGGGTGTTCGCGGTGCGGTTTGAGCGGTTTTTAAGTAAAAAATTATCCGAACCGCAAGAGAAAAAAGCATGCGGTTTGATTTGGATCGGTTGACTTTAAGAAATAAAACTGAACAAAACCAATGCGGTTTGGATTGGTTCGGTTGGTTCAGTTTTTTACAATATTTTTATTGAGTCATACATACACATATATAGAACAACATAATTTTATATTTAATCATTCATACATTATCAAATAGAAACAAAAATCATCATATTTAGACAATAACTTCTCATTCAATATACAAAAATATGATTAGATAAAAGTGGAATAAAAAACATAAAATAGTAGAATAAAACAATATAAAAAATATTACAATAAAAAGAAAAAATGGAGGAGAGGAAAGATTAAAGAAGATGAAAAAGAAAGCTCATAAGATATGTGATATTATAGAAGAAAGGTGGAATAAAAACGTAATTGGAAAAGAAACAATAATATAAAAAAGGAGAAGATGAAGATGAAAAAGAAAGAACATAATATAAGAGAGATTAGAGTATAAGAGGTGAGATGTACATAGCAAATATGACGAGAAGAATGTGTGATACTACTCGATATTTGAGAAGGTTGAAACTAAAACCTTAAGCGTGAGTAAGAGAATATTTGTATGGTTAAGACATAATAGGTTTAAGTTTTGAGTTAGATGTGGGATAAGTGAAGTTTAGGTTGCAACATAATGCGGTTTGGTTTAGTTTAATTCAGTTTACAAAATACAAACCGCAAATCAAACCGAACCGCGCGGTTTTATTGAAAAATGGCCCAAATACATCTGAACCAAGTGCAGTTTTTTGTGATTACGGTTTGGTTTAATTTGATTTGCGGTTTTCTATTGGATTGGTTTAGTTTTGAACATCCCTACTATTTAGAATTGGAAATAATAGATAAGTGAAATCAATCCATTTCATCTCATTTCATTAAATCCTCTATTTATGAAACATTAAAACAAGATAAATTTTTAGGTACCCATGATAAGTTATTAAGTACTGATACCTTTAGTATAAATTCTGATAAAATTTAATTTATATTAAAATAAAATAAAATAATAAAGCGACATAACATTGAATAATAGATTTTGATTGGTTGAAGATATTAATATCCAACTAAATTCAAATTTACGAGAATGTTCATCTTAAAACAATTGCTTGCCTTATTTTGACATGATGAGTTTAGTTCCATTCCATCAACACAAATATTACCTATGATTATGTTTGGATTGATAATATAAGATAAAATGAAATGAAATAAAATCAAATAAAATATGAGAAGGAGTGGAATAAACCATGATTGAACCCATTCCATCTCGTTCATTTAATCTTCCATTTTTATTTCATTCCATTTACAATGTATGCAATATAATAAAATGCATTAATAAAATATTCAAACAATAAAGTAAAATTTATATTTTGTTTTGTTTTGCTCTATTCCATATGTCTTTTAAGTTATAGTTTTTTTAAAGATAAATGTTTGTTTATTTCAGTTATTAAAAAAAGGATTTTATTTTTTATATTTTTAAAAATGAATTTTATAAAATCGTTTTTTAAAATATTATCAATTTTTGTATACTTTTTATTTAACTTGAATGATTAATTTTGACATCCTATATTATATAATACAGGGGTGTTCAAATTCAAACTTATTCATATAAAAACCGCAAAATGTTTTAGAAAAATAAAAAATAAAAAAAAAATTGAATTTTATTGGATGTGTTTGAGCCATTTTGCAAAAATCATTTGGTTTGAATTGAAATTCAAATTGACTTTTCAAAATCGATCCAAACTGAACCGCGGATATCTCTATTATATCATAAATAAACATAATCGAGAGAAATTTGTAAATGTATTGACAAGTTCAATACATTTAGGAACCAATATGATACCAAGAGTTACAATTCTTGAGACCCAAATGGTTACATGTAACCAATAATCTTAATCGTTGGCTTATGATTATGATTCTTGAGGCAACAAATCTGCTATCTCTAATTGAAAAGGACTAATATCAATTTTTTCATAGCCACAAACACCTTCAAATTTCTCACTCCTTAAGTTACAAACAAAAACTCCATCAGCATAAGAATGTAAATACACAATGTCCCTATCATAAGGATGAAACCCTGCAACCCTCTTATAATAATTTCCACAAAACTTTTCTGGCAATTTTTTCCTTATATCAATCCTATGCAACAAATCCCAATTATTCTTTTCAATAAATTCCCAAATTCTCAATTCATTTTGTCCAATTTCACCAATTCTTAACCCTCCACTAGAGCTTCCAAGAAAACCAAAACTCATTATATTCATTGAATCAGCTTCTGACGGATAATCAAGTGTGTAACTATGGTTTGTATAAGGATTCATCACAAAAATGTTTGTCCTCCCCATGAAATACAAGCTTCCATTATGCGAAAAACTTAGTAACCAATGGGGCGCGAAAGCGAACCCCTCCGGGATATTCATAACAACTTGTTTCCATTGCCCGGTGTCCGAATAGAAAATATATAATTCAACCTCAAACATTCTTCTTATAAATGATTTTATAATTACAACTCGAAAGTCGCGTTCACCTGAATAAGAAGTTATCGTTCTATCCTCGGTTAAAGGGCTACAAGTAAACCCCACCGCGTATAAATTTTCATTAAACTCCATGGGAGAAGGCGGTATAGTGATACATTCTTTCATTAGTGGGTCATAAACATAATAGCCGCTACCGTATGTGTATCGGCGGTTGCAACACAAGAATATACCGTGGGAAGAGCCGCATAGGCTTCCATTGACGAGCATTTCCGGTGGAAAATTTATGGGAATTTCTACATGATCATGATTTTTAGTTTGTTCTAAAAAGGCCAACACAATTTCATGAGGTGTGACAAATATTAATATTGATTTGAAAAAGGAGTGTTGAAGAGATGTAAATTGTTTTTTGAAATAAGGGCTTGAAATCAACTCTAACCATCTTTTTGAAACACATTTGCATCCAATGGTGGATTTGAATGGCAAAAGAGTGAAGATTTGGGCTAATAAATCATCTGATAAATAATTTATGTCACATTTTGATAACAACTTAGCAGATGAGATATCATGAGCCATAAGAACAGCATAATACAAAAACCAATACAAAGAGATAAGGTAGAAACTTTGAGAGTGATTTAAATACATAACAATGGAGAGAAAAGGTAAGAGGATGATGAGAAACAAATGGTAAGTTTGTTGGTATTATTCTTGTTAGATCCCAGATGCAAATAATATGCTTCAACTTTTGTGTCAGCTATTCCTTTTATTAGTACTTTATTTCATGTTGCAATAATAGCATTAGGTTAAAAATATTTTAAAAATTGCAATTATTGTATTAGGTCAAAAATATTTATTAAATAGTTTTGAAAATTATTTTTTTCTCTCATAAAAAAGCATTTTATAATGTGTAATTATTAAAACCATTTTATAATAGAATTTAATTGGAATGCACTCACAGTGTAAAATAGTTTTTCTAAGTTTGAGTGAGTCATAGACGTTGGATGTTGGAACAACTTTAACTTTTATTTTAAAAATAAATAAAGTAATACAAACGGATGATGACAATGAATTGACAGTGTAAAACTTATTACACCGTCAGTGCATAATAATTAATCTCTTTATAAAATTATTAATATTTTAAAATATATGTGGAATTTGGTATAATATAGTCGCACATTGGATAGTATAAAATTATTTTATATCTTAGATCATATTCCTTAAGAATTTGATATGTGATCTATATCTATGATTTCATACCTTTATTTGTTTTGTTAAATTGATTTTAATAAAATTGACTTTAAATTGATTTTGATATTTTTAAAGTTAATTATGTGATATTGTTGAATAATAAATCTTTATTGGATGACTATGTATAATGCATTACCTTTAAAATGCCTTCTATTAGTGCCAAAGGATCTTTGACCTGTGGACAGGCCTTCCTTTATTTCCTTTATTGCTTGGCTCAGTTCTCTATAGGAGGGCCGACTCGAGGTCATCTAATAGGGAATAAAGGCCTTTGGATATAAATATAATCATCCTCAAACTTGGATAAGCTGGCGATCAAGTACCCTTGGTCGTGTTATCAAATGTACCTCATATCATGGCAGTTACCTACAGTCACTACTCGACTTCGAAGTTTCAAAAGAATGACTAGACATATATAAGGAATAGTTTGAGCCCTAACCGGTGTTCAATGAAACAAGTCTCTAAAAGAATGTCATCTACACCCGACCATCCTACTTGTTTTAAACAGAGTTGACCACACGACTAGATCGCTGGTAAGCAAAGTGGCATCCCTAACAGCCACTAGAGGTAGATACCAGCTCTGGAGTAAGACGGGGTCCAAGACGCTTGGTCCCTATGACCGGGAAAGAGCTTTGTCGAAGACTTGACATAGCAATTCGACGAGTCTAAAATTTGAACGGTTGTCTTACTTTCGGTGAAGACGGTCATCCAACGATACACCACAAATAAATATAAAACAAAGTACTTTGATACCTCGTCCAACCAAATGATACGTCTTAAAGAAGAGAAGTGTGCCCTAGAGTCCCCAAAGGAGTGACAACGGCCAAAGACTCAAGGAAACGTCCACCACAATGGAGTCATCGCCGAAGGTTTATCTACCAAACCATTTATTTGTTTCTTTGTAGCGAATTTAACTCCTTTATATATATATATATATATATATATATATATATATATATATATATATATATATATATATATATCTTTTTTGTTGTATATTTCTTTGTCTCTCTTTCTGATGGAGTAGTCAAGATATAGATAATAAAGATGAAATGCATGAATGTGTATCTGATAATGTTAGCCTAAAATTTCTATTTGGAAAAAACCAATTGAATGTTGCATTGAAAAATGCAAAGTGTTAGTATTGATTAACACAAGTCGACAAGAACAAATATGTCGACCGGAATGTTTCAACTAGTGTGTTGAAACGTGGTTTGGAAGTATCTCAAGAGCAGATCTTGGAGCATTGTTTAAAGTGAAGGAAAATTGCGATCTAAACGCAGCGGAAAACAAAAAATTTCCTTTAGTGATCCTTACGAATGAGCATGGTCAGTGATAGAATCGTTACCTCTTTGTGGCGATTCAGATCTTTGATGCAGCGATCACAAGCGTTGATGAAGTGCAACGCGTCTACTCAGTCCACACGAACAGCTTCCGGTCACAGTGCTAGCTGCTTACGAACGGAATTATTTGAGTGAGAATCAAAAAACGAAATTGCATCAAGTAAAAGCTTCATCACAAGGGTTCCTTTTATAGACTCTCTTGTGGGCTGCGGGCTAAAAGCCCAATTCACATGATCCATAATAATATTATATATTATTATAATAACTATTATTATAATAAATATATTTATTTTATTATTATTTTATAACCATTATAAAATAACAATAATTATTATTATATTATCCGAATTTCTATTTTTCACTTAAGTGCACCGTACCTTACGGTGTTCCTTTGATTTCTCTATCTCTCATCAAACTGTCCTTATGTGTGTGACCCTGTAGGATTTCGTAACGTTGGTAATTATATTAAATTATATATTTAATTAACATAATAAATAGTGAGCGGTATCTAGCAACACATCACTGCTACCCAAGTCACGAAAATGTCATGTGATCTGACAAAACCTTTTTCGTGATAATATATGTTTGTACAATTACCCTTTTGCCCCTATGTCTATATTGAACACAAGGCATACACTGTGTCATCCTTGTCCAGTTCAATATTGGGCCCTTAGACATTTCTCCTGTTATGCAGGATTGGCAAATTCCATCTAGGACACTCATGTCCCTCAGCATGCTTCGTGGAGTGCCCATCAACTGTCTTTATGATCATCCAGTTACGGATAATGTTTGATCAGCAATAAAGCACCCGACTCTACATCTAGGGTCCATAGTGGTTTCAGGTCGAAGGGTGGTAATACACCATTATCACCATGAGAATAACTTATGACACTTTGCATAACATACTATGTAGTATTCTCATAGCGGGTCAATCCGGTATAAATATTACTCCTAATATTTATACCTATGTCAAGACTTGATAACTCTTTATCCATGATCCATGAGATGTGATCATCAGTCTATCTTCATAATAGTCTCAATGCTTTAATGTTATCCCACTTTGCAATAAAGCTTGACTACGGATATTTTAAGAATAATGTCTTTATGTTTAATGGGATCTCATGATTAAGTCACACTTAACATTTCATTAAACAGACTAACTATTCTAGGGACTTTATTATTCTGAAAGACAAACATAATAAAGAGATGCCTTTTATTATTAAACTAATAATCCGATACAAGTACCAAAAAGTATTGGCCTCTAGGGCTTACACCAACATAAAGGAGTCTCTGGAAGATATCTAATTGATTTGGACACCACGTTTGAGTCGAAGCGTTCGACGAAATTCAAAGACTTAGAAGATTTTTGGAAACCAAATACTTGAGAGGTCTTAGCACTAAGGGTTTTTCAACTACCTTCGACGAGCAGACAATTATTAGTCGCTAAGAGCAATTACAAATATGGAACTATGGATTTAGGCAATTTGTAAGTTCTGACAATGTGGCGGCTTTTCAGAAGACTAAGATTCATGTTCTTAATATATGTTTATTTTCTATGAATAATTTATCAACGATAGTTATCTTTAGCTTAGTATAAATAATGGATTCATACATTTAATGAAGGTCGCAAAAATTCATTTTTTTTCTCTATGGTACTAGAGTATTCAAGAAAGAGCAAAATAATTTTTGAAAATCATGTATGAATGTGTGTCCCTTTCTTTATTGTCTTCATGTTTCTTTAATTGAAACACTTTTCTATTTCTTGTTATTTAATGTTTTTTGTGTAATGTTATTTACTGCAGTTTCCATTTATTTTAATTGAAGTTTTTGTGTCATTAAAATTTGTACTCACTTTATTTATGTGTATATATTCACAGTTACTTCACACACATATATTTTATCTTACACGTGTTTTACATAAATTGTTTCTAAGATTTTTTCAAGTTAATTTCCTAGATTATCTAGACTCATATTTGTTCGTATATTTCTTCGCTAAAAACACTTGCGAATCTTCTAAAATCCTAACTTAGAAATTTTCGCACAATTCATTATACATCATTTTGTTTTTTCAATATTTTTTTGAACTTTTCTAATACAAAAACTACACAACTAACATAAGTATAAACATAAACATAAAATATTTTGCGTAACTCTAAGATTTACAAAAGGCTTGATTCATCTTTAAATTTTAATGAGTTCTAATAATTTATTGGCTAAATACATTTTTTTCATCTCTTAATTTTTATTCAAAGTTTAGTTTAGTCTCTTAATCATTTTTATCCAAGTGTTAATAATAGAGTTAATTTTGGCTGACGTAGTAAATAATGTGTAAATGCCAGTGAAATTTGATGAAATGTAAATTTATCAAAAAATGCAATGCAAGAAAGGTGTTTGATGAAATGCCGCAGTGAAATTTGATTTAGGGTTGATATTTCGGTTGGCATATTCCTACGGCATCTACCTCAGCACCACATAGCAAGTAAAGTTTACAATGTCACTTTCAAATATAGTAACTCTGATTAAACAAAACAATGAATTAAGAATACTAGAAATTGGCAACAACAACACCAACAAAAAGCTAAAATTTGCAAACTGGCAAATTGGCTATACCAAAACAAATCCAAACAAAACAAAAACAAAAGACAACATTATAGACCTAAGTCCCAAATATTCCAAAACCATAGGAGCATCCGATTTTGAGGTTGAATGATTATGTTGAGACGAAGTAGGAGGAGGAGGAAGTGGATGAACAAGAACCGAAACTTTCATTCCATTTGAGCATTGACCATTACCACAAATGAAGTAATATCTCATAGTTTTATTCAGTAATATGAAATCTTTCCCACTAGACCAATTTCCAACCGCACTGTCTAATGTGCAGTTGTCATAACCAGTTTGGTTCACTTCAAACACATTGTACTGATTCTTCTGATACCTAAACGCTGTTATAAAAGTCAAAGAGGTTAGTTTTTCAGAAGTGTCAGTGCTATATTAAGTAAGAAAAGAAGCGGTGAAAATAGAAAGTGTGTGAGATCTGTGAGAATGAGTACTTACAGATGAAATCGCCGACATAGAAAGTGTGGTTATTGGCCCAAAGAGTGTAGTTCATGCCAGGGTTCCAGCCACGGTTGGCACCGACGATGTGGTCGGTTGCAGAAACGGGAAGAGGGGAGAGTGTGAAGAGAAAAAGGAGGAAGAAGGAGGTTAGTGTGAAGAAGGAGGAAGAAAGAGCCATGTTAGAGTAAGATTGAATGAGGTATGGTTGGTTTTGTTATATTAGTTTGGATTTGGATGGAGAGAAGAAGTAACGGTAATATTAGATTTGACATGCTGTGAATTATTTGATTGGGGTCCTATAAAGTTGGCAGACAGTGACTGATTCATTAGCTGGCTGGATCAGAGTGTCGCTCATCCCATTCATACACACATGCCTATTTATTTTTTATTTACAAACTTATCCATCTATCTATTGTTTTACTTCTAAAAATCTCTTCTTCTTTTTTTTAATGGAAATATAATTATTCAATTAGAGTGAATTTTCATAAGAGTTTGCTAATCAATCATGCTTGGTTGGGGGAGGCTTCGATGGTAAACTAAATTGCAAGGTGGGTGGAATTCCATTTAAATATTTGGACTTTCATGCAGGAGGTAATCATTGTAGAGAAGTTTGGAAATCGGTGGTCGATATCGTGAGAAGTATGTTGTCTTCATTGAAAAACAATTAACCTTTAATAGGTGGTTTTATTTTTGTTTTTGAATGTTGTATTGTTTATTACTCATTCGTCTCATAAAAAATGTCTTATTTATATTTTTTACATTAGACAAATATTGAAAAATGTTTTTTCTGTAATTTATGGTGTTTTTAAACCGCCACAATCTCAATCACCATAATTTTCAAAGAATATTATTTTAGTTCTATTTCAGTTTTTTGAACGTTTGGCATAGTGTAACCGATTTGTATAATTATGTAATCAGTTACTGTGATTTTTTGGAAGAATCTAAACTAGTATGATACCTTTGCATTCCAAATATTCATGATATCTTTTCCAAACCATTGCTATTTTTCATCAACGTTTTTCCAAGCATTGTTTCTCATTAAAGAGGCATCTTATAATGAATTTAAAGGAATTCAAATTCATATTTCAAATAACATTTTCCTACAAATTTTAATACAATTAAAATAATTTTTCTAAGTGTTTATTCATTTTCAAAACTGTTGAAACTTTGTGCCTAACTTTAAAACCATTCAAAAAGTTTCATAATATGTTATAAGCTCTTAAGATTTATATATTATTGAATTGTATATTGAAAGGGAAGCAAAATTATTTATTCTTGAAAATTTCTCAAAAGTTATCTTTTATTCAAAAGAGACATTTTGTTGTAACCTGATCATTAAATGTGTGGTGACTATTATTTGTAAATAGATAGTGGTGTGCTTTCTAAGTGTTGTAAATTGAATGTTGTATGATTTCTTGTTTATGTGATAATCATCATAGTGTTGGTAATTATTGAAAATGATCTTTTTAATTGGGGTGATTCAAAGTCCACCATAGTTGTTGGTGTTTTTGTAAATTTGGATCGACTCTCGTTTATCTAAACCATTATTGGTAGGATCGGATACGCTTACAAATCATAGTAAAGTGAATTCTAAAGATAAGAACAACAAACCAACAAGTTCAATATAATTTGTTTGAATATAAATCACACTAAAGCAAACGATTTCCAATGAGAAATAAAATAAAACTTGACTAAGGAATTTTGACAAACACTTAATGTGCAGTTAAAATATCAAACACTTGGTGTGTAATACCCGAAGCTTAATTCTCTTTGTGTTGAATATGTAACAAATCAATTACAATTGTTTAGATTGCAATGGTTTAAAAAAAACAATTTTAATCAATTCAACATGACCAGAATTTCAACAATTCAAATTACACACCAAGGATTTTATATATATATATATATATATATATATATATATATATATATATATATATATATATATATATATATATATATATATATATATATATATAGAGAGAGAGAGAGAGAGAGAGAGAGAGAGAGAGAGAAATTTGTTAAGGCAGTTCCCCAATTGTCCTCACTATGGGTACGTTTGCCCTAAATTTGAAATCGAATTGAGATATTGTAATTAACTTTTGAATATCAGTTTACAAGAGAAGTAGTAGAAATTCAAACCCCTAAATTCTATGTTTGATGTTGATCCTAGCTTATTTTCTCTCTTTGATCTTAGCTTGATCAAGTCACACAAGATCTCTAATTTGATCTTCCAGTTACTGTTACTCCTTTGATCGAACCACCGTTCTTCAAAGCTTTCACTCAACT
The DNA here is from genome assembly GCA_963966055.1 of Lathyrus aphaca. NCBI lineage: Eukaryota > Viridiplantae > Streptophyta > Magnoliopsida > Fabales > Fabaceae > Lathyrus > Lathyrus aphaca. The sequence goes on along the minus strand of OZ014521.1, from coordinate 598,168,137 downwards.
AAATATCAGTTTGTATCACTGTATTATTATGGATGAGTTTGTATTTAACACATTGTATCAGTTTAATATGAGTTGGTTTGTTTGGAAGATTATTGTTTGTACCAGTCCATAAACATGTCAGTTTTACTTAACCAATTTACTTAATCAGTTTACAATATCAATTCATAAACCAATCCATAAACAAAATGTAACACATGTTGTTTACTTAACCAATTTACAATATCAGTTCACATAACATGAATTCCAAACTGATATGCATAACACACTACAGAATTTCAAGACATAACAAAATTTAAAAAAGATTCCAAAATGACATTGATATGTTATATAAACACGTTCAAGATACATTACATAATATCAAAATAATTCTAAGTGGTTGATATTACAACCAAAGTGCTTCAAAATACATGTTAAAACTATTAACTAGACAAGGCTAAATAACACTAGATGTTCTTCTTTGGTGTGATTCTCTTGGTTAGAGTAGACCTCCTGGTTATTGGACAAACTACATTCTTGATTGTAGTTAATCTTGTTGTTGGTCTTTGGGTCTTCTTACACCTAGCTTATGTGTCTTGTAATTTTCTTGAGTTACTTGAGTTGCACTTCCTTAAGTAGTTAACCTTTTCCCAAGAGTTGAATGATTTGCCTTTTCTTGAGATGACTGATAGTATTTCTTGTACCCTTGAGTTACGTGGGATTGTCGAGTAGCATTCCTACTTCTTAGAGTTACATTGCCCTGAGATTGCTGAGTAGCATGGCCTTGAGATTGTTGAGTAACATTGCCCAGAGTTTCCTGTTGTGAAACTTGAGTTATTGTTGTAACCTTACAAGTTAATTTGTTGTGTCCTCCTTTTCTGCACCTACTACACTTGACTATGAAATTTGTTCTTCTTTTTTTTTGTCAGTCTCATCAATCTCCCCTTGATAATAAGGAAAATTATGTATCATTGCAAACTCGGCTGCCACATAACTTAAATAAACGGACGTTTGAGGAAAACAGACGGAAGAGACTCATATGTATCTATTAAAAAGCCAAAGGATTAAGATAAACACAAAAAGAAATTAAAGAATAAATCTGAATCCAATGATATAACTTTTAAATATTTATGAACAAATCTTTCTTTAATGAGAACAACTAGAACGATTCCACAGACTCAACAAAGAACAACTAGAAAGAGTATTTTGTCTATAACTTTTAAGATTCTAATTTAGTCTAGATATCTAACAATTTTTTTTGTCTTTTTATCAATACATTAATACTCTTTTTATTTTTTTTCAATGTTACTTTTTTTTTTAATTTTTTTTTTCAAATTTTAAAATAATTTCATAAATTATAAGATGTTTTGAATATTTTATATGAATTAAAAATTATAATTAATTTTGTATTGAAAAGAAATTACATATATTATTCTAAAATTATATTCAAAAAGAAAATGTTAGCAAAAAGAAAATGTTAGGGCTGGTTTGATTTGGGAGCAGCTGAAGAAAGAATTAAATCACGGAGAGAGAGAAAGGTGTGAAGGAAAAATGAGCAACGAAGCAAAAGACAAAACGAAGATCGATGGTGGTAAAGTCGGTGGAGGATTTAGGTCAAAATTGAATCACGCCCTCTACAGCGGTGAAAAGAAGCATGTTTTCGCCGGCTTAGTTCTCATCACCGCCGTCTTTTCCGTACCATGGTTTCTCATGAATAGAGGTTCGTTCCTTCCTTTCAATTCAACTTTACTATTCTGAATTTAGTTTGAATGTTCTCAACTTTGCTTTTACATCATCAATCGCTTATTTTGTTTTTCTTATTAACTATGCTCAGTGTTTAAGATCTCTCGCCTATATTCAATTTATATCTTCTTAGGTCTGAATTTATGTATCCATCTGCAACTGCTTTTATTCAAATTTGAAATTAGGTTATGGCAATCTTTGTTAAAAACAACTTAAATAAGTGCTTATAGCATAACCTCTTATCATATAAGTGCTTATGCATATTAAATTTATTTAAAACCAACTTTGCAAAATTGAAATTATTCAAATTCAAATTGGTGCTCTATAATCCTATTTTGTGTTCTATTAAACCTATTGTAGACAATGAATTTTGAATCAAAATATCCTAATTTCTAAAGAACAAATTTACCGAAATTTTGAGTTTCCAAATATGTTACTTAATCTGTTAAGCTTGTATTTCTTTGCAGGATCAAAACATCAGTCTCATCAAGATTACTTGGAAAAAGCTGATAAAGCAAGGAGCCAAAGACTCTCATCCAGCCCTGCGTCTGCCAAATAATCTCGATTAGCATTCTGTTAAAGATCACAGTTTCCAGTAACTCTAGATTTAAAAGCAATTAGATATACTTAATTGGATGTCCTCTTCTCTCTAGTTTTGTCATTGGGATGGATATCCATTTTTGTTCTATTTGTACTTCACTGCCAAATAAATCAAATTTTTAACAATTAAAAAGACTATCATTGTTTGATATTTTGATGTCGTAAATTCTCTATGTAATAAAATATGTTAGATTTCATTTTCCTGATTGAATCGTATAATAGGGCGATGAGATTTTTCATTTGATGTAGACTCGGACATGCAACTTATTTCTCATATGAGTACTCTGTTTTGGTGATAATTTTGCTGTAATGTTTGTTTGTAGAACGTATTGTCTCTGTCATGCTTGTTTAATTAACTCCATCATATAATTGGTCTCATGCTGCAGATAAAAGAAGAATTTGTATCAAGAGGACAACAGGTAATATAAATGTAACAGATGTATTATATGATCATCTCATTTTCTAATATCCCACTTTCACTTTCTTTTCCCTCTCACTTTTCCTGAGAGGGATTCGCTTTGGCGTTATAGACTCTCAATTTCATGTCGTCTTATTTATATGCCAAAAAATTGACTTTTATGTTTAGGAATTAACTGCTGATCATAGAGCTGAGAATCTGAGAAGAGGTTTGATGTAGTTTTTCAGTATGTCTCTCTCCTTTGCCAACCGAAAGGCTTTGCTAGGGTTTCTTCCCTCTCGGCACAACCTGAAACTTCTTAAAATTTTCCCCTCCCCTGTGTCGGGGATCTGCTTCTCGAGCTCTTGGTAATACCTAAAACTCCTGCTACCCCTTCATTGGTGCCTTCAACACCAATGATTGCGGCCTCCATGCCATTTCCATGGTTTAAGATCAAAAACCTGTATATGAATCTATTTGTTTGATGTTTTATTATTATTATTATTATTATTATTATTATTATTATTATTTGTGTTTCCTCTATTTTGCTTCTTATTGTATATCTTGTTATTTTTAGGTTTGTTTCATGTTTGTTCTATAATGTTTATTTAAAAGTCCTAAATTTATTTGACCTTATGAAACTTTTTCCTTGGTCATAAGTCATAACTTTGATCTGGTTTTTAAGATTAAGATGTTGGCTTGGTAAAGTTCTGATTACGTGTTGGGAATCTGAGGTGTTAATTTTTTTTTTTACATATGTTTTTATTTGATACTTTATTAATTTTTCTACTCTAATGTCCATTTTCTATTTTATAATGGCAATACCATATTTTATAGTTTTATCCTAATTTATAATTTTTTGGACTCAATTTCTTATTATCAATACAGTTTTCTTTAACATATTTTTGTCCTGTTATTTTGTACACAACTCAATGATAATCATAGTACTAACTATAGTTAAATATTATACCAAATTATACTTTTTTTAATATACTGTATTAATTAGAAGGGTAAATTACAATTTTAATATTTTAATTTTGTGTGATTCACAAAATTATTCTACTATTTTAAATTCAAATAATTTTGATTTCCATGTTTTAAATTTAAATAGTTTTGATCATCTCTCAATTTTTTTTTATTTTATAGAAAATTGACGAAAATTTTCATTTAACTTATATTTTTATCTACAAAGTTTAATAATTTGTTTATAGCCGATAATATGTCATGTTATTATAAATAATTAGTTGTTTTTTTTTTATAAATTTTTTGACAAAAATTATTTATTTAATAACAAATAGTTTGATACGAAGAAAAAACAAAAACAGCAAAAATTTTAAATACAAAAATATAAGAAATAATTTTAAGTGCAAAAATATAAAAGAAAATCAAAATTATTTAAATTTAAAATAAGAAAATCAAAAGAGATTAAAATTGTAATTAAGTCTATTTATTACTACTATCCATTCTTTCAACTCTTAATTTTTCTTCCAAGTAACTATTTCCTTCATAACTAATGAATGGCATTTTACTACAATTTTGTTGATGATACAATTCTAGTAAGGGGGGTCTTGGTCAAATATTTGGGCTATGAAGGTTATATTAAGAGGATTTGAAATGGTATAAGGGTTGAGAATCATCTTGAAGGTTAAACTATCATCTTGGAAGGGAAGTTTAATGTCAATGGGGGCAGAGTTATAATAATTAATGCAGTAATTTCAAATCTTCCATTTTATCATCTAACATTTTTTAAAGCACTAGTTAAGGTGATACATGAAATAATATGCATTCAAATGAGTTTTATGTGGTAAGACTCTGCTGAGAGGAAGGGCATATATTGGATTAGCTAGGAGTCTATTTGTAAACCTAAAGATGTTGGAGGCCTTGGAATCAAAGATGTTATTATTTTTAACAAAGCTCTCCTTTATAAATGGTTGTGAAGGATTCAAAAGGAAGAAAGAGCAATCTAGGAAGGGATATTGAAGGAGAGGTATGATAACTTCACTAGAAGATTATGGTTCAAAGAAGTCATAGGTAGAAAATCAAAATAATCCTTATGGTGGAGAGATCTCATGAAGATCTGTGAATGTGATGAACCTGGGGAGATTTTGCAGCATTTTACTTTTCAGATTGGGTGATGGGATGAGGTTTCCTTTTTTGGACAGGCAGATGGGATGAAGTTTACTTATCAGTTCAAATCCCAATCTATTCCCAAGCTTGTGTAAGTAAAGATACTAGTGTAAGTAATATAAGGGATTGGTTAGGTGAAGTATGGGCATGGAAAACAGAATGAAACTCTGCAAAGGAGGGGTTTGAGATTACCTTAGAAAAGAAAAAACTTTTACATGTGCTGCAAGATTTCAGTCCTACTGATGACCAGTCAAATGTGGTGCTTTGGCCTTATGGAAATAATAACTAATTCTCTGTTAGTTCATGCTATGGAAGAATAATGCAGGTTTCAAAAGGGTGATGATATTAATTCAAAAGTCAAGCAGGCTCTGAAGGTGATTTAGAATGCCAAGGTTCCCTCCAAACTAAAGTTCTTTGGGTGTAGATTGGTACACAACATATTACCAACTAGGATGCATTTGAGTAAATGAGGAATCATCTATAGTCCTCATGACAAAGTATGTGTATATTGTTTTAGTCCAGAAGAAGACATTAGCACATTATATTACATTGCTCTAAGGTGAAAAAAAATATGACAGAGGTTCATGTATGGATGGAGGGTGACATACATGTTGCAAAGGTGATGATTCAAGGAAGGATATCAATCTCAATAGAGACGGGGTGTTGTGGCTGATCGAGATGGAATATTTTTCAATGTAATGAGGCATTCTTGGTGGTGGTTAGCTATAAGATTCAAGGAGAGACTACATTGTAGCTTTTTTGAATGGTATAAATCTCCTTTAAATTGTTTTAAAATCTTATTGTCATATCTTTCTTCTTCTTGTAATTGGATTAGAGTGCCCTAATAAATGATTGTGTCTTATAGTGGTTATGGTTTTTGCTATAAAGTAAATGGTCATGGGTTTGTATCCTTGATTTGAACTTTTTTGGATTTATTTGTTGAAATAACAAAATAAATGGCCAAAGTTGCACCTCTCTGGTTGGTTGCCTCGGGTTGAATCTATTACCACCAAACCATCACTCCTTTTTGGTATCATTCAAACAGAAAGGGTGGGTTATCGAATAATATAAACAAGAGTATGATAATTAATACGTTAGACAGAGTCATATAATTTCACTACTATCCAACAACAACAACAACAACAACTTAACAATCACCCACATTTTATCAACGTACTTTATTCACTTATTACACCTATCAATATTTACCATATAATCAACAAATCAACATCATCATAGTTAACATAATCAACTTCAACAAACATAATCAGCTTTATGAACATAATAATATAAGCAACTTCATCAACTTGATCACATAATCAACATAATCAACTTCAACGAACGTAATCAACATAAACAACTTCATCAACTTAATCAACATAAACAACTCCATCAACTTAAGCAACATAAGCAACTTATGCAACTTAATCAACATAAACAATTTCATCAACTTAAGCAACATGAATAATACAACACGAAATGTGTGCATATGCATGTGGTACCATTGGAGTAAAACTCCCAACTTAAAATATATCAGGTTATCGAGGTATCTGCAAGACATAAGCCTTCAACTTAATAATTTTGTCAATCCAAGCCAACGTGGTGAGCATCCGCTCCAACTTAAAAAATGCAATGTATGCCATGATCACAACGACACAAGACAAAACAACAACCAACTCAGAACAACATTCAACAAACAATATTGCAACTTTAATTCCGCAGTGAAAACAAAATTTGGACGGTGCTTGAGAATGAGCCTTTTGAGATATAACTTTGTAGAAGAGTTAGTCAAACCTCTAGCATTCCAGAAGAGATAAATCATTAAGTAGATTTAGAGAAATCCACCCTTGACCTTGTGGTGTAGGGATTTTTTGAAGTGGCAACTTTCTTTCGTCTCATTTCCTTTTTTCTAGACATGTGAATCACATCCTGAAAACCAGAATCATCGTATCCAGGGTTATCCATGCCAGTCATGTTGGCCCAAGATTTTTGAAGAAAAATGTTGTTGTCAACATTTAAGGAAGGGTTGTCCAGCCCACCCTCGAAGGGAATAAAGGCATCTACAAAGTCAGTATCATCAGAGTTATCCTCATCAATTAGAGCCACATCCAAAGGAGGAATAATAAGGTGCAGAAAAGTGCTAGAAACCATTCTGGATAAAACCACATCCAGGGGAGAGTTGGGAACAATTTCTATATTATCATGGTTATGTGAACCAAGGATGTGTTCAGTAGACTTAGGAGAATCCAGAATTTCCACAAAAATATTGTTGTCCAAAACTCCATTAAGCCCAAGTTGTGAGGTAAAAGCTATATCATGACAATTAACCCTTAAAAACTGAGAATTAACATTGGGATTATCATTATTTCTAGGGACGTTGTTAGGAATGCAAACCTTCTTAACATGTTATTTCTTTTTAGGCCAAAAAACTTCCACATTATGATTTTGGATGTTCTTCTCATCAACAACAATAAGGAATATTTTACAGTTGGAGCTGTAGTGACCAATGACCTTGCACTTGTCACGGAAATCTTGGATGTTTTCATAATCAAGGTCAACAAAGAAAGCAAAACCATTCCTTTCCACTAGCATATTGTACCTCAAATCATTTTGAAGATTTATGTCGACAAGAACCCTAGTAAAGTGACCAAAATTCCTATAAAAAATAGATTTGTTGGTAGTGGAATCAGTGCAAATTGGAGCGCCTACACTACTTGCAATGACAAAAAGAATTTTTGGCCTCCAATATTCCTGAGCAAGACCAAAGATTCTAATCCAAACCTGAGCATAAGTTTGGTGTTGAATGTGGGGATTAAAGTCCCCAGACCATGCGAAAAGCTTGAGAAGATCAGGGTTGAGGTTCCAAGACCCAGACAAGCGCACCTTTTGAAGATCTTCGAGAGACGAGAATGAGAACTCAAAAAACCCCTTTCCAGGCGAAATGATCCCCCACTTGTTGAGATCTTTCCAAGAGTTAAGGAGTTTGTTACGAAGGTCATCGATTTTGAGTGGAGAAGAACCTTTTGGCCATATGATCATGCCATGAAGATTGTGCTTGTAGGAATCCACTCCAGTTTGATATTCATCTTCTGGGATAGTGATGGAAATTTTGTCCCCTTTGATCACTGGTTGAGGTAACTGACTCACCGAAATATTACAAACAGTCTCGAGCACTTGAGCGAAAGACTTTTTCTTAGGATTTTGAGGGTGTTGCTGAATCTCAGAGTCCGAATCGTCCAAACATGACCAAGAAATAGAAAAGTCCAATGAAGGGAAGAGGGGATTGAATCAAAACCGACGGTGGCGACTACGAGGATTTACGGTTCAACATTAACATGATGTGATGCTACAGTAGAGAGAGACATTCTTTTTTCTAATAAAGTGACGTTGAAGAAAATTTGAAAAATAAAATAATACATTTGATATTTGTTACTAATATAAAAGAAAGATGACTGGTCTTAGGCTTGCCACGAAATGTATATATTTTCGTAACTAATATTTATTTAAAAAATTAAAATAATATTTACAAATATTATTTTATTAGTTGTTATTTATCAAACCAAATAATTATATATAATTTTTATAAATAATGTCAAAACAAATTTAATATTAACAAAAATATACGATTGTTTTATAACTATGTTTACCACCCCTAATTATAACTATGTTTTTTCTTATTAAAAAAGAACTAATAGAACTTGATTAACTAAAACTAATTATAACATATTCTATAAAAAGACTCATATAAAAAGAAATAATATACCTGACAAAAAAATAATTAATATGGAGAAAGAAAGAATTTGTATTAATAAATTTGTAATTAATTAATTTTAAATGAATAATGAGATACTGGAATGTTTTTTTTGGTAAATATTGAATTAGTGGAGTTATATACTCAAAACTTTATTTGATTAATTATTATTATTTATTAGAAATTTTTTGGAGGGAAATTTTGGTAGGAGGACTTGTAAGATTCTAATTTAATACGATTATAATCTATAATTTATTATGATAAAATTTATAATCTTAGAATCATTCCAACGAGTACTTCAAAATCATTCTTTTAAACATTTCAAATAAAATGAACGTTACATTGAATACAAAAATCTTTTTCTCTAATCTTTTTTTTTTTTCTTTCTTTCTTCTTCTTCTTGAATCGATTCTTCTGAACTTGTTGATACGCACAACAATCTTGAATCGATTTCCAAAATTGCCACATTAATAATTAGGGTTTATACACAAACAATCTTGAATCGATTTCCGAAATGAGTGGTTCCAGAGATTCATAAAGTGTGTCACAGTAGGCGATGGTGCCGTTGGCAAGACTTTCCCTACGGTTTGTGCTTCTCCTTCTCCATTCTCTGACAATATTGCGCTCACAGTTTTCTTGATTCATCCCTTTTGATTTGGAGTTGCTGATTCTATTTGGGATCTTTAATTTGTTGCGCGGAAAGATGAATTTTGATTGAATCTTTAATGTTGATTTTGATTGAATCTTTAATGTTGATTTTGATTCTCTGATGATGCATTTCCGTTAATTTTCATCTTTTTTTGGTTTGTTTTTGGATTGATGCAATAATCTTCAAAAATATGACTTCTGTTTGACTTATAAATTGACTAATAGGTGAGGTGAGGATAATGTTGGAAACAAAGTCTTGATAGCTGATCAATGCACCTTAATTTGTTTCTGATAACCATGTCGTTCCTCTCGTAGTCAGAAAAGTAGATAGCCTTTTGAAAAATTTGAATTGCCTTAAAATATGGAATAAGAGCTCTTTCTAGGATTTAGTTAGGGGAGGCTCACACTGCTGTTTAAAGACTTAGCACAATGGATACACTGCATATAAACACACCAAAGTGTGTAAATGAAGTAAGCCAAAGAGCACTTCAAAATAAGTTCCTGTGCCCGAAACTGGAGGAACAAGTTCCTGTGCCCGAAACTGGAGGAACAGTAGATGTCTTCACCATTAGTACCAGGTTGGACTCATTACAAGTGAGATCCCGTCAGGTGAAAAGGTGGAGCATCTAGCAAAATTGTGACAAGTTCCTGTGCCCGAAACTGGAGGAACAAGTTCCTGTGCCCGAAACTGGAGGAACAATAGATGTCTTCACCATTAGTAACTGGTTGGACTCATTACAAGTGAGATCCCGTCAGATGAAAATGTGGAGCATCTAACAAAATTGTGATAAGTTCCTGTGCCCGAAACTGGAGGAACGGTAGATGTCTTCACCATTAGTACCAGGTTGGACTCATTACAAGTGAGATCCCGTCAGGTGAAAAGGTGGAGCATCTAGCAAAATTATGACAAGTTCCTGTGCCCGAAACTGGAGGAACAGGTTCCTGTGCCCGAAACTGGAGGAACAGTAGATGTCTTCACCATTAGTAACAGGTTGGACTCATTACAAGTGAGATCCCGTCAGGTGAAAAGGTGGAGCATCTAGCATAATTGTGAATAATAATAAATGCATGTGTAATCCTAAATATTCAGTGAACAAAAAGTCTATAACAGCAGTTAAACCCCCCTTCTAAAACTGAAAGATAAACTCTTGGACCATAGGATGAGGCAACCAAAGTTGAATTTAGGCTAGCTATCTTAACTGAAGAGTATTTGTGTGACTGGTAACATCAATGCAACATAGCACACACATTCTTTAGATTGGCAGCAGGGCTGAGTTGTGCCAATTTTTGGAAACAGTCCTCTGAGTTGAATTTTAAGTTAATTATGAGTTAAGATTGATAGTATGGGTGGTTGTTGGTTGGTGTAGTCTCTGTGTCGTCATTTTTTGCATCACCTGAGGATAGGTAATGATTCAAGTTTCGGGTTGTGATAACCCGTATTTTGTGAATTATTGTACAACCTAATATCTTGTTTTAAGCTAGTAGATTTATCAATTTATTTGTATTTCCATGCATTATAGATATTTTGTAGTATTCAGTTTAGAGCACAATAGGTGCTCTCTTGTAATTTTGATGTGTTTGTTGTTTGGTTTTAAATAGCATTCTGATAAGCTGAGGCAAGGCAGCTTAGGACAATATTTATGACAAATTGAAAAAAAAAAAGGTAAGATTTGCTAACCCTTCTTCTTCACCGATTCTTCTAAACTTGAAAATACTACAACATTGTCACACAAATGATTAGGGTTTGTATACACAACAAATATGAATCGATTTCCGAAATGAGTGGTGCCGTTGGCAAGACTTGCTTGCTAACCTCCTATACCAGCAACACTTTCCCCACGGTTTGTGCTTCTCCTTCTCTCTTCTCTAACAATATTGCGCTCACAGTTTTCTTGATTCATCCCTTTTGAAATGGAGTTGCTGATGCTATTTGTAATCTTTAATTTGTTGCGTGGAAAGATGAATTTTGACAGAATCTTTAATGTTGATTTTGATTATCTGATGATGCATTTCTGTTGATTTTCATCTTTTTTTTTTCTTCTTAATTTATTTTTATTGATGCAATAATCTTAAAAAATATGACTTCTGTTTGACTTATAAATTGACTAATAGGTGAGGATGATTTTGGGTGTATTTAATCTATAATTGTGAATTTTTGACATGTTTTGTTTCTTTTTTATCTATTGGAAACAGGACTATGTGCCCACTGTCTTCAACAATTTCAGTTCAAATGTAGTTGTGGATGGGAGCACTATAAATTTGGGTACGTTAGTTATCATATGATTATATATTTACCTCATTTGTTGTTTATTTTTGGAACTGAATAGTTATTGTTATAAAATGTTCAACTTATGAAACAGGCCAACATGATTACAATAGATTAAGACACCCTTAAGCTATCGGGGAGCCGATGTTTTCTTGCTTGCCTTTTCTCTCATAAGTAGAGCTAACTATGAGAATATTACCAAGAAAGTAAGCTTGATATTATTCTGTTTTGTTTCTATCTTGTTCCCTTCATGTATGGACTAATTTCCCCTTTCCATTTTGTAGTGGGTTTCTGAGTTTTGGCGTTATGCTCCTGTTGTTCCAATTATTCTTGTTGTAACAAAACTTGGTTAGACTTGCACTTCTTCATTTCTATTGAAATATATGGTCATTGCAATCACAAATTTTTTTACCCTCTTTATGTGATTTAATAGTGTTTGAAATTTCCTTTCCTTTGCAAACCAATTTTCATGTCCCTTTCACCATCAAAATGCAGAAGCTTCGCAGAGATTCGTGGAACCAAATGTATGCTTTGTCAATGGTGATAAAAGTAGCAATTTTACAAACTTGGTTTAGATAAACATAGATTGTGAAATTTATAAAGTAGTGTGTTTGAAATTTGTTATCAGCTTTTTGAGGCCTATCTTTGTAGTGGGTTCCTGAGTTGAGGCGTTATGCTCCTGTTGTTTCAATTATTCTTGTTGTAACAAAACTTGGTTAGACTCGCACTTCTTCATTTCTATTGAAATATATGGTCATTGCAATCACAAATTTTTTTACCCTCTTTATGTGATTTAATAGTGTTTGAAATTTCCTTTCCTTTGCAAACCAATTTTCATGTCCCTTTCACCATCAAAATCCAGAAGCTTCGCAGAGATTCGTGGAACCAAATATATGCTTTGTCAATGGTGATAAAAGTAGCAATTTTAACAAGGTCTTGGAAACTCAAACCTGGTTTAGATAAACATAGATTGTGAAATTTATAAAGCAGTGTGTTTGAAATTTGTTATCAGCTTTTTGAGGCCTATCTTTGTGTATGTTACATAATAAAGAATCCCAATGTAAAACATTTGGAGCAATGGTGAAGTTATCAACAGAGCAATGGCATTTAGAGTAATACTCTTCTTTGTAGTTTAAGTCCCTCAGCTATGTCTCTTGACTGATACGATGATGAAATTTGACAGAACCATAAAGGAGGTCAAGTCAAAGATAATGAGCTCACAGATTTTCTTTGGAAGCACTTCTTCTGTCATGGAAAAATGACCTTCTTGCACTGGAATAAAGGAGAGGAGATGTCACATACTATTGCTGGAAAAGGAGCAACTCTTCTTGATAGGTAATCAATCATGCTATCTAATATTAGGTAATCAATCATACTATCTAATATATAATATGCTGTCCCTTTGTACAATTTATTCTACTTCTATTGCAAGATGTTCTTAAAGCACGAGATAATACAACAAAGGTGCTTTCAATTCTACATGTTTGGGTAACTTTTTTTGGTTTAAATGTGTGTTTAGGTAGATTGCCATTTTATGCTACTGGTCGTTCATATACTTCTCATAGTGGATTTTTAAAGCGGGAATCAGGTGTACGTTTGAAGAAGAAATATTTACACGTCAACATCTCTTATGCTGAGCCAACATGTTATGATAAAACTATTTTCTCTGCATAACTTTCTGATTATATCTTCACTTTGTCGTTTTCTGCCACATTTTTACCATATGTTTGGCTTCTTCTACCTACTTTACTTGGAGCTGTACATCATTATATATCGCATACACATCACTTTGGCACCATATTTCTATCCTGCATAATACACCGATGACACATGGTCTCTACATGTCTACTTTAAAAATTAGTTTTCAACATCAACTGTGTCATTTATTAAAAATATAGACTGGGTGCTTTTGGAATCTATTAATTTAGTTTTCCCTAAATTTTTATTTCATCTTTACATGCATATTATTGTATATCATTTCTCATACGTTGGTTCTCCTTTAAATTTGAGCATGTTTGTGTGTAGGCTCACTAATCTAAATGTGTGGACAAAGTGAAGATAGACACAAAATTCTATGAAGGATAGACACATGATACATATACAAAGATAATATTTTGAGTATAGGACACTTACACGTATAGTCCATTATACACACTTTTAATTTAGAGTTTCAATGCTACATGATCATAAAAAGTAGTTTAGTAATGATCAATCATCATAGTAATCTACACAACTACTAGTCTACTATATTAATAATAAAAATGCAGAAAGATAACGATTTCTGCTTTTATTTTTTAATGAAGAGAAATAATGATATTAAAATTTCGATTCAAAATTAGACAGTATAAAGCTAAAGTATATGATAGTTTTCAATTGATAGCATGTGACTGTTTCATGTGATCAGGTGCAGGAATGCGATGGTATATAAAAGAAAAGAAGACATTGATGAAGACAGACAGACAACTAGAAGAGCCAAAAGAGGATGCAGATTCGGTACCAACACATGCAAAAATTCCTTTAAAACCGAACAATTTCCAAAGTCCTCAACCAATCAATCTAATATACTTCTTAACTATTTAAACAAAATAAATAGTTAAAAGAAGATGCTACGTTGCAGGACGTGGCATTGTTCGGATGCTTGATGCCAATGATGGTTGGAGTTTGCTTTCTTTGTCCTTCCATCGACTGCCTCTGGTATAAATACCACTACTGTCTTGATTGCCAACAAAAGGTTCAAGTACAACTATTAAACACTTATTTTGATGACTTGACTATGAGTCATCAAAGTGTTAGTGTTGTCTGTGACTCTTCACTTCAATTTTTCCTTGTCAATTGTTAGTCAGGACGTTTTTTGAACATATTCATTGTTCCGGTTCCAAATTACTATTGACTTGCGATCAATTTACCTTTTACAGGCTGTTTTGGCTCATAAGTTGGGTCACCTAAAATGTGATCATGGCGTGTGGGTTACAAATGCAAATATTCTAACCCTTGGAGCCTATACTGTACATGGTAGGTGATACCGAGAAATTTTCATGTTTTAATAATGCGTGTATAAGGCACATGGTTATATGTTATAAACAATGGTGAAGTTTTTAACTATGTTGGGTTTTTAAAGTTGGAGAAATACTTTCTGTCCGACTCCTATTGACTGAACTGGGAATGAAATCAATGTTACTCTTAGTCTATTACCCCATAATGACCACAAGACTTATCTAATAATGTCATAAACCTTATTTCCAATCCTTTCTTTAGTTGTTGAAAACATTGCTTATTTTGAAAATGAATTTCTATTTGACTCCCACCTGTTCTAGCTTGTTTATTGTTGACGAGAAAATACAATTTTTTAATCTGTTCTACTAAATGATTTTTTTTATGATTAATTCAATTTGTTTTAGGCATTGGAGGTATTATAACTCAGACACTTGAAGAACAAATATTCCACTGGCTTCGAGCAACTGAGTTAACTTGTGATCGTGCAACTCTTCTCGTTGCTCAAGACCTTAATGTATGCTCATGTAAAAATATATAGTTTATCACTTTGGTTTAATCAGAACTTATGTTAAATTTGTTGTTTTAATTATAAATATTCATTTCTTAATTGTTCAAAAGGTTGTCATCTCTGTGCTCAAGAAATTAACCGGTGGATGCTCATGGAAAAGCTGCTTCCAACCCTGTTGGATGGTACATACGGTTTGTATTAATATCGTTGGCACCACAATAAAGTTGAATTTTGACAATTTTTGAAAAATCAGAAGCTAAACCTTTTCTGTTGATTATAAATGCTCAAACAATGCAACTTTCACATCCTCTGTCTGTTCTATGGGTTAATAAAATTGATGAGTGGTCAAAAAGTTTAGCTTATAGATCTCTTTTGAAATGTGGAATACCTATATTAGAAACAAAAAATAGATAAAAATTGGAAATATAATATTTTCCAACAACCCCCCTCAAGTTGGTGCATAAATATCTATCATGCCCAACTTGTCTATAGAATACTCAAAAGTGGGTCTTGCCAAACTTTTGGTAAGGATATCCGCAGTTTGCTGACTTGAAGTCACGAAGGGTAGACATATAATTCCAGCATCTAACTTCTCCTTTATGAAGTGTCGATCAATCTCGATATGCTTGGTTCTGTCATGTTGAACTGGATTATGAGCAATGCTAATAGCAGCTTTACTATCAGAGTACAATTTCAATGGAAGCTCAATTTTCATCTTAAGTTCATCTAGGACTCTAAGGATCCATAATCCTTCACAAATACCCTGAGACATAGCTCTAAACTTGGCTTCTGCACTACTCCTTGCTAAAATTCCTTGTTTCTTGCTCCTCTGTGTCACAAGATTACCCCAAACATAGGTACAATATCCAGAGGTTGATCTTCTATTTGTGAATGAACCTGTCCAATTAGCATCGGTGAAGATAGAAACATTTCTTTCACTAGTCTTCTTAAAAAATAATCCTTTTCCAAGATTTCCCTTCAAATATCTCAATATCCTCTAGACTGCCTCACGATGTTCTTCGAAAGGAGAATGCATAAACTGACTCACTACACTAACTGAAAAAGCAATATCAGGTTGGGTGTGTGACAAATAAATCAGTTTTCCAGCCAATCTCTGATATCTTCTAGTATCAACAGAAACATTACCTTCTCCCCAAAGTTTAGCATTAGGATCCATAGGGGTATCTGCAGGACGACATCCACTCATTCCTGTTTCTTTCAACTAGTCTAGAATGTATTTCTGCTGTGAAACCACAATACTATTCTTTGACTGAGCAACCTCCATCCCTAAAAAATGTCTCATGAATCCCAAGTCTTTGATTTCAAAGTCTACTGCTAATTTCTATTTTACTCTTGTCATTTCCAATGTATCATCTCCAGTAAGGACAATATCAACAACATAAACAATCAGGACAACAACTTTCCCATCGTGGGAGAACTTTGTGAACAAGGTGTGGTCAGCTTGTCCTTGGATGTACCCTTGTTTCATCATGGACTGAGTGAATTTTTCAAACCAAGCCCTAGGTGACTGCTTTAATCCATACAAAGATTTATTTAGCTTGCACACATTTGATCCAAATTTGTTTTCAAAGACAGGAGGAATGTCCATATATACATCTTCTTCTAGATCTCCATTAAGAAAGACATTTTTAACATCTAACTGATGTAGGGGCCAATCGGAGCAAATGTCTGAGTAATCTATACCGTAGGTCTGAGTGAAGCCTTTAGCCACCAAGCGAGCCTTGCACCTTTCAATTGATCCATCTGAATTATACTTCACAACAAACACCCATTTGCATCCAACTGTTTTCTTGCCATCTGGTAGTGACTTAACACTCCAGGTTTTGTTTGTTTTGTTTTTTTCAAGAGCTTTCATCTCCTCAAGTATAGATTCCCTCCACTTTGGAATTTCTAGAGCAACCTGTACATTTTTTGGAATTTCTACACTAGACAATTTAGAGGTGAAGGAAGACATAGATGAAGACAAATTTGAATATGATATAAAATTGGACATGGGGTGTTTAGTGCAAGATATGACAGGTTTTCTAATGGCAACAAGATCATCTATATCAGGATACAAAATACGACTCTCAGAAACATAGATAGACTTACCTTTCTGTTTGTTATGAGGTTGATCATTCCTCGGTTCAGATTCCTGGCAGTGTTGAGATGTGGACTCATCCTTTCCTTTATGGTGTTTTTTCATAAAAACCTTTCCCTTCCAAGTCCTGCTTCCTAATTCAAATTTGTTTTTCTTGAAGTGACTCATTATTTTGTGGCATTTCAATTAGATCATCATTATCATCGTTTTCAGGATTCTCATTGTTTTCTATAAGAGAAAATGTAGGCTCGGATTCACAAGGTTCCTTACTCATAACAGGAGTAGGATTAGACAAAGAATCATGGCCATTTTCTGTTGGTGCAGGTGTAAAAGTCTCCGAATTTTGTGATACTGGCAAAGATAAGTTATTTAAAAAACTCACGTCCTCAATTTGAAACGAGTCTTCGTTTATTTCCCCCCTTGAAGATGAGTGTCATCACA
This sequence comes from Lathyrus aphaca, assembly GCA_963966055.1. Classification (NCBI taxonomy): domain Eukaryota; kingdom Viridiplantae; phylum Streptophyta; class Magnoliopsida; order Fabales; family Fabaceae; genus Lathyrus; species Lathyrus aphaca. Next base: position 598,150,585 of record OZ014521.1, on the reverse strand, counting down.
AAAAGGTTTATTTTCAAAGAATGTAACATCCATAGTGACAAACATTTTCTTATTTTTTGGATCAAAACATTTATATCCTTTTTGGGTTGGGGAGTATCCAACAAAGAAATATTTTATAGCACGTGGCTCAAGTTTTCCAACATTTTTATGTTCATGAACAAAGGTCGTGCAACCAAAGAATTTTAAAGTCAAATCAGTTAAAACACGAGTACTAGAAAAACAATCTTTAAAGACATTAATTGGAGTTTGAAAATTGAGAATTTTGGAGGGCATTCTGTTAATTAAATACGCAACTGTTAAAACAACTTTTCCCCACAAATAATTTGGTACTTTATTTGAAAAAAGTAGAGCTCTAGCAACCTCTAGTAAATGTCTATATTTCCTTTCGGCCACTCCATTTTGTTGAGGAGTATTAGGACATGAACTTTGATGTACAATTCCATTTTTTAGAAAAAAATTATCCAGGATTGCATTAAAATATTCTTTGCCATTATCACTTCTAAAACCTAGGATATTTGTTTGAAATTGGTTCTGCACCATTAAAACAAAATTCTTTACAGTCTGACAAACATCTGAGTTCCCCTTTAACAAGTACACCCAACATACTCTTGTATGAATGTGATAAACCATTTTTTGAGAGAGTGTACTTGTATGGTTAGGGCCCTAAACATCACTGTGAATAATAATAGAAAACAATTTTGATGGTTTATAAGGCTGTATTGAAAATTGGGAACGATGATGCTTTGCAAACTCACATGCTTCACATTTAAATGAAGAAAAGTTCTTAGTGTGAAATAACTTAGGAAACAAGTGTTTTAAGTAACGAAAACTAGGATGACCTAATCTTAAATGCCATACCATAATGTTGTCATCTTTATTATTTAAAACAAAAAAATACTCAAAGCAGGAACTTATTGTTTTTGAAGGTTGTTGTGATGCAGGTCCAATGTCAAGGTAGTAGAGTCCTCCACTCTCCTTAGCACTGCCAATCATCTTCCCTGAGTTTATATCTTGAAAGACACAGTGAGATCGGAAAAAATTAGTTTGACAATTTATATCTTGGGCTAATTTGCTTAGGAGATTAAATTACACAATAAGTTTGGAATATGAAGGACATTTTTAAGTTAACAATTGAGACAACACAATTGACTTTTTACCTGCAATGGCTGAAAAAGAGCCATCTGCAATTTTTATTTTTTGATTACCTGCACATGGACTATATGAAGAGAACAAAGTAGACTCACCTGTCATGTGATCAGAGACACCGGAATCTACTATCCAAGTATGACTGGGACTGACACTAAGAAATGCATAATTACCTTTTGTTGCTATAGAGCAAGAAGGAGTTGGAGACTCGAGGAGTTTGTACAGTCTGTCTAGTTGTTCTGTAGTGAGTGGAAGTTGAGTTTGAGGGGATTGCTATCCTTGATCAGAATTACTAGCCTGAAATGCACGATCACTATTTTTGCGGCCAACGCCCGATTCAGGTTGCGGTTGTTGTCTTGGTTGGATCCGGTGTAGGCCTGTGATGGGGAAGGGAAGGCCACCGGTTGTTGTTATTCGCCATAGGAAGCTAAACGGGTCGGATAAAAAAGCTGGGTCGAACATAAATTTTTTCAACAACCTCTAACCCTAACCTAATGCTCTCGATACCATATTGGAAACAAAAAATAGATAAAAGCTGTAATGTTTTATTCCTCAGTCTTAAACTGATTTATATAGAAAATATACAATTAATTCAATTGATTTTCTTATTAATGGAAAATAAAGAAAAATAAAGAAAAGATACAATTATCAATAAAGAAAATAATAAAACAAGGAATATCATATTTTCCAACAACCTATCAGGTGACAACAACAAAAAATTGCAGCTGTGCCCACATTGTTCAAAATGCACTACAGCTCAAGACCGTTCATTGTAAGTTTGTTAAAGCTCTTCAATTTTTGATTTATGTCTGTTTTATCCAAGACAATATTGCTAATATATCGACAATAATCATTCATTTGTTTGTTTATGTTTAGTCATTGATAAGTATAATACATGTATGAAGTTAATAATGCTATTAGAGATATAAGGGTAAGTAAAATGTGGTTGAGTATATTGAGTATAACAAAATTGTTGGGGAGGGGATATAAGAGTAGGTAAAATGTGGTTAATTATATTGAATATAACAAAATTGAATAATGATTATGACTATGTGGTTAATTATATTGAATATAACAAAATTGAATAATGATTATGACCTAAATCTTCCCCTTAGACTTTTGATATAAGCAGAGATGATTATTTAAGCAATCAATAATAAAAATAACAAAAGAAATATAAGAAGTATATCACTGTATCAAAAAATTGAAAACCCCTTAACATATAAAAATTATTATTACTTTTATATTGTTTTTATATTTGAAAGTGAACATTATTTTTATTCCATTAACATTATAAAATATACTATTGTGATTGAAAAAATCAAGTGAAGACAATCAAATTTTCTTTATCAAATACAGAAAAGAAAAGGAAAAAAAACTTTTATGCATTAAGCTTGCCATACTAATGAAAAAATTCATTATTTATCTTTGTAAAAATGTTATTTAGTTTTTGAAATTGTCTTTATTTCATCGGATAATAATAATAATAATAATAATAATAATAATAATAATAATAATAATAATAATAATCAAATACCTAAACTGTCATTTAAAGAATTTATAAAGAATTCAATCTAATAAAAGGGAAATTAATAATTAGTTCACAAGCATTTATGTTCTTTTACTTATCTTTTAATTGTATACCACTTCTAAATTTATTCATGTAACTAATTTTATTGACGTTGAATATATTTTTCACAGTTTTCAAAGACAAATTAAAATTTATTGAGAAAGATAAATATATACTAACAAAAAATGGAATACGTTATAAATGTTTACTATAATATTTGTTTAAAACAATAATTTACATCCTACAAGAGAAAATGTATGTAGTGATATTGATTGTGTGTCATTTGTGAGACAGTGAAATGTAAGGGCATCTTTGAACCTTTCAATTTTGATTGGGTTCAAAATATATAAATATTTAACTATTTACTAAAATAAAATTAAGCAAGTGGGGTCAACTGCCCCATCTTGTAGTATCTAGATTCGTCCCTGGATATAAGAATCCATCACACCTAGATCCATTCCACCCACCTATGAAGTTGAATCAGACAGTGTTGTTAAATATCCAATATAATGTCGATATACCGGTTTTGCGTATCTTAATTTTGGCTATCTGATACGAAAGTCGGTATAGCATTTCAATTTCGTGATGCTTGTGCTATCGGCGATTTTTTGGTTATAAATAGAATATCGAAAGTCATATTTTTATTATTATTTTTTTATTTTGTATTTTTATAATAAATTATTTTTAAAGTCATTAAAGAGGCATAGGTGTAAAGGTGGAATATTAGAATCTAAAAAGGTGAAAATGTTAAGGGAAAATGTGGGCTATTCAGTAGGGGCCTAGTATTAAATATGCCTGCTCATTCTTCCTCTTCTTTCATACTGAGTTGGTGCCTGGTATTATATATACCTACTTATTCATTCGTTTTGTAATGAGATTGATATTGTTTGTTGGTTGCTGATTTTGAGAAATCCGATATCTTTGCGCTGGCGAGATACTAGTATGATATTTCTATCACTGTCTTATTGTAAATCATGTTCTTCATATCTATCTCTTATGTATCTATATGGGATGAAAATGCTTGTTTGCTACATTAATTTTATTGTTATTGTTGTGAATCGGATACCTTTGAAACAAAGTATAATAGATTTCTCAAGAAACCCACAAGGGTTAGGGGTATCAAAGATAACAATAAATATTGGTTATAAACTGTTATTCTTTTCTTTCTCTTAAAACAAGATTATAAGTATACAAGAATAACAAATAAACTCTTTCACTTTTGAATTAAGATTTTATCTTCCTATTTTCCCTTATACAAAATATGAGAGACTAATATGTTATTTATAATAAAACTAACACATTAACCTAATGTGTTTTTTAACAATTACCCATTACAATCTAACTTAGAGTACAAACTAACTTAAACAATTGGATCCATAACACAATGTCCAATTAAACAATAACATGTGAGCAGACTGATATGTTATTCGTACTAGAGTTTGTTCCAATATTCCACAAATATCCACCTTGGAACGCACCCTATACCAACAAGAAACAAACTAGCTTTCTTCTTGCAGCTTTATCAACTGCATACAGTGGAAAAACTTGCAACTGCGCAACGTCTTGGTGATCATATCAGCAACATTATGATCTGTCGAGACCTTTAGTACTTGGAATTCTCCACGCTCGATTACTCCTCTGACGAAATGCAGCCTCACATCAATGTTCTTTGTTCGCTCATGATAGGCTGAGTTCTTCGACATGTGTATTGCACTTTGACTATCACATTTAACAGTGATACTTCGACCTTGAAGTTTCAACTCCTTTGCAAAACCTTCAAGCCACAATGTTTCCTTTACAGCTTCAGTTAGGGCGATATATTCTGCTTCAGTGGTTGATAAGGCAACAACCTTCTGAAGTGTTGCTTTCCAACTAATTGTTGTGCCAAACATAGTGAAAACATATCCAGAAATAGATTTTCTGGAATCCATACAACCTGCATAATCAGAGTCGACATATCCTTCGATTGCTGCTTTACTATCTTCACCCAAGGCGCCACCATAAATTAGGACTCTATTCTGAGACTCATTTATGTATCTTAGAATGCACTTCAATGCTTGCCAGTGAGCCTTTCCAGGATTCGACATGTACCTGCTTACAAGACTTACTGCATATGCTATGTCAGATCTAGTACAAACCTTAGCATACATCAAAGAACCTACTATATTAGCATATGAAATGCTATTCATATAAGCTCTTTCGACATCAGTACTGGGACACTGATCTATACTCAGCTTGAATTGAGAATTTGTTGGAGTCACAACAGACTTTGAATTCGACATACCAAACTTATAAGAATCTTCTTCAAGTATGTGTCTTGAGATAAGCATAATTTCGACTGCTTTCTATCTCTTCGAATGTCAATCCCAAGAATCCTGGATGCAGCTCCCAGATCCTTCATATCGCACTCCTTATTGAGTTCAGCCTTCACCCTCATTACATCTTCGACATTGTTGATTGCTATTAAAATATCATCCACAAAAAGTAACAAAATAACAAATGAATTACCACGTCGAAATCTGAAGTAAACACAGTGGTCGAACTGACTTCTGATGAAACTTATGCGTGCCATTAACTTGTCGAATCTCCTATTCCATTGTCGAGGAAATTGTTTCAGCCCATATAAAGATCTCTTCAGTGTGCACACATACTCTTCTTTCCCCTTTTCGACATACCCTTCAGGTTGCCTTATCAGGATTGTTTCATCAAGATCAACATATAAGAACGCAGTCTTCACATCCATCTGTTCCAGTTCAAGGTCGAACTGTGCCACCATGGCAAGCAACATTCGAATGGACTTGTGCTTCACAACAGGAGAGAACACATCATTGAAGTTGACACCTTCTTTCTGAGTGAACCCCCTTGCAACCAATCTTGCCTTGTATCTCTTCGACGCCACTCCTTTGATTCCTTCCTTAACTTTGAAAATCCATTTACAACTGACTAACCTGGCTCCAGCAGGTTTCTTGTTCAGTTCCCAAGTATTGTTATCATGAAGAGATTTTATCTCATCATCCATGACTTTCAATCATTCAGTCTTATTTCGACTCCTCATAACTTCCTTATAGTCTCTAGGTTCTTCGTCTAGAACTTCACTTGCAGAGATTAAGGCATAAGTTTTAAGATCTGCATACACAAGTCTCTGAGGTGACTTGATGACTCTTCTCGACCTGTCTCTTGTCAGCAGGCAGTCATTATCAGTCTCCTCATCTTCGACATCAGTTTCTGCTTCTTCTTCAACTTCATCTGGGTCATGTAATTCAATATCACTATGCTCCACCTCAATAGGAATTTCTCTTTATTCCAGCTCTTCGACAACATCGTCAGTTTTCTTAAAAGCCATCTCAGCTTCCTTGAAAACTACATCTCGACTGCTGATACACCTCCTGTGACCTGACTCTAGGCACCATAGCCTATAAGCTTTGACTCCTTCAGGATATCCCATGAACATGCATTTCAGAGCTCTAGGTTCGACCTTGTCTTGCCTAATGTGAGCATATGCTACACAGCTAAATACTTTCAGTTTGTCGAGATCTGGTGGATATCCCGACCAAAATTCTTCAAGTGTCTTCATATCTAACGCAGTCGAAGGACATCTGTTTATCAGATATGTTGCTGTCGAAACAGCCTCAGCCCAAAACACCTTCAATCCAACACTAACTAACATGCATCTAACCGTTTCGAGGATTGTTCGATTGAATCTCTCAGCTAGACCATTTTGGTGAGGAGTACCTGCTACAGTCTCATTCCTTGCAATCCCAAACTCGACACAGTAACTGTCGAAAGCTTCATTGCAGAATTCAATGCCATTATCAGTTATTAACCTCTTGACCTTTCTGCCAGTTTGAGTTTCGACCAGAACCTTCCAACTTTTGAAATTCTCAAAAGTTTCATCCTTCGTCTTCTGAATGAATACCCATAACTTTCTGGAATAATCATCAACTATGGATAGAAAATACCTTGCACCTGAATGTGAAGGATTCCTTGCAGGCCCCCAAAGATCAGCATGGATGTAATCAAGAGATCTATGTGTTCTTTGTTTACCTTTGTTAAACATCACCCTACAGGATTTACCGAATACACAAGGTTCACAAGACTCCAACTTCTCGACGTTGTCACCACCTAGCAGGTTCTGTTTCCCCAGTTCGACAAGGCCTCTCTCGTTGACATGCCCCAATCTCATGTGCCATAATTTTGTCTTCGACAACAGTTTCGTGAATGCAACGTTTGTCGAACCACTTAGAACTTCAACCTCAAGGGTATACAAGCCTTGTTTCTTCACGTCTCTCAAGACTTCCTCCGACCCCTTCATGACTCTTAGGATACTTTTCTCTCCTTGAAAGACATATCCCTTCTTGTCGAATTCACCAAGAGAAATCAAATTTCTCTTCAAGTCTGGTACATACCTAACTTCAGTCAATAGTCTTATTGACTCATCATGGAGCTTGAATCTCACAGATCCAATACCTACAATTTTGCAAGCTTTGTTGTTTCCCAATAACACTGAACACCATCTTGATCACATAATTCCTCGAACAAGTCTTTATTTGGAGTCATGTGCCAAGTGCAACCTGAATCCATAATCCACTTTTTTCTTGAGTCGCCGCTCGAAACCACAAGAACATCAGATGAGTCGAAATCATTTTGAACAATGACAACATTACCATTATCATTACCTCCATGATCTTTCAGGCGTTCAGGGCACACCTTTCGAATGTGACTCTCCTTCTTACAATGATAGCATCGAACACCAAATGCTTCACCACTATAAGATTCTGCTGACTTTTGCCATTCTTGTCAAACTTACCATCCTTTCGCAAGAATTTCGCCTTAACGGCCAAACCTTCACCAACCGTCGAAGGTTTATACTCCTTTCGTTCATTCAAGTCCTTAGAGTACAAGGCAGATTAAACATCTTCAAAGGTCAGGGAATCTCTTCCATACAAGAGGGTTTCTTTGAAGTGAGCATGTGTTCTGGGCAAAACGCATACAGGAACATCGCTTGATCTTCGTCATCAATCTTCACATCAATATTTTCAAGATCAAGAATAAGCTTGTTGAACATATCCAACTGTTCATCCAACTCTTTGTCTTCACTCATCTTGAATGAATACAAGACTTGTTTCAGGTAGAGTCGATTCATCCACATTTGGTCATGTACAAACCTTCAAGTTTCAACCATAACCCTGACGCCGTCGTCTCCTTTGATACCTGTTGAAGAACCTTATCACAAAGGCTCAACAATATTGCGCTGTGTGCTTTCTCAATCATGACCGTCTTTTCAGCTGCCGTCAACGCAACATTCATGGCCGTCTCTCCCTTCAACGCTTCCAAACAACCCTGCTGAACAAGTAGGACTTTCATCTTCAAGCGCTACAGACCGAAATCGTTCACTCCAGTGAACTTTTCAATCTCATACTTTGTTGAAGACATCTTCTCCACGCTCACCGCACCAATTTGTTGTGAATCGGATAACCATAGAAACAAAGAATAAAATGTTTCTATAATAGATTTCTCAAGAAACCCACAAGGATTAGACTTTAGGGTTACCAAAGATAACAACAAATATTGGTTATAAACTGTTATTCTTTCTTTTCTCTTAAAACAAGATTACAAGTATATAAGAATAACAAATGAATTTATAATAAAACTAACATACTAACCTAATGAGTTTTTTAACAATTACCCATTACAAGCTAACTTAAACAATTAAATCCATAACACAAGGCCCAATTAAACAATATCATGTGAGCAGACTTCAACGACATGTTATTCGTACTAGGGTTTGTTCCAATATTCCACAGTTATTAATGTTGTAGATTTAATGCATTGCTTTAACATGATTTGTCCATTGAAACATACAGTCATTGCAATAAAATATCTATGTGTTTTGAATTTCCTTTACAAACTAATTTTCATGTCCCTTCACCTTGAAAATAAGAAGCTACATAACTAAGCATCCATGTCATGAACTAAACTTCTACTTCACTTTAATTTTTGCAATATGCTTGTCGTGTATTTTTCTCAGTGCCGCCTTTGTTCTCCGCCAACTTCATTTCTTAACATTGTACTGACTTTGGGCATGCCATCGTTGTACTGGCTAGAGCTGAATACGGCAGTGGAAGTTCTAAGGATTGGGCTGCCAAGGGTCCCATGCTATTGGTGAGTAATTTGATTATCCATATGATTTTCTTAACATGTATTGGATGCTAGTATTTATTGTTAATTAGGAATTGATCTTATCCTGTATTGTAAATATTTAGTTTCCTGGAATAGGTTAGATAAATTGGACAATAAAATATTTGTCATTATAAGTTGTAATTACGTGTAACTACTGATACTATTATATATAGTATGGAATGCAATAGAGAAAGACATGAAGCCAATTTTACTGACATGGTATTAGAAGGTTTGATCAAACCAACCTTTGAAATCGTGTTATTTTGGGCTTGTCCAGCGACACCCACCGTGTCGCTCTCGAAATTCTCTTCCATTCCGGTTCGTTGTCGGTTCGCACTGCTGTATGTGATTTTGTGTCGTATCTTGATTTTTTCTCGGTGATTCTCGATTTGAAGGATTGAGATCGTGATTTTCGGTGTTGTTCTGGACTATCGTTGTTTGTGTGTGATTCTGAGTTCTGTTGTTGTCTCTTGATTCTTGGTGTTGTTCTAGATTGTCGTTGTTTGTGTTCAAGATTGACGGTCTTGCTTTGAGATAGTGATTTAGTATCTGTGATCGGTTTTATCTATGATTCTGGTTTGGTGCTTTCTCGCAATTCTGATTCATTGCTGCCTTTTACGACTCTGCAATCGCATTTGTTGGAAACAGTAAGGGTTGTTTTGCTTCCTTACGTCACTGGCCATTTAAGTTTGCGAAGTTATTTTCTTTTCCTTCCTTTTCTTTTGTAACATATATCAAGCGGTGGGTGACAATATTAAAAAAAAAAAACTAAATTGCTGCACGTACTTTGTTTACCACTTGTATCATGACTTCGAAAAACGAAAGAAATTTGTTGTGTTCGTTTTACTGGTAAAAATTATTCTACTTGGGAGTTTCAATTCAAAAATTATGTGAAGGGAAAGGGATTATGGAGTCACTTAAACGATGTGTCTAAGGCACCGACAGACAATTGATCCTCAAATGATCAATAATTTACGTTCATTTTCAACTGCTCAAGAAATGTGGAATTATTTGAAGAAATGTGGAATTATTTGAAGCGTATTTACAACCAAGACAATGCTGCCAAACATTTTCAGTTGGAACTGGAGATAGCAAATTACAAACAAGGTAATTTATCTATTCAAGAATATTATTCTGGTTTTCTCAATTTGTGGACATAACACTCTTCTCTTATACATGCCGATGTTCCAAAGACTTCTCTTGCTGCAATTCATGAGTTCTACAACACAAGTAGCCGAGATCAATTTCTCATGAAGCTTTGTCCAGAATTTGAAATTTCCGAGGGGCTTTGCTAAATAGGAATCCCGTTCCTTCGTTAGATACATGTGTTGGAGAGCTTTTAAGGGAGAAACAACATCTTATTACTCAAGCATGTCTCATGAAGCTGTTATTTCTGAGCCTGTGGCGGTTGCATATGCCTATCAAAGTAGAGACAAAGGTCGTGATATGAGACAAGTTCAATGCTTCTCTTGCAAACAATTTGGACATATTGCTCGTAGCTGCAGTAAGAAGTTTTGTAAGTATTGCAAGTAGCAGGGACATATTATCTCTGATTGTCCCACGCGTCCTCCACGACCAACCCAATGTTCGGTGCAGGCATTTCATGCAACTACAAATTCTACATATTATCTCTGATATCTGTGCTATGATGGATGCACATATTATTTACTACTCCATTTAAGGTTGATGAAATTTAGAGTTGAGAATGTATGAAGACAATTTTTTCTCCTCCAAGTGCTTTGAATTTTTACCTTCAACTCTCTTTTGGTTAAATTTCCGGGTTGATTAAATTTCCAAGTTGACATTGACTTTGAAAAGGAGCCATTAGGGATAGAAAAGGATGGCAAAAATGTCTTCTTGAAGGGATATTTGGCCTTCCACCGAAGAAATAGCACATGTGAATGATGCCTGCTTTTATCATAATGTTAAATTACTAAATATTTGATGACATGTACAGCAAGATTAACTTTGGTGAGTTTGATTGCTAGACTGTCCAATCCAGTGTGTTTCCTGCCATGTTCCGAAGTACATTTGAAGCTGTACTCATGGGACACCAACTCAACATATATTCATGAACCTCCATACTTCAAGGGCATGACCATGGATCCTCCTGGACCTCATGGTGTGAAAGATGCTCATTGCCTGCTGAATTTTGCTTTCTAAAATTTAATCTGATAATGCAACTTCTCATTGAAGAAAAATATCTGCCAAACTTTCCTTGCTTTGCGCTGTAAGTTGTTAATCATTTTGCATTTGTGAATATATCAACTATTAGGTCTTGCCTATTGAAGTAGTTAATCATCAATTCGCAAATTATTGAAATATGGTGGCAAGGCTTAATATTTTGATAGGGGCCTGTGAACTTATCTTTTGATTTAGAGGGAACTCCACCTTTTAGTTAGGGTATGATCATAGATTCCAATCCACTAGGTTCATCGGTGCATACAGGGCAATTTCTTTTCCTTTTTGCATATAAAAAGGCTGGTGGTATATGATACCTTTGATTTTGGCGCTGTTAAGTTTCTAATTCCCTGGATTTATTCTCTTTTGTTAGAGATACAAAGCTGCAGGGCATGCCACCATTGTACTGGCTGGAGCTGAATACGGCAGTGGAAGTTCTAGGGATTGGGTCGCCAAGGGTCCCATGCTATGGTTAGTAATTTGATTATCCATATGATTTTCTTAACATGTCTTGGATGCTAGTATTCATAACATACTTGTTTACAATTTTTTCTTGAAAAGGAGTCAAAGCTGTCATATCCAAAAGTTTCGAGAGAATTCATCAAAGTAATTTGGTAGGAATGAGCATTTATTCCCCTTTGCTTCAAATCTGGGGAGGATGGTTTCATATTTGAATTCATTCTCACCTCTTTAAACCTCATAATGACTTACCTTGCTCTCTTCCTATAGTCATTTCATATATATCTTTAGATATGTTTGCTTTGCAGGACCTTCTCACTAAACATGGAAATTTGGTTGTCAAATTTTTGACGGCTCACTATGTTGAGTTTTGTGTCTTCCTTGGCATACTTATCTTATTTGAACATATCAAGGCGGCACAAAATGCTGCTTGAGAAACAACTAAGCTCATGTTTTTCTAATAAGACTTCTTGAGGAACAACTATGCTCATGCTTTGATCAATACGGACTTCTTGAGGAACAACTATGCTCATGCTTTGATCAATACGGACTTCTTGAGGAACAACTATGCTCATGCTTTGATCAATACGAGAACCTCTTGACGTCTCCAAATTACGTCACACAAAGGCAGTATATCTAGGTCAGTTATGTTCTGACAACGATTTTAAAATCATTTTGCTTTCTGATCATATCTTTGATTTTAACATTTAGAGTAATACTCTCCTTTGTAGTTTATGTCCCTCGGTTGTGTATCCCAATTTTAGCACTTCAAAGTCCACCTTAGAAGTGTTTACTCACTGATACAATGTTGACGACACATGTCTCTACATGTCTACTTTAAAAATTAGTTTTCAACATCAACTGTGTCATTTATAAAAAATATAGACTGGGTGCTTTTGGCATCTACTAATTTAGTTTTCTTTAAATTTTTATTTCATCTTTGCATTCATATTATTGTATATCATTTCTCATGCGTCAGTTCTCCTTTGAATTTGAGCATGATTGTTTGGATGCTCACTAATCTAAATGTCTGGTTGTGACATTTCTCATGCGTCGGTTCTCCTTTGATTAGTGTATGCTTTAATTTTATCACTATTCTATGAAGGATAGACACATGACACATATACAACGGTAATATTTTGAGTATAGGAAACTGACACGTGTAGTATTATACACACTTTTAATTTAGAGTTTCAATGCTACATAAATCATAAAAAGTGGTTTAGTAATGATCAATCATCGTAATAATCTACACAACTACTAGTCTACTACATTAATAAAAAAAATTAACACCTTTTAAGTTGTTCTCCACATATTTTAAATACACTTAATTTTCCATTGATATAATATTGTTGATTCCTTTCTGAAAAATGCAGAAAGATAACCGTTTCTGCATTTATTTTTTAATGAATAGAAATAATGATAATATAATTTTGATTCAAAATATGGACAGTATGAAAGCTTAAGTTTATGATATTTTTCCTTAAAACCAAACAATTTCCAAATTTCTCACAACCAATCAATCTAATAAACTTAACTATTTAAACAAAATAAATAGTTAAAAGGAGATGCAATGTCGCAGGACGCGACATTTTTCGGATGCTTGATGCCCATGATGGTTGGAGTTTGCTTTCTTTGTCATTCCATCGACTCCCTCTGGTATAAATACCACTACTGTCCCGATTGCCAACAAAAGGTACAAGTACAACTATTAAACACTTATTTCGATGACTTGACTAGGAGTCATCAAAGTGTTAGTGTTGTCTGCGACTCTTCACTTCAATTTTTCCTTGTCAATTTGTTAGTTAGGACGTTTTTTTTTAACATATTCATTGTTCCGGTTCCAAATTATTATTGACCTGCCATCAATTTACCTTTTACAGGCTGTTTTGGCTCATAAGTTGGGTCACCTAAAATGTGATCATGGCGTGTGGGTTACATATGCAAATATTCTAACCCTTGGAGCCTATACTGTACCTGGTAGGTGATACTGAGAAATTTTCATGTTTTAATAATGCGTGTATAAGTCACATGGTTATATGCTTTAAACAATGGTGAAGTTTTTAACTATGTTGGGTTTTTAAAGTTGGAGAAATACTTTCTGTCCGACTCCTATTGACTGACTGGGAATGAAATCAATGTTACTCTTAGTCTCTTACCCCATAATGACCACAAGACTTATCTAATAATGTCATAAACCTTATTTCTAATCCTTTCTATAGTTGTTGAAAACATTGCTTATTTTGAAAACGGATTTCTATTTGACTCCCACATGTTCCAGTTTGTTTATTGCTGACGAGAAAATACAATTTTTTAGTATGTTCGACTGAATGATTTTTTTATGATTAATTCAATTTGTTTTAGGCATTGGAGGTATTATAACTCAGATACTGGAAGAACAAATATTCCACTGGCTTCGAGCAGCTGAGTTAACTTGTGATCGTGCAACTCTTCTCGTTGCTCAAGACCTTAAAGTATGCTCATGTCTAAATTTATAGTTTATCTATACATTGGTTTAATCAGAACTTATGTTAAATTTGTTGTTTTAATTATAAATACTCATTTCTTAATTGTACAAAAGGTTGTCATCTCTCATGAAATTAACCGGTGGATGCTCATGGAAAAGCTGCTTCCAGCCCTGTTGGATGGTACATAAGGTTTGTATTAATATCGTTGGCACCACAATAAAGTTGAATTTTGACAATATTTGTTTAGAAGCTAAACTTTTTCTGTTGATTATAAATGCTCAAAAATGCAACTTTCAAATCCTCTGCCTATTCTATTGGTTAATAAAATTGATGAGTGGTCAAGAAGTTTAGCTTACAAATCTCTTTTGAAACGTGGAATACCTATCAGGTGACAACAACAAAAAATGGCAGCTGTGCACACATTGTTCAAAATGCAGTACAGCTCAAGACTGTTCATGGTAAGTTTGTTAAAGCTCTACAATTTTTTATTTGTGTTTGTTTTATCCAAGACAATATTGCTAATATATCGACAATAATCATTCATTTGTTTGTTTATGTTTAGTCATTGATAAGTATAATACATGTATGAAGTTAATAATGCTATTAGAGATATAAGGGTAAGTAAAATGTGGTTGAGTATATTGAGTATAACAAAATTGTTGGGGAGGAGATATAAGGGTAAGTAAAATGTGGTTGATTATATTGAGTATAACAAAATTGTTGGGGAGTCTGAGGGCATACGAGCAACAACTGAATAATGATTAGGACCCAAATCTTTCCCTTAGACTTTTGATATAAGCAGAGATGATTGTTTAAGCAATCAATGATAAAAATAACAAAAGAAATATAAAAAGTATATCGTTGTATCAAAAATTGAAAACACTTTAACATATAAAAGTTATTATTACTTTTATGTTGTTTTTATATTTGAAAGTGAACATTATTTTTATTCCATTAACACTATAAAATATACTATTTGTGATTGAAAAAATCAAGTGAAGGCAATCAAATTTTCTTTATCAAAGACAGAATGCATTAAGCTTGCCATACTAATGAAAAAATTCATTATTTATCTTCGTAAAAATGTTATTTAGTTTTTGAAATTGTCTCTATTTCATCGGATAATAATAATAATAATAATAATAATAATAATAATAATAATAATAATAATAATAATAATAATAATCAAATACCTAAATTGTCATTTAAAGAATTTATAAAGAATTCAATCTAATAAAAGGGAAATTAATAATTAGTTCACAAGCATGTTCTTTTACTTATCTTTTAATTGTATACCACTTCCAAATTTATTCATGTAACTAATTTTATTAGACGTTGAATATATTTTTCACAGTTTTCAAAGAAAAATTAAAATTTTTTGAAATATATACAAACAAATAATGGAATACGTTATAAATGTGTACTATAATATTTGTTTAAAACAATAATTTATATCCTACAAGAGAAAATGTATGGAGTGATGTTGGTTGTGTGTCATTTGTGAGACAGTGAAATGTGGGCATCTTTCAACCTTTCAATTTTCATTGGGGTTAAAATATATAAATACTTAACTATTTATTTAAACAAAATTAAGTGGGGTCAACTGCCACCATCTTGTAGTTCCTAGATCCGTCCCTGGATATAAGAATCCATTACACCTAGATTCATTCAACTCACCTATGAAGTTGACTCAGGCAGTGTTGTTCAATATCCGATATAGCGCTGATATACCGGTTTTGCGTATCGGAATTTTGGCTATCTGATACGGTAATCCTATGTGGAACGAACTACAAGTTCCTGCTGAGTAGTTGTACTCATGGGACACCAACTCAACATATATTCACGAACCTCCATACTTCAAGGGCATGACCATGGATCCTCGTGGACCTCATGGTGTGAAAGATGCTTATTGCCTGCTGAATTTTGGTGAGAGTATGACAACTGATCACATTTCTCCTGCTGGAAACATTAACAAGGAGAGCCCTACTGCAAAGTACCTTATTGAGCTTGGGGTAAAAAAGAAGGATTTCAACTCTTATGGAAGTCGTCGTGGCAATGATGAAGTAATGTCTAGGGGAACTTTTTCTAACATTTGTCTTGTAAACAAGCTATTGAAGGGGGAAATTGACTCCAAAACAGTGCACATTCCAACAGGGGAGAAGCTTTACGTTTTTGATGCAGTAGAGGTGAGTTATGCACTAACCAAGGACATTTCCTTTCATAACTGAATCTAAACTTTCTAAGTGCCAGAGATAGTTTTTTTCTCCATATGATGCTTTGCAATGGTCTTTCCTAGTTTGCTTTCTAAATTTTAATATGATATTGCAACTTTCCATTGAAGAAAAATATCTGCCAAACTTTCCTTGCTTTGCGCTGTAAGTTGTTAATCATTTTTTATTTGTGAATGTATCAACTATTAAGGTCTTGCTTATTGAAGTAGTTAATCATCAAATCGCAAATTATTGAAATATGGTGGCAAGTTTTAATATTTTGATATGGGCCCGTGAACTTATCTTTTGGCTTAGAGGGAACTCCACCTTTCAGTTAGGGTATGATCATAGATTCCAATCCACTAGGTTCATCGATGAATGCATGGCAATTTATTTTCCTTTTCGTGTATAAAATGGCTGGTGGGATATGATACCTTTGATTTTAGCGATGTTAAGATTGTAATCCTCTAGATTTCTTCTTTTTTGTAAGAGATACATGGTTGCAAGGCATGCCACCATTGTACTGGCTAGAGCTGAATACGACAATGGAAGTTCCAGGGGTTGGGTCGCCAAGGGCCTCATGCTATTGGTGAGTAATTTGATTATCCATATGATTTTCTTAACGTGTCTTGGATGCTAGTATTCATAACATACTTGTTTATAATTTTTTCTTGAAAGGGAGTCAAAGCTGTGATATCCAAAAGTTTCGAGAGAATTCATCGCAATAATTTGGTAGGAATGAGTATTATTACCCTTTGCTTCAAATCTGGGGAGGATGTTGTCATATTTGAATTCTTTCTCATTCCCTTTTGCTTCAAATCTGGGGAGGATGATGTCATATTTGAATTCTTTCTAACCTCTTTAAGTCTCACAATAACTTACCTTGTTGTCTTCCCATTGTTATTTCATATATATCTTTTGATATGCTTTCTTTGCAGGACCTTTTCACTAAACATGGAAACGTGGTCGCCAAATTTTTGACGGCTCTATGATGAGGTTTGCGTCCTCCTTGACATACTTATATTATTTGTGTGAGACATTGTAGGTGTTTTGAATAATGTCAAAAACTCGGGCATTTGAAATGGTGTTTGATAAGGCAAGTAAAAAGATATGACTTCATGAAGAAAAGTTTCCATGTGATTTTTGACTGCATGAGTCGACTCATGCTGCTAAATAGGTTGAGCAGGTTTCGAGTAAAAACATTCAGTTATCAGTTTTTCACATTTTCAAGGAGATTTTCCCGCTTCATGTTTTCAAGTTAATCGATTGACACATGTACATTTGGATATTTGTTTTAATTATTCTTATTACATGTTTATCCAAATTTTTGTCACTAATCCTAAACAAGCCTTCAGACGTGAGAATTATTCTCGAGAAGATTTATTTCTATTACTGTTTCAAATGTTGTTAATGCCAAGGAGTGAAGAACTTGGTTAAGACTAATCAAAACTGTCAAGTGTTAAAAATAATTGGAGGCTAATCAAAAGCATTGCATTATCTGTTAGTTATATCATGTCCGCCCTTTTCTTTTATATGTTGTGTTCTGCTAATGTTGTATGTAATGTATTTGGACCCAGGACGAATCCAATGCATTCTATCACATACACTTTTCTTTATTTAATTTTAAAATTCTCCCTTTCAAATATTGCCTTAATCCCAGTTGCTTCAACAACCTCCTTTTTTTTAAATGAAAAAATTGCTTGAAATATTATCCTGACTAAAAGGTTTATATTAAGCCTTGTTAACATTGGTTGGATGCACATATTACTTACTATTCCATTTAAGGTTGAAGAAATTTAGAGTTGAGAATGTATGAAAATAGTTTTTTCTTCTCCGAGTGCTTTGAATTTTAACCTTCAGCACTTTTTTGGTTAAATTTCCAAGTTGACATTGACTTTGAAAAGGAGCCGTTAGGGGCACGAAAGGATGGCAAGAATATCTTCTTAAGGGATATTTGGCCTTCCACTGAAGAAATTGCACAGGTGAATGATGACTCTTTATCATAATGTTGAATTGCTAAATATTTGTTGACATGTACAACAAAATTAACCTTGGTTAGTTTGATTGCTAGACTGTCCAATCAAGTGTGTCGTATGGCATGTTCTGAAGTACATATGAAGCTATTACTAAGGGTAATCCTATGTGGAACGAACTACAAGTTCCTGCTTAGAAGTTGTACTCATGGGACACCAACTCAACATATATTCACGAACCTCCATACTTCAAGGGCATGACCATGGATCCTCGTGGACCTCATGGTGTGAAAGATGCTTATTGCCTGTTGAATTTTGGTGAGAGTATGACAACTGGTCACATTTCTCCTGCTGGAAACATTAACAAGGAGAGCCTTACTGCAAAGTACCTTATTGAGCTTGGGGTAAAAAAGAAGGACTTCAACTCTTATGGAAGTCGTCGTGGCAATGATGAAGTAATGTCTAGGGGAACGTTTTCTAACATTTGTCTTGTAAACAAGCTATTGAAGGGGGAAGTTGACTCCAAAACAGTGCACATTCCAACAGGGGAGAAGCTTTACGTTTTTGATGCAGCAGAGGTGAGTTATGCACTAACCAAGAAGGACATTTCCTTTCATAACTGAATCTAAACTTTCTAAGTGCCAGAGATAGTTTTTTTCTCCATATGATGCTTTGCAATGGTCTTTCCTAGTTTGCTTTCTAAATTTTAATCTGATATTGCAACTTTTCATTGAAGAAAAATATCTGCCAAACATTCCTTGCTTTGCGTTGTAAGTTGTTAATCATTTTTTATTTGTGAATGTATCAACTATTAGGTCTTGCTTATTGAAGTAGTTAATCATCAAATCGCAAATTATTGAAATATGGTGGCAAGTCTTAATATTTTGATATCGGCCCGTGAACTTATCTTTTGGGTTAGAGGGAACTCCATCTTTTAGTTAAGGTATGATAATAGATTCCAATCCACTAGGTTCTTCGATGAATGCATGGCAATTTCTTTTCCTTTTTGCGTATAAAATGGCTGGTGGGATATGATACCTTTGATTTTAGCGATGTTAAGTTTGTAATCCCCTGGATTTCTTCTGTTTTGTAAGAGATACATGGCTGCAAGGCATGCCACCATTGTACTGGCTGGAGCTGAATACGACAGTGGAAGTTCCAGGGGTTGGGCAGCCAAGGGTCCCATGCTATTGGTGAGTAATTTGATTATCCATATGATTTTCTTAACGTGTCTTGGATGCTAGTATTCATAACATACTTGTTTACAATTTTTTCTTGAAAGGGAGTCAGAGTTGTGATATCCAAAAGTTTCGAGAGAATTCATCGCAATAATTTGGTAGGAATGGGTATTATTCCCATTTGCTTCAAATTTGGGGAGGATGTTGTCATATTTGAATTCTTTCTCATTCCCCTTTGTTTCAAATCTGGGAAGGATGCTGTCATATTTGAATTCTTTCTCACCTCTTTAAGTCTCACAATAACTTACCTTGCTGTCTTCCCATTGTAATTTCATATATATCTTTTGAATGCTTGCTTTGCAGGACCTTTTCACTAAACATGGAAACGTGGTCACCAAATTTTTTACGGCTCTATGATGAGGTTTGCATCCTCCTTGACATACTTATCTTATTTGTGTGAAACATTGTAGGTGTTTTGAATAATGTCAAAAACTCGGGCATTTGAAATGGTGTTTGATAAGGCAAGTAAAAAGATATGACTTCATGAAGAAAAGTTTCCATGTGATTTTTGACTGCATGAGTCGACTCTTGCTGCTAAATAGGTTGAGCAGGTTTCGCGTAAAAACATTCAGTTATCAGTTTTATCAGTTTTAAAATATAATAAATATGCTTCACCAATCGGTGACCACATGTATTTGTTCTATTTTTTAAATATAAATATATTTTTTTAAATATTTATTGATTTTTATTAGTTCGATTTTTTAAAATAAAAATATTTTTTTTTATATTTATTCATTTTTATTATTTCTATTTTTTTTCAAATTTTAAATGTAAACATATGCACATCATCAACGGGTACCTATGCAAATGCACGAGCATCCCGTTAATTTATCTTATTGCTAAATTAGTCGTCTAACCGTGCGATGCACGAAATAGTCATTAATTAGGATTTACTTAAATAATATTTTAAAAAATGGAGATGTGTGAAGTTTTAACGTGAATGTATATTTTTTATTATTTAATTAAATAATTATATTAATTTTAATTTTAATTAGAGTTTATTTAATTAACATGTTATTGTTTAGTGGGGTTAAAAGAAAACTTTTTTATTTTATTAAGTAATTATATTTTTTATTTAATTAATTATGACATTATTTATTATGGTTTTGGCGGGAAAAGTTATAGGAAAGAACTTTTAGAATTATAATTTAGTACGATTTAGATGTACTAATTAATTTAAAATGAGTTTAGTGGCGATAAAAGAAGTTTTAATGTTATTGTAAACATGGAGTTTAGTGGGGGTTATGGGAAGTTGTAACTATTTTAGAATTATTTTAATTATAATTATAATTAGAATTTACTTAATTAAAAAAAATTAAAAAAGTTTAGTGGGGGTTATGGGAACTTAATTAATTAGGAGTTACTTAAATAATTTAAAAAATGAAGATGTGAGAAGTTTTAACGTGAAATGTAGTTTTTTTATTATTTAATTAAATAATTACATTAATTTTAATTTTAATTAGAGTTTATTTAATTAATATGTAATGTGTTTAGTGGGGTTAAAAGAAAACTTTTTTATTTTAGGCAAAATACCCAAATTGGTCCCTTAACTCTACCTCAGGGTTCAACTTGGTCCCTTATCTTTAAAAAATATCAAAGTAGTCCTTTAATTGTTCAAAAAGGGTCCAACTTGGTCCCTTATCTTTAAAAAATATCAAAGTAGTCCTTTAATTGTTCAAAAAGGTACACGTTAGTCCTTTCCGTCCATTTTTTACTAACAGCGTCAATTTTTGCTTGGGGTGGCATTGACGTGTCATAGGGTCATACGCTTGGCAAGTGACTTGGCATACATTATTAAATTCATATAAAACTTCTTAAAAAAATTGTTGAACCTAGGATTCGAACACATGATCACTTGGTTGCTACAAAACATATCAAACCACTACACCACTTCACACTTGTTTGTTAGTCTTACACAATGATTTGGTTCCATTGTCTAAATTCTTTCTCTCACTGTACTATTTCCATTGTTCAGAACCTTTCTATTAAAACCTAATCAGATCCACAAAAAATAACAAGAGGCATGAAATCGGTTCATTCACGTAATCAGATCCACAAATCAATTAGGAACAAGAGGTAAGAAATCAAATCATTCACATCAGATCCACAAAGTATGCACCATTCTGAAATTGATTCACCGGTAATTTCTCAAAGGAAGGAGGAAGCGACAAGAAGAAGAAGATGGCCAAGAAAAGTGTTGAGACCTACGAGGCTATGGTTCATCCTGATATCGGAGTCTCCAGCAAAGCTATGGGAATCATGAACAATTTCATTAACGACATCTTTGAGAAACTCGGGAGATTCAAACCGCTGTTAGATTGGTACTTCCCGGTGAATTGGCCAAACACGTCGTTTTTTAGTGAACAAAGGTTGTCACCAAATTCACAAGATCTTGAATTATGTGATATGATATCTCCCTGTTAGGTTTAATTTGATTTTTTTTTAAATTAGGGTTTATCTTATATTGAGATTGTCGATGAATTGTGTAATACCCCAAAATTTGCCCTTGTATTCATTACCTCAACTGGCTTATCGCTTCGCATTCATCTACATATTCCACTAGGTCATAATATTCATAATCCTGCATTTGCATTGAATTCATAAGGCATGGGGTCAAAGGCATGTTCTTGGGATCTGGGATCTCCCTATTCGTAGGTGATCTACCTGGCCATCATATTCGAGATGTGACAAAGGTTGAATTCACATCATCGTGACACATCTCATTTGATTGGGACTTATCGAGGTTATGACTGAGTTTTGCTATGAACTGTGGTTTTGTTGATTTTCAATGTCTCGAGCCGTATCTGTCATTCAAATCATGAGTTAAGGGGTTTGTTTTCCTAATCATGTGGCATTAAAGAGAATTTCCTTACGAAGTCTATTCATCTGGGAATCTTATTATTCTGGGAATTCCATCGTTACTTGAGGCGCATGTATTGAAGATTATGGCACATGCATGATCAATTAAGGTTTCGTACCAAAGATCGTGGGACGTCAAGTCGAGATATTTTAGGGATGGAGGTGCAGGTATGAATCAGGGTACAAAAGGTGAGGTTGTGAAGTATTGGTGCACGTTGATTTGGATTCATTCGTGAAATATTCATCCAAGATTACTTATGAGTTCGGAACATACAAGTTAGGGTCCGAACATCTTACGAGACGTGTAGGATATAGTCATCAAGTCTGCTTTCCTCAATTCATACTTGATACTCAAGTCCATATCTTATCCATTTTATGCCTGACTTTTAAGCCCACTTCTTTTCCAAACCGTAAACCTTGTTCATTATCCATATTAAAACCATATTATCTACTTCAACATCATCTTACTCATTTAAATTCAATTCAAGATTTCCAAAGCTCGTTTTAATTCCGTTAATTTAAGCCCAATAACCTGTTGCCAAATATCAAGTTGAATATCCATCTTATTATATATAGCTCATCTAGATGACAAGTCTTGTTAAATTCATTTTGTCATCAATCCAAATATATATATTGTTATTCTATCATTAATTTAGGTGATTATTTTGTTACCAATTTATTACCCACCATGGCACCTGATACATGAAGGAAAGTTTCAAAGGCTTTTACTAAAAAAAAAGTACTAATGGAAATGGGAAAAGTTGTGAGAATCGGTGATAACACAAAAATTCTTAAAGGAAATAGTTAGTTATAAAACTGAAAATTCAGTTACAACCTTCAACCAAAATATAACAGAATTATAGAACAATAACAGAATTCATAGAAAGAGGGAGAAACTACAACAGAAAAACCAGAGAAAAAAAAAGAGAGAAAATCAGCTTTTCTCTAACTGATATGAAAGAAACAGAACTGGAAAAAAAGGGAGGGCTTTTGGCACTTCATCAATCTCTCGGCCAACCGTGATCCCTCTCAATTCACTCCTCAATCTCCAACTCCATTCACTTCACTTTAAAGCATCTTCCATAATCTTTTTGAATTGGATTCAAAAATTCATCTCCATAAAATCTTCTTCCAATCTTCTTCTCCCAAAGAAAATCCACCTTCAATCACAACCTCTCAATCACTCTTCTTCAACAAGAACAATCTCCAATCTCTTGAATCTTCGACACTTCTGAAACTTCTCCAATCTCTTCACTTTTCTCAAACCAAAAAAACTTCCGAAAACAGTTGGCAACTTTCTGCAGTTTTCTGAATCCGCCATCATCTTCAGTTCTTGAATCACTCTCCAACAATCCCGACCCGCATCGCAGAATCATCACCCTCCTTCAACAATCTCCATCACCAAGGCTCTCATCCACTCTCCTGCATTCTGCAAACATCAACAATCAGTTTCCACAATATTTCAACAAACTCCAATCATTCATCATCTCAATCTGCATACCATTCAACATCGTTATCAATATCGTATCAGCAAAAATTCAGAGTCAGGAATGATTCAACACTCACCAATCACTACGCAAGAGCCATCGACATCATCGACATCGTCGCTCAACATCTTCATCAACATTGCGACAATCTTCGGAGGACATCATCTTCTATTTCTCAATATCAACGTTGCTTTACGAAATCCTGCAAGATTCGTATCAACTTATCATAACAGAAGATCAACACAGAGGGAGAAATTCACGGCAACTCTCTCGAAATACCTCATTTTTTTCTTCATCTTGATCCTCTCCTTCAAGAACACAAGCGGCAATCTCTCTCCAAGACCTCCAATCTTCATCATAAGCACAATTCAATCAAACCTGCAGAGCCACAAGAAACGTATCAAGAACACATTAACACGATTCACATTAACTCAAGAGTTCGCAATAACACGAAAATCGCGAATCACGGCAACCACAATGGAAGAAGCCATGCGTGTGAAATAAGGGATGAGAAGGCGAAATCGAGATTTTTACTAGGGGAATTCGCTTAGGGCGTCTCCTTCGTCTAGTGATTGAGGGCAGAAATGGAAGGAGCCATGGTTAAATCGAGGTTAGGCGTTTTAATACGATTCTTGAGAAAATAATTGTTGATGGTAGAAGGCTCCACCGTCACCACCACGAGGCTTCGACCAGCGACGTGATTCACGGTGGAATCCTTTGTGTTAAACAGTGTCATCGGCGGCGAGAGATTGATGGGGAGAGGACGACAACGTGAGTTTGGTTTCCGATGAGCCTCGTTCACGGTGATGAATGATTGTGTTGAGAGAGTGCGAAGACGATGGTGACGATGACGGTATAAATGTGATCGTCGACAATGTTTGGAAGGTGGAGAAGATGGAGGCAAAGCTTTATCGATGACGGTGAAGACACGTTGATGATGAAGAAGAAGAGAGGGCGGCGAGTTTCATGAGAACGGCGGCGGAAAGGCTTTGCAGATAAGGAGGGATTGTCTGACTTCGTTATGTTTATGATGAAGATTAGGGTTTCATAAACAAGATCAGGTTTACATTTGGGCCAAGCACCATGGATCACCTTCTGCACCATGCTTTCGGATTCACACTCCACCTCTGTGAATTGTTATGTATGGATTGGGCCTCTTGGCCATAGAAACCCTATTCACACCCTTAATTTTACTATAACATCCCTCCCTGCGGATTCCTTACTGGCATGGGCTCTTAGCCCATTAAGTTACTTCCAACACCATGTTTTTTTACTCATACCACCCTCCCTGCGGGTTTGCTGTTGGAATGGGCTTCTTGGGCCATTTTTTTGTTCTTTTGCACCTCATTACTTACTAATAAACATTTCTTTTTTTTCTTTTTTCTTTTTTGATTTCTTATGAATTGTTAATAAATTTCCTTGTAAAAAATCGTTAATTAGTCTTTAATTAATCCTTGATGACTTGAGAGGTTTCTTGACATTTTTTTTAGTTAGAATTTTTGCACTAATTTTAATTAATTGTTTAGGACTAATTATGATGTAAGTGTTCATTTGTGGTTTTCTATGGATATTGGATCGATTTCGACTACGACAAAGCTTCACAAAGTGATTATGGAAGATAAGCATTTATTTTGTTTATGGAGATCACAAGACCTTGCATGAATTTTTTTGGATTTCTTTTATGCGAAGAATCGTCACTTCGATCAAGTAAGTAATTTCAAGCTTTTTTCGACTTTTAAGCATCATTCTAGTTGTATGCGGCTTAGGACCATATAACTTAAGGTGCATATTGAGCCCTCCCACCTTAGGCACTGAATTTATTTGTGATATATGTTGATTTGTGTCGATTTTGGAGCTTAGGGATTAGGTTACGAACCATTAGGATCGCTTCCTTTCACTTCCCCTTAAAATCCACTTTTTTGTCCATTTCGTCGCAATTTTTAAAAATAGTTTTAGGTGGGATAAAATTC
Source organism: Lathyrus aphaca (assembly GCA_963966055.1). Lineage (NCBI taxonomy): Eukaryota > Viridiplantae > Streptophyta > Magnoliopsida > Fabales > Fabaceae > Lathyrus > Lathyrus aphaca. The sequence goes on along the minus strand of OZ014521.1, from coordinate 598,124,844 downwards.
TGGAAACATTCATGAGTGATCCTCATCCTCTTAATTAATTTGTCATATTTTTTGTTTCCAGATTTGGGTGGTTTTAATAATTAATTTGGATTTTAGATCATAAGCTGTCCCAAAAAGGAATGTTTTGACATAAGGGACCAAAAAACGATTTTTTCCCATAGGTGTGAAACCTATTTTTTGTATGTGATTAATCACTGTAATTTGTGACATTTTGATGCTCATTAGGCATTTTTTTCATAATTTTAAATGCCCTTTTTTGATCCACTTTGTGGAGGTGTTTTTCGGCGATCATGCCTTGCTATACCAATCATTAAGTAATTGTTTTGGAACTTTGGTGCATAATCATGTAAAATCCTTTTAGACCATGTAAGATAATGACTTCAACATTCCAGGGATTTAATTTCATAATTTTTTAAGCCTTTTTGCTATTTTTCCATGTCACCTAGATCCTAGGTTGATTCATGTGTTTATGTGTCGCATACCCTAGATATTAGGAAGACATTCGTGCCATTTGCTTGGAATACCTTTCGGTAACTTTTAGGAGTTAATTATAGGTCACTTTTAGGTCCTTAATTCCAGTTATAGGCCACTTTTTGAACCATACTCATTTGGTTTGTTTTAGTGTTTCAAAGTGCATACTTATGTGAACTAACTTTAACCTGAACTAGTTTCTCTTCTCCTCTAAATAATAACATGAATTATGTGGGAATCATTAATGCCTATTCATGCATTCTAATTGCATCTCATACCTTGTATGCTACTGACCCATAATCATTTCATGCATATTCACATGTCGTTCATCTTTAATTTCCATCATTTGCGATGTTTGTCCATTTCTTCTCGCATCCTCTTCTCCTTGCTCCATATGCCTAATCCATTGCATCCATGATTATATGTTCATTCATCCTCATTCATAAACATTAACTACTGACTTTGATGTTTATTTCATGTATTAATTCATGATTGTGATCCATATGCACTCATACTTCATCATTGAACCCTAACTTGCATTTAGGTGAACTTAGGTGAACTTTTTGTACATAGTTTGATATAATTTGACCTTGTGAGGTATCCTAGCATACTTAGAGACCTATAGCATGTAGCTACTGACTTTAGAAGTCATATAACCTTTAGGTACCTTCACCTTTAGACTTAGGTCTTATTTCGAACCCTAGTTCCCTTCTAGGACGTTTATGGTACTTAATCGCTTTTATGCTTTGATTTTACTTTCAATATGCATTGTCATACTAACTTCTGTTTTGTAGGGGGGAAGATTGAGGTAATCATCACTTCATTCCTATCTCTTATGCATTATAATTGTGTTTGCCTTAGCACCTTGTGCTTTGCTTTTAGGCTTTCCCTTTCTTTAGAGACAACTTAACTTCCTTAGGCTTTCCCGACTCGAAAATCTGAAATTCACACAGGTTAGGGAAGAATTTAGTGATACATTCAAATCCTTTGTAAGTTTATTGATGGGCAATAGGTTGCAATCAAGTTTAGGTACATAGAGTATTGTACTAAGAGTAATATTTTGTGAAATAATGACAGAACCTTTACCCATGACTTTAGACAGGGTACCATCAGCAATTCAAACTGTCAAATTATTTTGGCATGAAAAATAGCTATCAAAGACAGCCAAGTCTCCAGTCATGTGATCATACGCTCCTGAGTCAATAATCCATGAATTTTGTTTTCCCTTGCTAGTGTTTAGAGCATGCAAAAAATTACCTTTTTGTGCCACAGTAGCTGTACCAATTGTTTGTTGAAGCATGTTTTTTAATGCTTCCATTTGCTCCTTGCTGAATGGTGATGAGTGGGAATTTACCTCAGCTGTCTTCCCTCTGCTCTCCCGGTTTTTTCTCCATGATGGCTTTCCATGAATGATCCAACATGTGTCCTTGGTATGACCCGGTTTCTTGCAGTGTTCACACCAAGGTCGAGTTTTCTTTTGGAAAGAACGTTGATCTCCCCTTGCTGCCATTGCAGATCCTTCTATAGATGGGGCTGCACTGGATTTTCCAAGCATCACTTTTCTCCTGCTCTCCTCTCTTCGTATTTCCGAGAAAGCTTCTCGAATTTTTGGAAGAGGTTTGGTTCCAAGGATTCTCCCACGAACTTCATCAAGTTCTGTGTTCAAACCTAATAGAAACTTGTAGACTCTATCTTTCTCCACCAATTCTTTGTACTTCTTTTTATCTTCTGTGCAACTCCATTCATTTTCATCATATACATCCAGCTGCCGCCAGTGACGATTGAGAGTATTAAAATACTCTGTGACTGAGCGGTCATCTTGACGTAAATCATAGAGTATGCTCTTGATTTCAAAAATTGCAGATGTATTGTCGACATTAGAGTAGGTTTCCTTTACGGCATTCCACATCTCTTTGGCAGTGTCATAGTACATGAAATTTTCTCCAATTTCATTTGTCATGGTGTTTAGCAGCCATGACATTACTAGACTGTTTTCTAGTTGCCATTTTCCGAGGTTGAAATCCTTCCTTTTCTGGACACTTTGAATCTCCTATGATATAACCTTCCTTCCCTTTTCCTTGAAGGTAGGTTTTGACTGAGCGCACCCATTGATTGTAATTCTGGCCATTCAATTTGTGACCAGTGATAGGAAGAGCATGTCCTTCAGCCAAACTGTTGGCTGAATTTTCTGCTTTAGTATCTGCCATGGGTGGAGCTCAAGGTTTAGGAATGGTTTAGATCTTGTGCTCTGTTACCATGTAGAAATATATTGTATATTTCATTGTATTGAACTCTTACATAAGAGGTATAAATAGAATACAAGAGGTTGAAAGCTATACCCTAATATGTTAATAAACAGAGGAAATAATTTCCTATAATTGCTGCTACCTAAATAAGGAAATAGTAATTACCTAAATAAATAAATAACAATAATAGATAATAACTCTATTTACACCACTGTTTTGTAACAGCTAGACAAATCAGAATCAAATGATTATGATTTAATGTGTGCTAATCTTTAACAAAAACAAAAAAATGAAAGTCTTGAGTGTTATTGGGACAAAAAATAAATTCTGAAGTAAGTAGCAGTGTAGCATGGCCATGGAGCTAAAATTTCAGTCATCAATCCCTGTAAACTTCTCAAACCCATCTTCATCTTCTTCTACCCCATTCTGCACCTATGTTATTCACCCTCTCCGAAACGGAACCAACAACTCTCGTTCCACTCACAATAGAAAGACCCCACTTTTGTGTATCGGTAACCCTTCCATCCAACCTAAATTGAACCATCACCAAAGCCTCTATCAACATCAAAATGCAGACTTGTCGCGTTTGCTTCAAGAGGGTAACCTCAATCAAGTTTTGGAACTCATGGGTCAAGGTGTTTTTGTTGATTATAGTGTTTACATTTCCCTCTTGAAATTATGTGAGGATTTGAAGTCACTTGAGGTAGGGAAATGAGTTGATTGAGATGTATGTGAAATGTGGTAACTTGAAGGATGCGCGAAGGGTGTTTGTTAAAATGTATGAGAGAAGGTTGAAAGAAGGGTTACACTTAGAATCATCAAGAATTTACGCATTTGTGGAGACTGTCACAATGCTATCAAAATTATGTCAAAGATTGTTGGAAGGGAGCTCATTATGAGGGACAATGTTGTTGTTTGTTAGACTGCACCAAACGTGTTGCTTCTTGTAATATGGAAAATCTATATGAATTTTAAATCATTGTAAATTTTAATTCATTAGTTGTTTCTACATTGAATAAGAATGTTGCTTCTTGTAATATGAAAAATTATGTGGCTGATGTTGTTTTCATAGATTTTCATGTTTATCACATATTCTTTAATTTTGCTGCATGTTGTAAATGAGTACCTAAATGTTGTAAATGCTCATGCTTAGGCTCATCTTATACTTCATAATCACACTTTGCTTTTGTTTGATTCTTTTTTTATTCTTTTCAAAAATCTGTTTTTAGTTTTCAAATACAAAAGAGAAAACAGAAAAGGGTGTTTGGTTAATTGTTTTCTTACTGATTTTTTTAATTATTTTTTCTTGTTAAATCACTACTTACTAGCATTGATTCTATCATAACTTAAATACTAAGGACATTTTTTGATAAACAACTTATTTGTGGCTTATATCACACAGTTTTCTTATGATCAGCAAACAAAGCAGTCAGTTTTCTCATCAAGAAACAATGTGTGACGAAGCAAAACTATATAGGGCACAAATTCAGCAGGAAATTGTTGATTATGAAGCAGAAATTGCTGGCATGTGTTCTTGCTATGGATCATCAAGAATCTACGCAATGTATTGTTCTTTTGAGTAGTAAACCTTGCTGCAAAGCAATAGATATCCTGATAAGGAACACAATGTATGTTGATACCCTGTTAAATAAAGTAGATTAACACAATGTATGTTGATATCCTGATAAGGAACACAATATATGTTGATACTCTGCAAAGCAATAGTGGCATGTTTTGATATAGAAATTTGATCTACTGGTATTGGTTGAATTAAAGCTTTATTCAGACAAATATCTACAAGATTTATCAACAATTTTAGGGGATAGGTTTAATGTCTGACTTCATACTTATCCACATATGTATGGCTTTGAATAAGAGAATTTCAATTTCAATTTTTTTACTTGATCAAATTTTTTTGTGTATGCTAATGATAACATCTAATTGCAGTCTGGATAACATAGAAGAATATGCTCATTCATACTTCAACAACGGTGTAATCCATGCTTCAAGTGATCTTCAGTGCCGTGTTGAGGTAACGACTTCTGTTTAATTTCGATGCATGTTTGATTAAGAAAAATCCAAGATGTGCTTTTAAGTTCACATGTGTTTGTGGTTTGTAAACAAAGATAGTTGACTGCAGACAACCTTATTCCGATTATCCTGTCCTTTTTACCTCTCTCAAGTCTTAACCTCTTTGCTATCATTTGCAGCCACAAAGTGATAAATAATAAATACTTCTTCTCCTTAGAGTATACTTGATGGATTTATCAAAACAATGGAACGAATGCATAGAGTCCACAATCGAGGAAACTTGTAGTTTTAATTATTAATATTTCTGTACAGAGAATACGAGACATCTAACAACTAAAACCCTATTCCAAAAGGCTTTAATGAAGATGAAATATGCCATGTCACCATGCCACATACGCAGGAATAAACGTCCGTTTGGGGGCATTTGACGGATATGACCAACGTGGAACCATTTAAAAAATTAAAGGATCTTTTTGACACTTTTTAAATTTAAGGGATCAAATTGGACCCAGTGGTAGAGTTAAGGGACTAATTTGTGTATTTTGCCTATTTGTTTAAAACAGAGATTGGGCTGCCAATGGTCCAATGCTATTGGTGAGTAATTTGATTATCCATATGATTTTCTTAATATGTCTTGGATATTCATAACATACTTGTTTACAATTTTTTCTTGAAAGGGTGTCAAGCTAATATGAGGTTTGCATTCTCCTTGGCATACTTATCTTATTTGAACATATCAAGGAAGCACAAAATCTTGCTTGAGAAACAACTATGTTCATGCTTTTTTAATAGAATTTCTTGTTCCCAGTTCTTTGATCAATACGAGAATCTCTTGATGTCTCCAAATGACATCTTCAAATTACGTCACACGGAGCCACTCTATCAAGGTCAGTTCTGTTCTGCCAATGATTTGAAAATGTTTTTGTTTTCTGATCATATCTTTGATTTTAACAATAAAATTTGTAAGGATTTTAACTTTCTAAGTGCCAGAGATAGTTTTTTTCTCCATATGATGCTTTGCAATGGTCTTTGCTAGTTTGCTTTCTAAAATTTAATCTGATAATGCAACTTTTCATTGAAGAAAAATATCTGCCAAACTTTCCTTGCTTTGCGCTGTAAGTTGTTATTCATTTTGCATTTGTGAATGTATAAACTATTAGGTCTTGCTTATTGAAGTAAGTAATCATCAATTCACAAATTTTTGAAATATGGTGGCAAGTCTTAATATTTTGATATGGGCCTTGTTAACTTGTCTTAACATTTGGATCTTTGTTTTTGATTATTCTTATTACATGTTTATCCAGATTAGGTGAGTTCTTATTAAAAAAAGAAAGTAAGCTGTTACATCTTTCTTCTTTTATGACATTGATTTTCCAAATTGATCAATCAATTAGTTCTTATGTAATCAAATTAATGTGTAATATAATTATCCGTATCAGAGTCGTCTTATCTGTGTCAAGTTTTATGTCGTGTGCTGTAGTTTCTTAAAGATTGCTCTGATCAGTATATGCTTTAATTTTATGATAAATACAGATCGAAGATTAGTCTGGCTGCATTTGTTGGATGATTGATGCCAATGATGGTTGGAGTTTGCTTTCTTTGTCCTTCAATGGACTGCCTCTGACATAAATACCATTACTCTCCTCATCGCCAACAAAAGGTACATCTATTAAACACTTATTTTTACGACTACGAGTAAATAGAATGTTAGTGACGCGTCAATGCCTGTGTACTACTTGATAGGTAGTAGTAGAATTGCAATGTCTTGTTAATTCCTCTAATAGTCTGTATCTAACATATTTGAATGACTATAGCTGATGTAAATGTCTTGATTTTATATGTAGGTGCTGATTTTTGAGAAATCCAATATCTGTGCTGTGATGGATCCGCCAAACTAGACGCAGGGGAGCTTTGTGTTGGCGAGATACTAGTATGATATTCTATCACTGCCCTTTTGTAAATCATGTTCTTCATATCTAGCTCTTATATGTGTGTACATGGGATGAAAATGCTTGTTTGCTATTTAATTTTATCATTATTCAGTTGCAGATTTGATGCATAGCTTTAACATGATTTGTCTATTGAAACATATGGTCATTGCAATCACAAAAATCTTTACACTCTTGATGTGATTTAGTTGTGTTAGGAATTTCCTTTGCAAACCAATTTTTATGTGCCTTTCACTATCAAAATACAGAAGCTTCGCCTCTGCATGACCGTGATTCGTAAAACCAAATGTATGCTTTGTCAATGGTGATAAAAGTAGCAATATTAACATGGTCTTGGAAGGTCATACCTTGTTTAGATAAACATAGATTTTGCAATTTATAAAGTAGTGTGTTTGAAATTTGTTATCAGCGTTTTTAGGCCTATCTTTGTGTATGTTACATGATAAAGAACCCCAATGTAAAAAATCTGGAGCAATGGCGAAGTTATCAACAGAGCAATGACATTTAGAGTAATACTATTCTTTGTAGTTTAAGTCCCTCAGTTGTGTATTACATTTTTAGCACTTCAAAGTCAACCTTAAGTGTCTCCTGACTGATACAATGTTGAAATTTGACAGAACCATATAGGAGGTCAAGTCAAAGAGAATGAGCTCCTAGATTTTCTTTGGAAGCACTTCTGTCATGGAAAAATGACCTTCTTGCACTGGAATAAAGGAGAGGAGATGGCACTGGAAAAGGAGCAACTCTTCTTGTTAGGAGATTACCAATTCCAGACCAAAGGTAATCAATCATACTATCTAATATATCATATGCTGTCCATTTGTACAATTCATTAAAATTCTATTGCAAGATGTTCTTAAAGCATGAGATAATACAACAAAGGTGCTTTCAACCTTTTTTTTGGTCTAAATGCATGTTTAGGTAGATTGCCATTTTATGCTGAGCCAACATGTTATAATGAAAACACTTCTCTGCATAATTTTCTGTTAAATTATATCTTCATTTTATCGTTTTCTGCCACATTTTTACCATATGTTTGGCTTCTTCTACCTACTTTACTTGGAGTTGGACATCATTAAATAACGCATACACATCACTTTGGCGCCATGTTTGTGCTATATTTCTATCCTGCATAATACACTGATGACACATGTCTCTCCATGTCTACTTTAAAAATTAGTTTTCAACATCAACTGTGTCATTTATAAAAAATATAGGCTTGGGATGCTTTTGGCATCTACTAATTTAGTTTTCCCTAAATTTTTATTTCATCTTTGCATGCATATTATTGTATATCATTTCTCATGCGTTGGTTCTCTTTGAATATGAGCATGTTTGTTTGTACGCTGATTAATCTAAATGTTTGGTTGTAACTGAAAAAGCCTTTGACTGTACTTTTGAATTCTTCTAAAAGTCTATTTAACAAAAGTAATTTATGACAAATTGAATAAAAATGGTAAGATTTGATGACAATATTTATGACAAATCAGTGTGATTGAAAATATCGGAGAACTTTCTACTTAGGCGATTAGGTCAATCGAAAAAGCCCAAGGAAAAAGAAACTCGTTTGCAGTTAGAATATATATTAGGGTTTGTACACTACTTTGAATTGTGATTTGTAAAAAGAGAATATGGCAAGAAAAGAAGAATTGGCGGTTGGAGTACTAGTGTATGAAAGAAACGACATCCCGACATCCCACCCAACACATTGGTCGGAGATCCCAAAGGCATTCCCATCAAGCAGACCAATTACAAAGACACTCCTCTTCCCTTGAATTGCCCACACTATCAGATAATACATCTTTATTCTTTCTTCTTTGATGAGATAGATTTTCAAAATTGATCAATTAATTTGTGCATATTTTATATATTCATCCTAAACTAACTAATATGTAATCAAACTAATCTATAATATAATTATTGGTGTCAGAGTTGTCGTAAGTTTTCAAAGACTCTGAGCAGGTTGTTTTTTCTTCTTTCTTTTCTTTCCTTTATTCATATTGTTCTTCATTCTTTACTCTTCTTTATTCCTATTATCCTTCAATTTTTTGGATTTTACATTAAGAGTTTTTATATTCATGTTCCTCGGTTTTATTTTCTTTATTCATATTATCCTTCTTAGAATTAATGTTAAACTAATAAAATGTTATTTGAAATCTATTATATCATTAGATATATTTATTAAGAAAATAGTCAGGTCTTACTCTTCCCATGTGAACACATGATTTATTCTTATATTGTCCGTCGTATGTCTCTTAATATAGTCTCTCACGTCTAAGATTGAACATTTATGATATGAAAATAAATAGTAGATGACCCAATTATTATAGAAAGATAAAGAATGCGTAGAAGATTGTATTGATTGAACTCATCAATCAATTAGTAACATATGAATTAATATATATATAAATAAATAATAAGAGCTATTTGGATTACCTAAACAAGAAAGTGATAAAGAACAAGAGAATAACTTTGATGTTAATAGGATCACTAACAAGTGATAAAGACCGAGAAAGTTTAAAAGGGAATCATAATCAAATAATCAAATAAATGTTTTTTTTTTCATTTTTCTAATCTTTTTATTTCTTAGTTTAAACTTTTTATTGTGTTTTCTTAGTTTAAAGTTTTTTTAGTCTTCTAACAAGGTGTGTTTAGAACTGAAACATAAATCTTGCACCTCTTTCTTTAATAACGAATTTTTATTGGGCGCTATTAAAAGGAATTCTATATTAGCGCTTTTGTAGAAATGCGTATTATAAAAAAATTAAAAATTGTTTATTAGCGCTCCTGAGAAATGCTATTATACATATACACATTCGTTAACGCTTTCAACCAAATTTGAAAAGTAATGCGCAAAAATATTTTCTTCGCAAAAATATTTTCTTTCCACGATTTTACCAAAATATACAACTTTACTAAATTAAAATAACACACACAAACTCTATTCTTGTCAACTTTCGCCTTCACTTACGATTTTTCACCTTGCTATCCCTAATCTCAACACCACCATGGAATTCCCATTCCCTCATCAAACTTCTAGAACTAGGTGACTCACTACTAGAATTATGGTGAGCCACCATGATACCAAACATGCACTAAATTTAAGGTTGATATATTTGTCATTAAACCTCTCTTAGTGGTTTATCATATAATTTTACTTGTTCTCTTTCTACCTCTAACTATTCAAGTTTACTTCATTTGATCGACCATTTTTATCGGTGCTACAACATGTTATATACACTGAGTTGAGAATTCCCTCTTTATTGATGTTCTATAATCTTCTTTTGTCTTGGTAAAATTCTGAATATGTGTTGGTTATAAATTGTGGATGGAGAATATTCTTTCACTTGTTTTGTAACAAAGTTTATTCTAATTATCAAATGAAATTTGTCGTACTTCAATGTGGATTTTTTATTATAAAAAGACAAGGTTTGGTGTACCTTAAATTATTATGATTAGACTTCACAAGCTTATAAAATAATTTATTTTAGGAGCCACTTTAATTGTATTATTGAAGCAACAGGATCATAATACTATAAAATTTAAGCAACATGAGACACTTTCTAATTTCTTATTGATAGAGAATGAATAAATAATAAAGTTACGTAACCAAACTATCAAAAATAATTATGGTCTTAAATGGTGGAGCATTAAATAAATACAAATGAATACCTCATAAACAAATATATATGTTCTTATCCAGAAGATTTTACCCCGCACCCCCCACCTATACCTGTACCCCCACATTTTTTAAAAAATGCCCATTTTAACCTTAGATTATTTTATTATATTATTATTATTTTTTTTTTTTACCATTTGTGTCAGAATTAAAGTAAAAATTTGTCAAAAAATACACGTTCCGGAAGACTTTGGGAATGAGTTCCGGTACGTAAATTAACATACCGGAAGACTTTATGTAAGTCTTCCGGTATTATGATGTTTGTACACCGGAAGACTTAATAAAAGTGTTTCGGTACGGAAGACTTTTATTAACTCTTCCGGTAGCAATGAATATGTGTACCGGAAGACTTTATGTAAGTGTTCCGGTATTGTAAGAGTACAATACCGGAAGACTTGCATAAAGTCTTCCGGTTTGAATTTTTTTTTTATTATTTAAGTTTTTTTAATTCATTTTTTTAAAAAATATTTTTATTTTGTAGGTGCAGTACCTTTACACGAAAAAGAACCGATATGTGTGAATACATCAGATGTATTTACAACGACAGAGATATTTGGTACACGAGAAGAGGTGATAAGATGGGTCAAAGACACCAGATTACGAAATAAAGTGACGGTCGTCATCACTCGTTCAGATACACAAACAGGCAAGAGAGGAAGAAAGAACAAAATAATATTTGGTTGCGATAAAGGTGGGAAATACAAGGATATTCGTAGTGGAATAGAAAGTGCGACGAAAAAATGTGGATGTCCATTTAAGATCAGGTCGATTCCGACAAAAGATGGATCTGGATGGAAGATTGATGTAAAATGCGGCGTTCATAACCATGATTTACCCGATAGATTAGAAGGTCACTCATTTGTTGGTAGGTTGACAGCGGATCAGAAGCAACATGTTGCTGATTTAACAAAGAGAAAGGTTGCACCCAGAAATATATTGCATTCCTTGTACGAGCTTGATCCAGATTGTGTCACTCGTATCACACAAATATACAAGCAAAAGAGTATGATGGAAAAAGAGATAAGAGGTCCTAGAAGTGAGATACAACATTTGTTTAAGCTTATCGAGGCTGCAGGTTATGTTTATTGGAGTAGAAAAAGAGATGACTCTGAAGTTATTAAAGATATATTTTGGGCACATCCAGATTCAGTTAAGTTGTTGAATATGTTTCCTATTGTGTTAGTTATGGATAGCACTTATAAGACAAACAAATACAGACAACCTTTGTTTGAAATTGTTGGAATGACATCTACCGAGTTGACTTTTGCTGTCGCATTTGCGTATATTGAGTCTGAGCAGACTGAGACTTTTTGTTGGGTGTTAGATAAGCTTAAAAAATTGTTTGTGAAAAAAGATTTATTTTCACAAGTTATGATGACAGATAGAGATCTTGCTTTGATGAAAGCCATTGAAACTGTGTTTCCGAAGACAAATAATTTGCTATGTCAGTTTCACATTAACAAAAATGTTGGTGCAAAAAGGAAACTATTAGTGGATCCTGATAAGCAGGAGTCAATTGGCAAATTATGGACGGATGTTGTATGGGCTAGTGATGAGGTTGAGTATGCACAACATTTAAAAGAACTTGAGCAAGAGTGTGTTGATTGTCCTAAATTTTTTGAGTACGTGAACGACACATGGTTGACACCACATAGACAAAGGTTTGTTTGCGCATGGATTAATCGAGTCCTACATATGGGTAACACGACGACTAATCGGTATGTTTTGTTTTAGATCCCAAAATATACTTTTTGTGAATTTTTTATTTTTCTTACTTAGTTTAAATATGTATTATTATAGGGTTGAGTCTGCTCATTGGAAGTTAAAGCAGATGTTGGGTAACAGTATTGGTGACATGGTCAAATGTTGGGAGGCCATTGTCGCATCCGATAAAATGGGACTGAACCCAAATAAAGGTACAGACGCGAACGGTCGGCGAGAGGGACAATGAGAACACACAGCCGTGAACTCACTGGAGATGAAAAGAGTCGCCAGCTAGGCATTTTTATCCCGGAGGAAAGGTAATGTTGCATAGACCTAGAAAAAGATGGATAAGACGGTTGCGAACCAGAGAGACTGAGAAAGGGGGTTGGTTACAACCTGGGAAGGTATTAGCACCCAGATTATCCGCCGTACTCGACGGGATCCACGCTTAAAAGATTTGTGTTTTAAAGGGGTAGTGTCAGTGCAATTTGTGTATAAAATAGCTGGAAAAGGATGTACATGTGTCAGTGTAAAAGAAGTGTGAAGTGTATAAATGTACAGTGTCAGTGTAAGAATGAGACTGAATTGCTCAAGATCATGAGGCTAAAGGAATGAAGCTGGAAAGAGGGGGGATGTACAGAGACTTTTGTTCGATAACTGTTAAGTTATGCCTACGTATCCTCTCGTGCAATGAGGAAGTCAGAACACCGTAGTTCGACCCAAAGAGACTGAAAGGAATTGACTTGTGAACTGCTTACTTGTCTATGCTCAAGTGTATGACCTGTCTGGCTCAGGTGCAAACTGTCTTGCATTAGACGGAAGAAGCGAGTTCTCGTTTGTGAGTGAAGATGATGAGAAAAGAATCCCGGAGGAGACGATTATTGTTTGTTTTTGAGTTTTCAGTCTTTTATTGTTTTTGGATTTTGTCATAAGTTAATGAGCTTAAGCCTAAACCAATGGGTTAGTAAACTCATCACATCTTCCCTCTGATTAGTGGTAATGAGAATACCTTAAGTGTGAAGTCAGCATCTCACACTTAATCACCTTTTGATGTAGGATTAAGATCATTAACCTACTTGTGATTATTTAGATGTTTTTGTTGTTTTTTGTTTAGTGTTAAGTAATGAGATTAAGCCATAATCAGGGATTAAACAGACTCATTACACCATCCTAATAGAAGGATAATAGATGAGAATGTTTAAGCTGAGGAAAGCTCCTCAACTTAATCCATGATTAGGGATTAAACTCATGACAAAACAAACCTTTGATTAAGTGGATTTTAATTAATGGTATGATGATGAAGTGATTTTTAGGGTTTGTAAGACAACTTGAGGGGGACTTGTCCATTAACACTAGGGTTAGTCCTTCTCAACCAATTAAGGGAGAATTAGAACCCTAATGCAAGGCCCAAGTTACAAGTTTGATGTCTTGATGATTATTAAGTGGATTGATTAAAGGAGTTAAACACATTAAGGGTTTAACACTTAGGATTAAAGTTATACACTCCATCATAATAGAAGGATGCAGGCATAAGCTTAATCACAAAGCCTTAAAGCCTTTAGGGTTTAGTCCTTGATTATGAGATGAGAAGAGAAGACTCAATGAGACACAAAGGTAAAACTAAGTGGGGAGACTAATCAAAACCCTAATCATTGTCATGCTCGGTTGTTCCTAAGGTTTGTGAGGTTTACAAGAGATATCTTCAAAGGAACCACCAGGAAGCAGATGAAAGGAGCAAAGAGAAGCAAAGTAACTTGCTTCATTTAAGAAGACAAGTCACTTGAGGAAAGAAGGTGAGAAGAAAAATAAAGAGCAAGCTCAATCACGAGATAAAATGCAGCAATGATGCATAAGAGAGATGAAAAGGAATTGTGAGAAGTGAAGGCAAATTCACTTCTCAAAGTTACTTACCACCTGAAAAGTTAGTGAAAGGAATGCAGTGCAATGCAAAATGAGATGAAATGACATGATGCAAATCAAAACCAGAAGCATTTACATGATGTTAATGATGCTAAGAGATGATGCAAACACATGTCAAGATTTGTGAAATAAGTTCAGTTTTTCAGGATGTCCCAACAGATGTTGTGACATCTCAAACAGAGTATAAGCAAATGAACTTAATTCAGAATGTCACACCAGATGTTGGGACATTGTATCAGTTAATGAAATAAGCTCAGTTTTTTCAGGATGTCCCAACAGATGTTGTGACATTATCAAACAGAGCATAAGCAAATGAACTTAATTCAGAATGTCACACCAGATGTTGGGACATTGTATCAGTTAATGAAATAAGCTCAGTTTTTTTCAGGATGTCCCAACAGATGTTGTGACATCTCAGACAGAGTATAAGCAAATGAACTTAATTCAGAATGTCACACCAGATGTTGGGACATTGTATCAGTTAATGAAATAAGTTCAGTTTTTTAGGATGTCCCAACAGATGTTGTGACATCTCAAACAAAGTATAAGCAAATGAACTTAATTCAGAATGTCACACCAGATGTTGGGACATTGTATCAGTTAATGAAATAAGTTCAGTTTTTCAGGATGTCCCAACAGATGTTGTGACATTATCAAACAGAGCATAAGCAAATGAACTTAATTCAGAATGTCACACCAGATGTTGGGACATTGTATCAGTTAATGAAATAAGTTCAGTTTTTTTCAGGATGTCCCAACAGATGTTGTGACATCTCAGACAGAGTATAAGCAAATGAACTTAATTCAGAATGTCACACCAGATGTTGGGACATTGTATCAGTTAATGAAATAAGTTCAGTTTTTCAGGATGTCCCAACAGATGTTGTGACATCTCAAACAGAGTATAAGCAAATGAACTTAATTCAGAATGTCACACCAGATGTTGGGACATTGTATCAGTTAATGAAATAAGTTCAGTTTTTCAGGATGTCCCAACAGATGTTGTGACATTTCAAACAGAGTATAAGCAAATGAACTTAATTCAGAATGTCACACCAGATGTTGGGACATTGTATCAGTTAATGAAATAAGTTCAGTTTTTCAGGATGTCCCAACAGATGTTGTGACATCTCAGACCTGCTACCAGAATTAATGACTAACAGAACTGAATAAATTAAGGAAAGTTACCTGGAATTAATTATGGAAGAATGAAACAGAATAAGGCGCATCTGTAGGGAGTTTTGTTATGTGTCTTCAGCATAATCAGAAGAACTGAGATGGAGACCTTCGAAAGTGAGCTTTCAGAGCTTCCCTCTTGTGCAAATGATCTCCCTTTAACCCCCTGAGGCCAATGGAAACCTTGAATGAGGCTGAAAGTGGCTAGTTTTTTTGTGGTTCAGTTCTGGTGTAACAGGAAATGCAGTTCTTGTGTGTTGTGTTTCAGATCATTGTAAGGGGTGGGATCTGTTCTATGGATGATTTGTGGTTTGTGTGTGAAGGAAATTTTTTAATGTTTGAAGGCTGTGGAGAGAGTTTTGAAGAGGAGAAGGTTCAGACCAGTTTTTTTGTGTATGCTGCAATGTGTGTATTCAGCTTGTGTATGGCTTGCTTTATGTTCCATAATGTTTGAGTAGGCTATGGAGCAGGTTTGTAGAGGTGGCTATCACTATTCCAAAAGCATGGGAGAAATTGCAAAAAGTCATGGTTTGGTGTACTTGAAGCATGGGCTGTGTCAGAGATGGTTTCCTAACCTGTACTGCATCAGCTGAGTTCAAGGAAGGCCCTTGGATGGTTCATGAAAGGCTACTGCATTTGGATCATGAGCTAGAGGAGTTTTTGCAACTTGCCCACTTGTGACATTTCATGATTTTGGCTATGTGAATGTGAGAAGTCTTGCTGAATTGTTGGTGAGGCATGCTTCATTAGGTCATGGCCAAGTTCTGAAACCAACTAGAGGTCAAACAAAACCTTTGAGAATCAGTTTGCAAGAAATCCCTCTTTGCACTTTCATGAAAAATGATTTATGGTCACTTGAAAATCAAAGCATAGAAATGGGAAATTCCTTAGGCCAAACTGAATTTCAGGTCATGCATTGTGTTTGTATGATTCTATGATCAAATAAAGATCATACACATTCAAAATGATGGGGAAAGCTGAAATTCTGGGATCAGGTTTGAGATGTCCCAACATCTGTTGGGACATCCTGAAGAAACTGAACTTATTACATTAACTTACACAATGTCACAACATCTGGTGTGACATCCTGAAGTCTGAACTTCAACACTTCTTGTTTGTCCAAAAATCCTACCAATTCTAAAACATCTACAAAAACCCTTTGGTTGGATGATTGGGGTCCTCAGATGCCCTGATTTTGCACTGACTTGTCTGAAAAGTCAACTCTTGATCAGATGACTTCCCCATGGAATTTCTTCATAAAAATTGATATGCATACTCCCTATACCATATAGAGACCAATAGAAACAAGAATGACCAAAAAATTTGAAGTTATGGCCTCTGAAACCAAAACCCTAATTCTAGGTCAACTGTGCAGTCAAACCTGGCTCTGCCTCCATACCAATCCCAGTTCTTGTGATTCTTTGGCATTCTTGACTTTGAGAAGATGTAATATGATACTTGAACACATATAGGCCCCTTTGAAGTGATTGATGACCTTTGGAGTGGCTCAAGAAGCTCTTGGATTGCTCAGATCACAAACCCTAGATGCAGATGACTTAGAACCTATGCAGTGAATTAAAATTGTGATATGAGATGGTATGATTGTGTTTATGCATATGAAATGATCACAAGCCATGGTGTGAAATGAGTGAGGGCAAATTTGGGGTGTTTACAGCCATGAATGACAACTTAAAGATACAAATTAGCAACATTCGAGCTTCTTTTCAAAAGAGTGTGTATGAAGTTGCACATGTCCATTCAAGTCCATTTTACACATATTTACGTACTTCAGTGTCGCGAGCTGCATTGAGGCGCGTTGCTGAAGAGTTAAAGAGAGTTGATTATATTGGAACTAACAAAGATAGATGCCGATGTACTCTTAGATCCACCTATGGATTACCTTGCGCGTGTGAGTTGGCAGGGTATAGAATTAGTGGTATTCCGATACCAATTGAGGCTGTGCATGTACATTGGAGGAAACTAAGTATGGAAATTAAGTTGGAAGAAGACTTAGATGAGGAATCAGATGTGGGTATGAAATCTGCAATGGATGAGTTATGGAAAAGGTATAGGTCACAAGATGTTGTTGGAAGAAGGGCATTACATAGTAGGGTTTATGAACTTGCATTTCCCACAACGACTTCTTTGTTAGCACCACCTGAAAAAATAAAGACAAAAGGTGGAGTCAAGAAAAAAGACAAAAAACCTGAAGGGTATGATGTTTACAGGGATCCTTCGTATCATGAATATGTTGAACAAGCATCACAATCTTCACAACGACAATCTCAACCATCACAAAATTCAAAAAAGACATCTCAGCCATCTCAACCATCACAACCTGTGAAAAAGAAGTTAAAATTAACACAATCTTCACAGTCATCTAAACGGTTCATCCTTCAATTTCCTTATCATATTAGGTCATTTATTGATGACGTTGTCAACGTAATGTCAGATGGTAATTGTGGATTTAGAGTGATTGCTTCATTGCGGGGTTATGCCGAAGATGGTTGGCCAATGGTTCGTCGGGAATTAGAATTGGAAATTATACATGATGAAAGATCAGCTTTATATGTCAATTTATTTGCTGATCGGTTAGCTGAAGTGAGAGATTCTTTGAAGATAGAGGGAAGTGGTTCTCAACCAATAAATAAATGGTTGACTCTACCAGATATGGGTTACGTGATTGCGAATCGGTATAACGTGGTACTTGTCTGTCTAGGAGTAGAATGTTTGACTTTCTTCCCTATGACAACTACATTCTCACCGAATGTCTCATTTTATTGCATTGGATTTGTAAACTCAAATCATTGGATTCAGGTAAACATTGTTATAATTTGATATTATTAGTAAATTATTTGAGTAACATTAAATAATGTATTGTTTAATTTTGAATATAGGTTAACATGAAAGAAGGATTTCCATTGCCACCAGTGACAACAGATTGGAGGAACTTTCGTTCTCCAGCAGCAACATCGTGGATGGTAGGATTTGCTGCGCGTCTACAACATTGGCAACAACTTACGCCTATATTACAAACTCATTATAAATTATAAACTATGTTATTCATTTTTATTCATGAATTATATTATATGTTTTAATTTCATTATGTTTTTCATTTTTATTTTCACTTAAATAACATATAACATAAAAACTATAAATAACATATAACATAAATATCAGTTCAAATGTCAATATATTAAGAAACAAAGTCTAAGAAATAATATGACATAAACATAACTATACATCACTATGAACGAGCAATACGTAAAGCTGCAAACAGATCAGCAAAATGTGGATCATCCTCTTCAGCTGCATTCTGCTGAAGGTAGTGATGAATCAAGGTGGACACAGAACCCCATGCAGGATCAGATGGTCCCGCATCGTACTCAGGAATAGATGCAACTGGCGGCTCATCATAGGTAGGAGGTACCAATCGAGGATGCGAAACACGATAATACCACTCAAGGTATCCATCCTCTACCTCAAATGGGATAGTCGCCCGTGCAGCAGAACGAATCACCTGGCCAGCGCTCTGGGTGTAACTAATCCACTCAACATCAATGTCACCAGCCATCCTAGGATCAATGGGTGCAGGTGGAATGGACTGACGGTATCCAAACTGTCGAAGACACCTGTCAGGCATGTATGGAACAATAGTATCTCCCCACCTCAAACAACCCCTGAATAGAGAAATCTCATCAAAACGACGATGAACTCTATGATCCTCGAACGGCCTCCATATGACATCAGTCGGTGTCAGCTCATCCATAATGGGTCGCAACTCATCCACCTTTAACGCCCCCTGTTTGTACGTCCACCTCATCGCTCGCGGGAGTCCACAGTTCTGAGCAGGTATCCAATTCTCTCCTTTTTTCCCAAGTGTAGGAAAATACTCGTGAATCCAGCACTGTTAAAAAAACAATAACATAATAATTAAATAGAACATAATGAACATAATAAAATTAAAATTAGAATTAAAAGAAAATCAATAAACTAATTTTAATATATAACTATAACATAATAAACTGAATTTAAATATATACCTGTAGGAGAGTCGGATAACCACCAAGCTGTTTGCAACTAAACATAGACGCATCTCCAAGAAACCTATACAGTGTCACCAATGCAGCTGTTGCCCAACTATAGGTGGACAACGCATCCAGATCCCTAAATAATGCCAAGTATCGCGCCTCCACGAGTGTAAATGACTTATCCGCAAAGATGGTGCAGCCCACTAACACCATCAAATAACATCGGGTCGCAAATGCCCATGATGAAGCTGCTCGATGCTCTACGAATCGGTCATATAACCACTCTATCTTGAAGTACGATCCTCTGCACTCACGAACCTGGAAAAGTGTCACTCTCGATGTCACTCCAAGATAGTCAACAGCCCACTCAATGGCTAACTCCTCACTGATGGGTTGAGGGTTCAAGAATACCCCCCTAATAGGCAAATGAAGCAGACATGCCACATCATCGAGAGTAATCGTCATTTCACCGAACGGCAGGTGAAATGAAGATGTCTCTATATGCCATCTCTCCACAAATGCAGAAACCAAGTTTGCATCAATCTTCTTCAAACTCGATCTCTGTAAGGAGGCTAAACCGGATCTAGATATGATACCCTCAATCTCCGGTGGAAGCTGCTGTGGAACCATCTGGGTCAACTTCAACCCATGTCCCGCCACCTTCAGTTCCTTCTTCGCCCCCCTCTCCTGAAATCAAATAAAATTAAACAAATTAGATAAACAAATTATATAATTTCGGTTATTATTCAAAACTAAATAATTATAATTTCATTACCTCGCCAAACCATACACGTCTCGCCACGTGATGCTCGTACGAAACCAAAAGACTGGTATCGTACGGACCACCAGGATACCCCACAGGGTCAGCTGCAGCTGCAGATGTACCAGCATCATCTGCGCGTGACCTACTCGTCTCGCCCCGTCCCATCGATCGCACTGGAATCCTCCCATCTCTGCCGCGTGATCGCACCACTGAAAAAAACAGAAAAACAATTATTTAATAAAAAAAAAAAAAATTAAATTTCCGGAAGACTTTCTTCAAGTCTTCCGGTACACACGAAACCATTCCGGATGACTTCAACAAAGTCTTTCGGTAGGCAATTTTAAAAACAACATTCCGGAAGACTTTGATGAAGTGTTCCGGTAGTCATTTAAACCATTTCGGAAGACATTCATAAAGTCTTCCGGTACCGGAAGACTTTTACAAACTCTTCCGGTACATAATTTTTCATTCCGGAAGACTTACTTGTAGTCTTCCGGTAAACACGTACGAAAAGTGAAAATTTTTTTCTCTCTGTAACTTTTGGAAGAATGGTAAAAATGGAAAGTGAATTTGAATTAGTAACTATTTATATGAGGGCATTTTGGTCAAAAAAAAATTGCTGGGGGGGTACAGGTATAACTGGGGGGGTGCGGGGTAAACTCTTCTCTTATCCATATGGAAAAAAAAGTTTGTATTAGGGGTGACAAAACGGGCCGTGGCCCGCTGGCCCACGCACTTGCCAAAAAGTGGCGGTTTGGGTTGGGATTTTAAACTCGTCCCGTTAAAGACTGTCACCCGTCAAAACCTGTCCTGCCAAAATCTACCGTCCACCAAAGTCTGCCGTACCTATGAAAAAATACTTTTTAAGTATTTGGAAGAGCCTATGAAAATAGTTTGTGATATGTACATAAGTTGTTTTTAGATTATTAGGACTAATCTACTTTCTCTGTCTCTATTGTTGGACAACTATTTTGAATTTTACTAATAAAATATGATAAAAGTGGGATCGAAAATTGAATTTAGATCATATAAAATACTAAAAGTGATTATATATATGGTAAGAGCATTATTTCACAAAAAATTGATGTTTTAGACTAATAAAAGTTATGTTTTTTTAAATGTTGGTTTGATGTTTTTTTTTGAAATGTAGAAAAAAAACCTTTCAATTTATTTTAAAAAAATGGAAAAAAATAATAAAAAAAAGAAGGCAGACAAACCTGCCGCCCGCCAATCCGCCACCTTGGCGGAACGGGATAGTTTTTTATGCCCATTTCAACTTGGCGGACATGTCCGCCCCGTTTTTCTAGGGGGCTTTAGGCAGGGCGGGTGGTGCGAGCAGCCTGTTTTGTCACCCGTTTGTATGAAATTTGCGCATGAAACTCAGAATTAACAACTAAATAAAAAAAAAGGTTATAAGGACTAAAACAAAAACGTGCCAATTTGTAGAGACGAAAAAATATTTAATTCAAAATTTTGGATTTATGTTCATATCTTCGTCCCTAACCATCGTTCTTTGCCTTCCATCTAAACTGCGCAAGAAAAGCCCAAAGCCAATCCTAGGGAACATTGAAGCTTCATAGGGTCTTTTTGTCCAGGTGCAGGTAGTCCGCATCTTCACAGACATGTCTATTTCACTGAGTCTCTCTCCGAGACAGTGCCCAGATCGTTACGCCTTTCGTGCGGGTCGAAACTCACCCGACAAGGAATTTCGCTACCTTAGGACCGTTATAGCTACGACCGCCGTTCACCGGGGCTTCGGTCGCCTACTTCTCTATTATCAGGTCACAAACTTCCTTAACCTTCCGGCACTGGGCATACGTCAGCCCCTATACATGGTCTTATGACTTTGCAGAGACCCGTGTTTTTGGTAAACAGTCACCCGAGCCTAGTCAATGCGACCCCCGTTGTGAGCAGGCACCCCTTCTTCCAAATACGGGGCAATTTTGCCGAAATTGTTTCAAACCTTGAATTATTTCAATTTCTTATTTATTTCTTGATTTTTCTTTTCATAAAAATGATTTCTCACATTTCTATCAAGATAAAAGACTACGGTAAAAAAAATAATAATCTACCATCATAGAAGCAACCCGACCTTTATATAAGCAATTCAAAATTAAGGTTTAGAAGAGGAACAAACATTACAAATGAAGGACAAACACTTGTTTATGGTGGATTTTTTTTTCCTCTTGTTACTTCTAATAAAATAGATCCAAGTTTAACAACATATTCTATAATCAAATGGATCCAATCTTAATAATAGATCCAAAAATTTCTTCCTGTTGATTCTAAAAACAGATCCAATAGATCCAACCTTAGTAGATGAAAAGAATTATTGATCTCTTCATTTGACTTCAGTAACTCAAAATAAATTTTATATCCCGAATGAGAAGAAGAAGAAATCAATGGTATTGAAGAGCGGAATAAGTTGCAAAAATCAATTACAAACATCAAGTTTTAAAGATATAAATTTTGGTGCAAATAATAAACTAAGGAATGTGATGGATGAGTAGTAATATCGATGTTTGATGTTTGATAAATTTTCTTGGCATTTCATCATCTATCAAATAGTTCTATGTTCATCTATTTGTTTGATAATTTTTATGTTCCCTCTATATTGCTTCTTGTTGTGTATCTTGTTATTTTTGAGTTTGTTTTATGTTTGCAGTATGATGTTTGTTTAAGAGCCCTACAAGTGTTTGACCTAATGGAACATCTTTTTCCATGGTCATAACCATGGTTTTGATTTGGTTTTTAAGCTTAAGATGTTGGACTGGGAAAGTTCTATTAGCTTTTGGGTCTAGTTATGTGTTGTTATAAATTATGGATGAAAGTCACGTAATCGGTTGTGGTTGTGTAGAGACTTCAGATGTAAAGACGCAAATTTGAATTGACGTTATATCAATTATAAGTGAATTGCAACCGCTAAACTATATTAAACTATAAATTTAATTAGAATACATCGATAATATAAAGAAATTTTATACTATCAGTAAATTACAACCATTAAATTTTTATAAATATTTGGTTTTTACGTGCATAACCAATCATTCTCTTAAACTATATGACAAAAATAAAATAAAATAAAGTTATAGATGGCTAACTAAAATAATTATTTTAATTATCAAATGAAATTTGCCGGAAAAGATTTCAAAAGATAAGGTTTGGTGTATTTAAATTATTATGATTAGACTTCACAAACTAATAAAAATACTAGTAGTATAACAAAAATTTCAAAGGGCACATCAATCATTGTCCTCTATTAATAGACAACTTCATCATTAATAATAATTTCTATTGATAGATAACTTCAACAGGTGTCGTAATATAAAATTTAAGCAATCACATTGGGGATGGACACAGGATCGGTTTCGATTGGGTTTAGATGAAAAATTTTGATCTCATAAAAAAAAACCTTGATCTGATCACATCAACGGATGAAAATATCTCATCCAATTTTGTCTGTTCGAAATATCGATGAGACAATTTCGATTTAAACAGATTATCGAATTTACAGATGAATTGTTGCGGTTACAATTGATTCGGACGGTATTTTTTCCACCCCTAAATCACATTACCCCTAATAATGACACTAACTTCTTCATGAATACTTTTTCATTTGGATTTAGGAAATTGAAAATCTAAGGTGTTTTTTATTTTGTTTTTAATTATTGATATTTTATAAATATTTCTAACTTTAATGGCTATTTTCTATATCCACTATGGTAATCCCATATTTTATAGTTTTATCCTATCAAAGCATGTATGGTAATCCCATATTTTATAGTTTTATCCTATCAAAGCATGTACACCATTGGATGCATCATATGTCTCAGGATTACTAGCTATTAGTGGTTCTTTGGATTCCCTATTTTACCCTTTCTACCGAACACGTGGCATGTTGGCCACTCACATTTTATTTGTTTGTTTTCAGATTCATTTGTGTTTAGTCCTTATCAAAATAGTTTGTTAGGATTGCAATGATCATTGTGTGTGACTATATATAGTAGCATCTGTCCCCTTTTGAAATCATCAATGAATAGAGAATAATATTTTGATTTCCTCAGATATTGTTTTACTCAATATAATATCATTCGTTTTTTCGATCTAGGTTTTCTCCTTCATTGTTCATCATGCCGCCACACCTAGCCCATCTTCCCCCTGATCCTGTTTCGGATCTCACCAGTCATTTCTATGTTCACTCTAGTTATGGTCCCTCATCTATTTCCATCACTCTTGTTTTGACTGGTTCGAACTACCACTCCTGGGCTAGATCTATGCGATGTGCTCTTGGTGCCAAGCGGAAATTCGAGTTTCTTGATGGTACCATTCTGACGCCGGTAGATTCCTTTGACCCTCTCCATCGTGCTTGGAATAGATGCAATATGCTCATCCACTCCGTGATAATGAATTTTGTGGATCCTTTCATGGAAAACATAACTAACGTTTGGCTTGATTTGAAGGAACATTTCTCACAAGGGGATCTGGTTTGTGTCTATGAACTCCAATAAGAAATTTACTCTCAAGCAAGATTCACGCACGACAACAAATTTTTTCTCAAAACTTAAAATTCTTTGGGAAGAACATGAGATTTATATGCTTGTCCCTACTTGTACTTGTCCTGTCAAATGTGTGTGCGAGGCTATGCGCACAACTCGCACGAACCATCAATTGCTACATTCCATGCGGTTTCTTACAGGTCTTAATGATACATTTGGAGTTGTGAAATCTCAGATTCTTCTTCTTGATCCCTTGCCATCCATCAACAAGATCTTTTCCATGATTTTCCAACATGAGCGTCAACTTATTCCCAACTTTTTTTTTATGATTCCAAGGCTCTTATCAATGCTTCTGAGACTAAGAAGTTTCATCTAAAAGCTAGGAAACCCTCTAACAAGTTCAAACCTCGCATATGTACCTACTGTTATAGGCCTGGTCACACTATCGAAACCTGCTACAACTATTTTGAATTTTACTAATAAAAAATGGTAAAAGTGGGATCGAAAATTGAATTTAGATAGTGATTCTATATTTGATACGAGCATTATTTCACAAAAAAAAATGATGTTTTAGACTAATAAAAGTTATGCTTTTTAAATGTTGGTTTGATTCTTTTTTATTGAAATGTAGAAAAAAAACCTTTCAATTTATTTTAGGAAAATGGAAAATAATAATAAAAAAAAGAAGGCAGACAAGCCCGCCGCTCGGTGCGGACGACCTGTTTTGCCACCCTTAGTTTGTATGAAATTTGCGCATGAAGATGTGAATTTAAACTCAGAATTAAGAACTAAATAAAAAAAAATGTTATAAGAACTAAAACAAAAACATGCCAATTTATAGAGACGAAAAAAATATTTAATTCAAAATTTTGGATTTGTGTTTATATCTTTGTCCCTAATTATCGTACAAACCCTGAATACGGTAAAAAAAAAGATCTATCATCATAGAAGCAACCCAACCTTCATATAAGCAATTCAAAATTAATGTGCAGAGGAAGAACAAACATTACAAATGAAGGACACTCCAACACTTGTTTATGGTGGATTTTTTTCTCTTGTTACTTCTAAAAAAAAATCTAATAATAAAATAGATCCAAGTTTAACAACATATTCATGATCTACACAACAAACACATTTATTTATGATCTACACAACAGAGACATTTTTGTATCCATAAATACTACCTTTCATGAACATATTCCGCCTTATCAGTCCACTCAAACTAGAAATTCGTGGACATATCACCCATATGGTCCCTCAACCAAATCTTAACCTAATCACTTTATTGAACATGATCCAACCTTGACACCTATTCATAAACACACTGACTCATATATACCTAGTTCATATGTACCTAACCTTGTTATACCTGACCCTGTTGTACCTGATCCAAATACATCTTCCCATCTTGTCTTAATCCATGAACCTTATGAAACAGATCTAAATCATCCACCATTGATTCCTAGTACTAGTCCCTCTAATAGTCCACCCAAACTAGTGAGGCAGAGAATAACTCCTCCTTATTTGTCAGATTATATGTGCGATACTCCATCAAATACTTCATCTGCTCTTACCACTTTAGGTAGTCTTTATCCTATATCTTCTTTTCACTCATTTACACATATATCTTCTCCACACAAGGCATTCAACATGTCTATCACGCACACCACTGAGCCACAATCTTATTTAGAAGCAAAGAACTCACCTTGCTGGTTAGAGGCTATGAATGTTGAATTAGATGCCCTTCACAAAAATAGGACTTGGATTCTTATTGATCTTCCTCATGGAGTGAAACATATTGGAAACAAATGGGTATACAAGATCAAGTATAAATATGATGGTTCTATTGAGAGGTATAAGGCGAGGCTCGTTGCGAAAGGCTATAATCAAGTGGAAGTTCTTGATTTCTTCGACACTTTCTCACCTATAGCAAAGTTGACCATAGTCAGGACCTTACTTGCAATTTCAGCCATTCACAATTGGAATCTTCATCAATTGGACATAAATAACGATTTTCTCCATGGAGACCTTCAAGAAGATGTCTATATGACTGTTCCTGAAGGAGTGCAGGGGACAAAACCCAATCTGGTATGCAAGTTACTGAAGAGTTTGTATGGACTCAAACAAGCAAGTCGTAAATGGTATGAAAAGCTGACTTACTTGTTACTTAAGGAAGGATATTATCAATCCACTTCTGACTAATCTCTCTTCACTTTTCACAAATATAACTCCTTCACTGCTCTTTTAGTTTATGTAGATGGTGTGATTCTTGCAGGGAATTCTCTACATGAATTTGAGAGAATCAAAGTCATTCTTGATAATGCCTTCAAAATAAAAGATCTTAGAAAGTTGAAGTATTTTCTTGGATTAGAAGTAGCTCATTCCAAGGCTGGAATCACAATCTCTCAAGGGAAATACTGTCTTGATCTTCTTAATGACTCTGGTTTACTTGGCTCTAAATCGACTTCCACTCCTCTCGACACATCAATCAAGTTACACAATGATAGCTCAGTCCTCCTAAAAGATGTTTCTTTGTACAGAAGATTAGTTGGAAAGATACTATATTTAAAGACAACAAGGTCTTACATCACATTCACTTCCCAACAACTAAACAAATTTAAGCATTCACCTACTATATCCTACTACAAGGCAGCATGCAAAGTGGTTAGGTATCTTAAGCAAAATCCTAGTTGTGGTATCTTCTATGATAGTGTATAAAATACTATAGTTTTTTGATCGAAACTTGCACTTCAATTTTTTTTATAGAAGATAACTTTCTGATGATTTTTTGCATCGACTTCCATCATAACCTTCCCTCGTAACATATATAAATAAATCTGAAAAGTTTCGTATCATTTGGATAAGTGCTCGATTTTATTTGACTTTTTGATCGAAACTAGTGTATAATATACTATGGTTTTTTGATCGAAACTTGCATTTAGAAAAGTTTCTTAGAATCTAATTTTCAGATGATTTTTTGCATGGACTTCCATCATAACCTTCCTCGTAAAATAAAAAATAATCTGAATTATTTCATATCATTTCGAGCAATCCTCGATTTAATTTTATTTTTTGACCGAAACTAGTGTATAAAATACTATAGTTTTTTGACCGAAACTTGCATTTCGAAATTATTTATAGAAGATAATTTTCAGATGATTTTTTACATGGACTTCCATCATAATCTTCCTTCATAACATATATAAATGATCTGAAAAGTTTCGTATCATTTGGAACAGTCCTCGATTTAATTTGACTTTTTAATCGAAACTAGTGTATAATATACTATGGTTCTTTTATACCAAAACTTGAATTTAGAAATGTTTCTTAGAATCTAATTTTTAGATTATTTTTTGCATGGACTTCCATCATAATCTTCCCTCCTAAAATATATAAATGATCTGAAAATTTTCGTAAAATTTGAGCAGTCCTTGATTTAATTTGATTTTTTGACCAAAACTAGTATAAACTAGTGTATAATATACTATAGTTTTTTGACCGATACTTGCATTTCATTTCTTTTATAGAAGATAATTTTAAAATGATTTTTTGAATGGACTTCCATCATAACCTTCCCTCGTAACATATATAAATAATCTGAAAAGTTTCGTATAATTTGGAACAGTCCTCAATTTAATTTGACTTTTTGATCGAAACTAGTGTATAATATACTATGGTTTTTTGAACGAAACTTGCATTTAGAAAAGTTTCTTAGAATCTAATTTTCATATGATATTTTGCATGGACTTCCAGCATAACATTCCTTCGTAAAATATATAAATGATCTAAAAAGTTTCGTATCATTTCGAGCAGCCCTCAATTTAATATGATTTTTAGACCGAAACTAGTATAAACTAGTGTATAATATACTATGTTTTTTTGACTAAAACTTACATTTTGAAAAGATTCACAGAATCTAATTTTTAGATTATCTTTTGCATGGACTTCCATCATAACCTTCTCTTTTAAAATATAAAAATTATCTGAATAGTTTCGTATCATTTCGAGCAGTCCTCAATTTAATTTGATTTTTTGATCGAAACTAGTATAAACTAGTGTATAATATACTATAGTTTTTTGACCAAAACTTGCATTTCAATTTTTTTTATAGAAGATAATTTTCTGATGAGTTTTGCATGGACTTCTATCATAACATTCCCTCGTAAAATAAAAAATAATCTGAATTGTTTCATATCATTTCGAGCAGTCCTCGATTTAATTTGATTTTTTGACTGAAACAAGTATAAACTAGTGTATAAAATACTATAGTTTTTGACCGAAACTTGCATTTCGAAAATTTTTATAGAAGATAATTTTCAGATGAATTTTTGCATGGACTTCCATCATAACCTTCCTTTGTAACATATATAAATGATCTGAAAAGTTTCGTATCATTTGGAAAAGTCCTCTTTTTAATTTGACTTTTTGATCGAAACTAGTGTATAATATACTATGGTTTTTTTTATACCGAAACTTGCATTTAGAAACGTTTCTTAGAATCCAATTTTAGAATGATTTTTTGCATGTATTTCCATCATAACCTTCCCTCGTAAAATATATAAATGATCTGAAAAGTTTCGTATCATTTCGAGCAGTTCTTGATTTTATTTTATTTTTTGACCGAAATTGATATAAACTAGTGTATAATATACTATGGTTTTTTTGAACGAAACTTGCATTTAGAAAAGTTTCTTAGAATCTAATTTTCATATGATTTTTTGCATGGACTTCCATCATAACATTCCTTCGTAAAATATATAAATGATCTGAAAAGTTTCGTATCATTTCGAGCAGTCCTCAATTTAATTTGATTTTTAGACCGAAACTAGTATAAACTAGTGTATAATATACTATGATTTTTTGACTGAAACTTACATTTTGATAAGATTCACAGATTCTAATTTTTAGATTATCTTTTGCATGGACTTCCATCATAACATTCCCTTTTAAAATATAAAAATGATCTGAATAGTTTCGTATCATTTCGAGCAGTCCTTGATATAATTTGATTTTTTGACCGAAACTTGTATAAACTAGTGTATTATATACTATAGTTTTTTGACCGAAACTTGCATTTCGAAAATTTTTATTGAAGATAATTTTCTGATGATTTTTTGCATGGACTTCCATCATAAACTTCCCTCATAACATATATAAATAATCTGAAAAGTTTCGTATCATTTGGATTAGTCCTCGATTTAATTTTACTTTTTGATCGAAACTAATGTATAATATACTACAATTTTTTGATCGAAACTTGCATTTAGAAAAGTTTCTTAGAATCTAATTTTCAAATGATTTTTTGCATGGACTTCCATCATAACCTTCCCTCGTAAAATAAAAAATAATTATAAAAGTTTCGTATCATTTTGAGCAGTCCTTAATTTAATTTGATTTTTTTTACGGAAACTAGTATAAATTAGTGTATAATATACTATAGTTTTTTTGACCGAAACTTGCATTTCGAATTTTTTTATAGAAGATAATTTTCTGATGATTTTTGCATGGACTTCCATTATAATCTTCCATCGTAACATATTGTAATACGGTGGGAGAACTGACTTTCTATAAATGTTGCGGATAGCAAGAGTCGCCACCGACTTTTATTTTATCCATAAGGAAAGGACATAAAAGAACATGAAAGACCTATTTTTAAAAGACTTGAGTTCGGGGGGTAGGTTATACAAAGGGAAGGTGTTAGCACCCTATATATCCATGGTTATCCATGGGCTCTTAGTTACTTAGCTCACTATGTTTGTTTGCAAGAGTGTAGTGTGTGATTAGAAAAATTCTAAGTACTTTGTAATGATCCTCGTATGGATGTATACAAAGCCTTGTTTTTGAAAATTTGTTTGAAAAGTGGGGTGTAAAGAGTATTTTGAAGTGTGAGCAAGTAATTAAGAGAAACCTACCCTATATTAAGTCTTTACTGTTCTTATGTTCTTTCAATGGTAAGACTATCCCTATTATTAAGGAATAGGTAGTCATTACCTTTGATGTAATTAAGGGACATGTGTAGGGACATCTGGATATAGGCAACTGTAGGGTGTCTTTAGCAATTCGTAGGGACTTATCATCTTTTATTCGAAGGGACAAGATCATTTATCGTAGGCAACCTCGAAGGGACTTGATCTTTAAAACTATAGGGACTTGATGATATTTATGAAGGGACTTTGCTTAAGACATCCCACTTGACCTTTGTATAAGGCAACTGAGAGGCAACCCTAGGAAGTGCAAGATGACGATCAAAGATCGACTTACGTGTGTGCGTGTTCATATTCAAATATTTATCTTATTTAAGTTAATTATTCTAAGTTGATTTTAATTACAAACATGTTATACACACCCTAAATTACTAACCATACAATAAATATATTTACAATAAATAAAGCAAAAATATAAACCTAAAAATATTACAAGGCTTTGGGACAATTACAATATAATCGAGGAATAATAATAATGATAAATATAAATAATAATAAATAAGCAATAATTAAATATTAGTAGTAATAAAAAAATAAGAATAAAGGTTAGCATAATAAAATAAATAAGAATTTTAGCAAGAAAAATGTTAGAAAAGTTTTTAAGAATTAATTAGAAAAATAAGATTAATAATAATAAACAAATACTAAACTATTTACATATTAAAATAATGATTAATGATTTAATTATGGTTTAGAAAAAAACTAGGTTAAATATTAGGGTTAATGTAAAAAATTAGGGTTTTTTTAGAATGAAAAATTAGGTTTAGGATTCTAATTAAGAACAACTAAAGTGATTTAAAAAAAATATTAATTACTATTTAAAGTATAAAAGATTAATTATATATATAATATCAAAATTTAGAATTTACAAAATATATTTATAAAGCAAAATAATTCTTTTTTTTTACAAAATATTTTTATTTGGAAAAGAGTTAATTTAATTATTAATTTAAATACAAGAAAAATCAAAAAAAGGTTGAAAATTAGAAAAAAAAAAACAAAAATACATATCTGAAGGAGCCTGGGGTCGAACCCAGGACTCCACCCTCAAATCATATGCCCATAAACCAGCTAGGCTGCACGCGCCCTGTGTATGTATGTTGGGCAAAAATTAATATATTTTAAACCTGAATAGCAAATGAAAATTAACCAAAAAATTGACAAACCCAGGATTCGAACCCAGGTTCGCTACTTCCCATACGCGCCTCTTCTACCAGCTGAGCTAAGCAGCGTTTCTGATATATAAACGTAAACGAAAATAAATAAAATAAATCAGCAATTCAAAAATAAAATTCCCGCGCTATGGTCGTCTTCAACCTTGGTATTTCGCAGGTTTTCCTGCGAATTAAGTTGTGAAATTTCCTGCGAATTTACCTGCGTATAAAAACCTACAAAATTCACAACACTTCATACACATGCGATTGTGCCAAATTGATCATGCCAACATGATCTATACAGTTCATTTAACTTATTTGTGGTATTAAAATGTATTTATATTAGCCGAATCGAGAAACCCTAATTTGAAGAGCATGAACCCTAAAATGGCGTTCTATGATTTAGCCATGGTTTCTGTAATGTTTTTGCCCAAAATTCATCCACACATGATAACAAAAAAAGTTAGATGCACAAAAACAGTTTATGACACATAAATAAGAGGAATAAAAAATTTCTAAAATATGAACAAGAGAGAATCAGTTTGCGTATTTCAGCATGATTTGGATGCGAATATGGATTGAAATAGTATCAAGGAACTCTAGGGATCATGTCTCAACCTTCAAAACTCCTTGTTATCACCTACAAATCAAAATCCGAATTGATGTTTTCTTTGAATTTTTTGAAGTTTGGTTTTTGTTCTTGGAGGCTGCAATTCGTCCTTGTGATTGCTTTTAGTTTGTGTATATGTATGAAGTAGAATTAGGTCAAAAGAAGCTGGATTTTTGGGCTTTGTAGTGATTGCTTGATCATGAAGATTCACACTTTCAAATATTAAAAAATATCTTATAAAACCTTTCTAAATTGGGTCAATCTGATTTTACATGATTCCAATCAACTTTAATTGATTTTTAAGAGTTTCTAGAAGAAGAATCATGTCCAAATATTGATTTTTATATTTTATTTAGATTTAATTTGACTTTTAATGGATAAAATCAAAATAAATAATAAAAAATCATAATTTGGTTGCTTTGGGTTGTGCTAGAGGTCCTTGTATGGATTGGATCACAATATTACAAGCCCATTTGGAGAAATTTGTTTTTAAGGTCCCATTTGCTTCATAAACCTCCCAAAAATTTCCCAACTTTGCAAAGACATATCTCTCTCAATTTTAAGGCTTTGAGGGTGTTCTTGGACATTTTAGAAAGCTTAGAGAGTCCTCTAACCAACCTCATTGGTCTCATGTCCATATCCTTTACCATTTATAAATTATGCCCTTTGGAAGATGTTGACTTTTTGTTGACTTTTAAAATGACCTATAATGTTTTAGCTCATACCTTCCAAATGAAGCATTTTTAGGCTTGGCTTTTGAGACACAAAGTTGTAAAGAATTCAATTTCCTTCAAAATGAGCTTTGGATGGAAAATATTTGATGAAGCATGTGAAAGTTATGGCTGGTCAAAGTTCAATTGACTTTTCCTATGAAAACCCTAATTTAGAAACTCCTGATTCTTGATGATCTGAAATATCCTTGATGAATCATGATCAACCCTTGATAAAATGATGAATTTTACTTCATATACTTGATGTTTGGAAAAAAATCATGAAGTTTGACTTTGGTTTGACCATAGTTGACCTCAGTTTGACTTTTTGACTGCTTTTAGCCTATCTGATCATTTGACTGAGCAAACCTTTTGGGAAAGCCTTTAAACTTGACATATGGATTTTTGAAGAAATATAGGATGCTATAAAGCTCACTTGAAGCCTTGGAAATCCATTTAGCCTGATGAAACTCAAAACCCTAGTTTAGGATGCATTGCTTAGGAGGATGCTTTGTCTGAGGGAATTGTCAAACTTTCTGACTAATTGTGAACCTTGTGAACCTCTTGGGACACCTTAGTACACAATGTCTGGTCTAGGTGAGGGCAAATTTTGGGGTGCAATAGCTGCCCCTGTTCAATTTTCTGAAACCTGAGGAGTTAGATTGGCCTGTATGCCATTCATGACTTGGAAGGTTGAAGGGGATTGAACACAAAAGCCCAAAAATTTGCACTCGCCGGTGCGTAAAGTAACACTACTGATTAGTTGTATATGCTTGAATGGGCTTAAAGATGCCACTCGGAGGAACCGAAGATGGGCTTATAGATGCCATCCATAATATCAGAAGGTGATAGTATCTTTATGTTGTCACTGGATATCGGTACTAGGTCTTCGTATATGCCGTCTCTGAGTTATTCCTGTAACATGGTTTGAGTTGAATGTCAGGAATAGATCTTCGTACAGATCGTCTCTGCATTATCTCTGGGGAAAAAGAATATCCTTCATTAAATGTCAATACTTAGATCTTCGTA
Source organism: Lathyrus aphaca (assembly GCA_963966055.1). NCBI lineage: Eukaryota > Viridiplantae > Streptophyta > Magnoliopsida > Fabales > Fabaceae > Lathyrus > Lathyrus aphaca. The sequence goes on along the minus strand of OZ014521.1, from coordinate 598,090,891 downwards.
TAGATCGGCTCTGAACCATCTTTAGGAACATACTTAAATTTAAGCATCAGAATCAAATCTTCGTGGCAATCTTTCCTGAATTGCTTTTGGTAATATCTTGGGCTAAGTACAAGATCTCCGTATCGATCATTTATGTACCATCCCACAGATAAACTGTTGCATAGACCATTAGAAATAAATCTTCGTAGCGATTATCTCTTCTTGAAATATCCCGGATTAGGTAATAGATCTTTGTATAGACCCATACCATCCTAAGGATAGAAAGAATATCAAGATTAAATCTTCGTGGCGATTGCTCTTGAACTTCTGCTGAAAGAATCTCTTGGATTAAGTGCTAGATCTTCGTATAGATCATTTACACACTAACCCAAAGATAGTTGACCATCGGAAATAAATCTTCATAATAATTATCTCCTCTGGAAATATCCTGGATTAAACATTAGATCTTCGTATAGATCATTTACGTACCCTTCCAAGGACAACTTGAGTATTGATCATCAGAAATGAATCTTCGTAGCGATTATCTCTAAATTAAGTATCAGTACTAGATCTTCGTATAGATCGTTTCTGAACTGTTTTGAGTCGTTGATAGTGATTATCTGCTTGCAACTATCCTGAAAAGAAAAGAATATACTACGATTTTTGACCGAAACTTGCATTTTGAAAAGTTTCATAGAATCTAGTATTCAGATGATTTTTTTGTATGGACTTCCATCATAACCTTTCATCTTAACATATATAAATGATTTGATAAATCTCGTATCATTTCAAATAGTCCCCAATTAAATTAATTTTTTTTAAACGAAACTAGTGTATAATACATTACGATTTTTGATCGAAACTGGCATTTCGAAAAGTTTCAAAGAATCTAATTTTCAGATGATATTTTACATGGAATTCTATCATAACCTTCCCTCTTAACATATATAAATGATATGAAAAGTCTCGTATCATTTCAAATAGTTCACAATTAAATTTGATTTTTTAACCGAAACTAGTGTATAATATACAACGATTTTTTACCGAAACTTGCATTTCGAAAAGTTTCATAGAATCTAATTTTCAGATGATTTTTTGCATGGACTTCCATCATAGACTTCCCTTTTAACATATATAAATGATCTGAAAAGTCTCGTATCATTACAAATAGTTCCTAATTAAATTTGATTTTTAAGATCGAAACTAATGTATAATATACTACGATTTTTGACCGAAACATGGAATTCGAAAAGTTTCATAGAATATAAATTTTCATCTGATTTTTTTGCATGGACTTCCATCATAACTTTCCCTCTATACATATATAAATGATCTGAAAAGTCTCGTATCATTTCAAATAGTCCCAAATTAAATTAAATTTTTTTGACCGAAACTAGTGTATAATATACTACAATTTTGACTGAAACTTGCATTTCGAAAATTTTCATAGAATCTAGTTTTCAGATGATTTTTTACATGGACTTCTTTCATAACTTTACCTCTTAACATATATAAATGATCTGAAAAGTCTCGTGTCATTTCAAATAGTCCCCAATTAAATTTGATTTTTTTTACTGAAACTAGTGTATAATATACTACGATTTTTTTACCGAAACATGCATTTTGAATAGTTTCATAGAATCTAATTTTCTGATGATTTTTTACATGGACTTCTATCATGACCTTCCCTCTTAACATATATAAATGATCTGAAAAGTATCGTATCATTTCAAATAGTCCCCAATTAAATTTGATTTTTTTATACCGAAACTAGTATATAATATACTACGATTTTTGACCGAAACTTGCATTTCGAAAAGTATCATAGAATCTAATTTTCAGATGATTTTTTTGCATGGACTTCCATCATAACATTCCCTCTCAACATATATAAATGATCTGAAAAGTTTCGTATCATTTAAAATAGTCCCTAATTAAATTTGAATTTTTTGACCCAAACTACTGTATAATATACTTCAATTTTTGACCGAAACTTGCATTTCGAAAAGTTTCATAGAATCTAATTTTCAGATGATTTTTTGCATGGACTTCCCTCATAACCTTCCCTCTTAACATATATAAATGATCTGAAAAGTCTCGTATCATTTCAAATAGTTCACAATTAAATTTGATTTTTATAACCGAAACTAATGTATAATATACAACGATTTTTTTCCGAAACTTGCATTTCGAAAAGTTTCATAGAATCTAATTTTCAGATGATTTTTTCCATGGACTTCCATCATAACCTTCCCTCCTAACATATATAAATGATCTGAAAAGTCTCGTATCATTTCAAATAGTTCCCAAATAAATTTGATTTTTTGACCGAAACTAATGTATAATATACTACGATTTTTGACTGAAACATGGATTTCGAAAAGTTTCATAGAATCTAATTTTTAGATGATTTTTTTGCATGGACTTCCATAATAACTTTCCCTATCAACATATATAAATGATCTGAAAAGTCTCGTATCATTTCAAATAGTCCCAAATCAAATTTGATTTTTTTTGACCGAAACTAGTGTATAATATACTACAATTTTGACTAAAACTTGCATTTTGAAAATTTTCGTAGAATCTAATTTTCAGATGATTTTTTACATGGACTTCTATCATAACCTTCCCTCTTAACATATATAAATGATCTGAAAATTCTCGTATCATTTCAAATATTCCCCAATTAAATTTGATTTTTTTTACCGAAACTAGTGTATAATATACTAAGATTTTTGACCGAAACTTGCATTTCGAAAAGTTTCATAGAATCTAATTTTCAGATGAATTTTTACATGGACTTCTATCATTACCTTCTCTCTTAGCATATAAAAATGACTTGAAAAGTATCGTATCATTTCAGATAGTCCCCAATTAAATTAGATTTATTTTTACCGAAACTAGTGTATAATATACTACGATTTTTGACCGAAACTTGCATTTCGAAAAGTTTCATAGAATCTAATTTTCAGAATTTTTTTGCATGGACTTCCATCAAAACCTTCACTCTTAACATATATAAATGATTTGAGAAGTCTCGTATCATTTCAAGTAGTCCCCAATCAAATTTGATTTTTTTGACCGAAACTAGTGTATAATATACTACGATTTTTGATCGAAACTTACATTTCGAAAAGTTTAATAGAATCTAATTTTCAGATGATTTTTTTGCATGGACTTCCATCATAACATTTCCTCTCAACATATATAAATGATCTGAAAAGTCTCGTATCATTTAAAATAGACCCTAATTAAATTTGATTTTTTTGACCCAAACTAGTGTATAATATACTTCAATTTTTGACCGAAAGTTGCATTTCAAAAAGTTTTTTAGAATCTAGTTTTAGAATGATTTTTTACATGGACTTCTATCATAACCTTCCCTAATAACATATATAAATGATCTGAAAATCTCGTATCATTTCAAATAGTCCACAATTAAATTTGATTTTTTTTACCGAAACTAGTGTATAATATGCTACGATTTTTGACCGAAACTTGCATTTCGAAAAGTTTCATAGAATCTAATTTTCAGATGATTTTTTGCATGGACTTCCATCATAACCTTCCCTCTTAACCTATATAAATGATCTGTAAAGTCTCGTATCATTTCAAATAGTTCACAATTAAATTTTATTTTTTACCCGAAACTAGTGTATAATATACTACGATTTTTGACCGAAATTTGCATTTTGAAAAGTTTCATAGAATCTAATTTTCAGAAGATTTTTTGCATAGACTTCCATCATAACCTTCCCTCTTAACATATATAAATGATCTGAAAAGTCTCGTATCATTTTAAATAGTTCACAATTAAATTTGATTTTTTTAACCGAAACTAGAGTATAATATACAACGATTTTTGACCGACACTTGCATTTCGAAAAGTTTCATTGAATCTAATTTTCAGATGATGTTTTGCATCGACTTCCATCATAACCTTCCCTCTTAACATATATAAATGATCTGAAAAGTCTCGTATCATTTCAAATAGTTCCCAATTAAATTTGATTTTTTTGACCCAAACTAGTGTATAATATACTTCAATTTTTGACCGAAACTTGCATTTCGAAAAGTTTTTTAGAATATAGTTTTCAGAAGATATTTTACATGGACTTCTATCATAACCTTCCCTCTTAACATATATAAATGTTCTGAAAAGTCTCGTATCATTTCAAATAGTTCACAATTAAATTTGTTTTTTTTACCCGAAACTAGTGTATAATATACTACGATTTTTGACCGAAACATGCATTTCGAAAAGTTTCATAGAATCTAATTTTCAGATGATTTTTTGCATGGACTTCAATCATAACCTTCCCTTTTAAAAATTATAAATGATCTAAAAATTCTTGTCTCATTTCAAATAGTTCACAAGTAAATTTAATTTTTTAAACCAAAACTAGTGTATAATATACTACGATTTTTACCGAAACTTGGATTTCGAAAAGTTTCATAAAATCTAATTTTCAGATGATATTTTTGCATGGACTTCCATCATAACTTTCCCTCTCAACATATATAAATGATCTGAAAAGTCTCGTATCATTTCAAATAGTCCAAAATTAAATTTGATTTTTTGACCGAAACTAGTGTATAATATACTACAATTTTGACTGAAACTTGCATTTCAAAATTTTTCATAAAATCTAGTTTTCAGATGACTTTTTACATGGACTTCTATCAGAACCTTCCCTCTGAACAATAATAAATGAGCTGAAAAGTCTCGAATCATTTCAAATAGTCTCCAATTAAATTTGATTTTTTTTTTTACCGAAATTAGTGTATAATATACTACGATTTTTGACCGAAACTTGCATTTCGAAAAGTTTCATAGTATCTAATTTTCAGATGATTTTTTACATGGATTTCTATCATAATCTTCCATCTTAACATATATAAATGATCTGAAAAGTATCGTATCATTTAAAATAGTCCCAATTAAATTTGATTTTTTTTTACCGAAACTAGTGTATAATATACTACGATATTTGACCGAAACTTGCATTTCGAAAGTATTTTTGACAGAAACTTGCATTTCGAAATGTTTCATAGAATCTAATTTTCAGATGATTTTTTGCATGGACTTCCATCATAACCTTCCCTCTTAACATATATAATTGATCTGAAAAGTCTCGTATCATTTCAAATTGTCCCTAATCAAATTTGATTTTTTTTGACCGAAACTAGTGTATAATATACTACGATTTTTGACCGAAACTTGCATTTCGAAAAGTTTAATAGAATCTAATTTTCAGATGATTTTTTTGCATGGACTTCCATCATAACATTCCCTCTCAACATATATAAATGATCTAAAAAGTCTCGTATCATTTAAAACAGTCCCCAATTAAATTTTATTTTTTTGACCGAAACTAGTGTATAATATACTTCGAAAAGTTTTTTAGAATCTAGTTTTCAGATGATTTTTTACATTGACTTCTATCATAACCTTCCCTCTTAACATATATAAATGATCTGAAAAGTCTCGTATCATTTCAAATAGTTCACAATTAAATTTGATTTTTTAAAACCGAAACTAGTGTATAATATACAACGATTTTTGACCGAAACTTGCATTTCGAAAAGTTTCATAGAATCTAATTTTTAGATTTTTTTTTGTATGGACTTCCATCATAACCTTCCCTCTTAACATATATAATTTATCTGAAAAGTCTCGTATTATTTCAAATAGTCCCCAATTAAATTTGATTTTTTATCGAAACTAGTGTATAATGTACTACGATTTTTAACCCAAACTTGCATTTCAAAAAATTTAATAGAATCTAATTTTCAGATTTTTTTTTGCATGGACTTCCGTCATAACCTTCCCTATTAACATATATAAATGATCTGAAAAGTCTCGTATCATTTCAAATAGTCCCCAATCAAATTTGATTTTTTTTGACTGAAACTTGTGTATAATATACTACGATTTTTGACCGAAACTTGGATTTCAAAAAGTTTCATAGAATCTAATTTTCAGATGATTTTTTTGCATGGACTTCAATCATAACATTCCCTCTAAACATATATAAATGATTTGAAAAGTCTCGTATCATATAATATAGTCCCCAATTAAATTTGATTTTTCTGACCGGAACTAGTGTATAATATACTTCGATTTTTGACCGAAACTTGCATTTCGAAAAGTTTTTTAGAATCTAGTTTTTAGATGATTTTTTACATGGACTTCCATCATAACCTTCCCTCTTAACAATTATAAATGATCTGAAAAGTCTTGTCTCATTTCAAATAGTTCCCAATTAAATTTGATTTTTTTGACCGAAACTAGTGTATAATATACTACGAATTTTGACCGAAACTTGCATTTCGAAAAGTTTAATAGAATTTAATTTTCAGATTTTTTTTTGCATGGACTTCCATCATAACCTTCCCTCTCAATATATATAAATGATCTGAAAAGTCTCGTATCATTTCAAATGGTCCCCAATTAAATTTGATTTTTTTGACCGAAACTAGTGTATAATATACTACGATTTTTGATCGAAACTAGCATTTCGAAAAGTTTAATAGAATCTAATTTTAAGATGATTTTTTTGCATGGACTTCCATCATAACATTCCCTCTCAACATATATAAATGATCTGAAAAGTCTCGTATCATTTAAAATAGTCCCCAATTAAATTTTATTTTTTTGACCCAAACTAGTGTATAATATACTTCAATTACTGACCGAAACTTGCATTTCAAAAAGTTTTTTGGAATCTAGTTATAGAATGATTTTTTACATGGACTTCTATCATAACCATCCCTATTAACATATATAAATGATATGAAAATCTCATATCATTTCATATAGTCCACAATTAAATTTGATTTTTTTACCGACACTAGTGTATAACATACTACGATTTTTGACCGAAACTTGCATTTCTAAAAAACTCATAGAATCTAATTTTCAGATGATTTTTTGCATGGACTTCCATCATAACCTTCCCTCTTAACCTATATAAATGATCTGAAAAGTCTCGTATCATTTCAAATAGTTCACAATTAAATTTTATTTTATTCCCGAAACTATTGTATAATATACTACGATTTTTGACCGAAATTTGCATTTCGAAAAGTTTCATAGAATCTAATTTTCAGAATTTTTTTTGCATAGACTTCCATCATAAACTTCCCTCTTAACATAAATAAATGATTTGAAAAGTCTCGTATCATTTTAAATAGTTCACAATTAAATTTTATTTTTTTAACCGAAACTAGTGTATAATATACAACGATTTTTGACCGAAACTTGCATTTCGAAAATTTCATAGAATCTAATTTTCAGATGATGTTTTGCATGAACTTCCATCATAACCTCCCCTCTTAACATATATAAATGATCTAAAAAGTCTCGTATCATTTCAAATAGTTCCCAATTAAATTTGATTTTTTTGACCCAAACTAGTGTATAATATACTTCAATTTTTGACCGAAACTTGCATTTCGAAAAGTTTTTTAGAATCTAGTTTTCAGATGATATTTTACATGGACTTCTATCATAACCTTCCCTCTTAACATATATAATTGTTCTGAAAAGTCTCGTATCATTTCAAATAGGCCATAATTAAATTTGATTTTTTTACGAAAACTAGTGTATAATATACTACGATTTTTGACCGAAACTAGCATTTCGAAAAGTTTCATAGAATCTAATTTTCAGATGATTTTTTGCATGGACTTCCATCATAACCTTCCCTCTCAACATATATAAATGATCTGAAAAGTCTCGTATCATTTCAAATAGTCCAAAATTAAATTTGATTTTTTTGACCGAAACTAGTGTATAATATACTACAATTTTGACTGAAACTTGCATTTCAAAATTTTTCATAGAATCTAGTTTTCAGATGACTTTTTACATGGACTTCTATCAGAAACTTCCCTCTTAACAATAATAAATGATCTGAAAAGTCTCGTATCATTTGAAATTGTCTCCAATTAAATTTGATTATTTTACCGAAACTAGTGTATAATATACTACGATTTTTGACCGAAACTTGCATTTCGAAAAGTTTCATAGAATCTAATTTTCAGATGATTTTTTATATGTATTTCTATCATAATCTTCCCTCTTAACATATATAAATGATCTGAAAAGTATCGTATCATTTAAAATAGTCCCCAATTAAATTTGATTTTTTTTTACCGAAACTAGTGTATAATATACTACGATTTTTGACCGAAATTTGCATTTCGAAAGTATTTTTGAAAGAAACTTGCATTTCAAAAAGTTTCATAGAATCTAATTTTCAGATGATATTTTGCATGGACTTCCATCATAACCTTCCCTCTTAACATATATAATTGATCTGAAAAGTCTCGTATCATTTCAAATAGTCCCCAATCAAATTTGATTTTTTTTGACCGAAACTAGTGTATAATATACTACGATTTTTGACCGAAACGTGCATTTCGAAAAGTTTAATAGAATCTAATTTTCAGATGATTTTTTTGCATGGACTTCCATCATAACATTCCCTCTCAACATATATAAATGATCTAAAAAGTCTCGTATCATTTAAAATAGTCCCCAATTAAATTTGATTTTTTGATCAAAATTAGTGTATAATATACTTCAATTTTTGACCGAAACTTGCATTTCGAAAAGTTTTTTAGTATCTAGTTTTCAGATGATTTTTTACATGGACTTCTATCATAACCTTCCCTCTTAACATATATAAATGATCTGAAAAGTCTCGTATCATTTCAAATAGTTCACAATTAAATTTGTTTTTTTTAACCGAAACTAGTGTATAATATACAACGATTTTGGAACGAAACTTGCATTTCGAAAAGTTTCCTAGAATCTAATTTTTAGATTTTTTTTGCATGGACTTCCATCATAACCTTCCCTCTTAACATATATAATTTATCTGAAAAGTCTCATATTATTTCATATAGTCCCTAATTAAATTTCATTTTTTTTACCGAAATTAGTGTATAATGTACTACGATTTTTGACCGAAACTTGGATTTCGAAAAGTTAAATAGAATCTAATTTTCAGATTTTTTTTTGCATGGACTTCCGTCATAACCTTCCCTCTTAACATATATAAATGATCTGAAAAGTCTCGTATCATTTCAAATAGTCCCCAATCAAATTTGATTTTTTTGACTGAAACTAGTGTATAATATACTACGATTTTTGACCGAAACTTGCATTTTGAAACGTTTCATAGAATCTAATTTTCAGATGATTTTTTTGCATGGACTTCAATCATAACATTCCCTCTAAACATATAAATGATCTGAAAAGTCTCGTATCATTTAATATAGTCCCCAATTAAATTTTATTTTTCTGACCGGAACTAGTGTATAATATACTTCGATTTTTGACCGAAACTTGCATTTCGAAAAGTTTTTTAGAATCTAATTTTCAGATGATTTTTTTGCATGGACTTACATCATAACATTCCCTTTCAATATATATAAATGATATTAAAAATTATAAATGATATTAAAAGTCTTGTCTCATTTCAAATAGTTCCCAATTAAATTTGATTTTTTTGAATGAAACTAGTGTATAATATAATACGATTTTTGACCGAAACTTGCATTTCGAAAAGTTTAATAGAATTTAATTTTCAGATTTTTTTTGCATGGACTTCCATCATAACCTTCCCTCTCAATGTATATAAATGATCTGAAAAGTCTCTTATCATTTCAAATAGTCCCCAATTAAATTTGATTTTTTTGACCGAAATAGTGTATAATATACTACGATTTTAGATCGAAACTAACATTTCGAAAACTTTAATAGAATCTAATTTTCAGATGATTTTTTTGCATGGACTTCCATCATAACATTCCCTTTCAATATATATAAATGTCTGAAAAGTCTCGTATCATTTAAAATAATCACCAATTAAATTTGATTTTTTTGACCCAAACTAGTGTATAATATACTTCAATTTTTGACCGAAACTTGCATTTCAAAAAGTTTTTTAGAATCTAGTTTTAGAATGATTTTTTACATGGACTTCTATCATAACCTTCCCTATTAACATATATAAATGATCTGAAAATCTCATATCATTTCAAATAGTCCACAATTAAATTTGATTTTTTTCCTGAAACTAGTGTATAATATACTACGATTTTTGACCGAAACTTGCATTTCGAAAAAATTCATAGAATCTAATTTTCAGATGATTTTTTGCATGGACTTCCATCATAACCTTCCCTCTTAACCTATATAAATGATCTGAAAAGTATCGTATCATTTCAAATAGTTAACAATTAAATTTTATTTTTTACCCGAAACTAGTGTATAATATATTACGATTTTTGACCGAAATTTGCATTTCGAAAACTTTCATTGAATATAATTTTTCAGAATTTTTTTTTCATAGACATCCATCATAACCTTCCCTCTTAACATATATAAATGATCTGAAAAGTCTCGTATCATTTTAAATAGTTCCCAATTAAATTTGATTTTTTTGACCGGAACTAGTGTATAATATACAACGATTTTTGACCGAAATTTGCATTTCGAAAAGTTTTTAGAATCTAGTTTCAGATGATGTTTTGCATGGACTTCCATCATAACCTTTCCTCTTAACATATATAAATGATCTGAAAAGTCTTGTATCATTTAAAATAGTCCCCAATTAAATTTGATTTTTTTGACCGAAACTAGTGTATAATATACTACGATATTTAACCGAAACTTGCATTTCGAAAAGTTTTTTAGAATCTAGTTTTCAGATGATTTTTTACATGGACTTCTATCATAACCTTCCCTCTTAACATTTATAAATGATCTGAAAAGTCTCGTATCATTTCAAATAGTCCACAATTAAATTTTTTTTTTACCGAAACTAGTGTATAATATACTATGATTTTTGACCGAAACTTGCATTTCGAAAAGTTTCATAGAATCTAATTTTCAGATGTTTTTTTGCATGGAATTCCATCATAACCTTCCATCTAATTATAAATAATCTGAAAAGCCTTGTCTCATTTCAAATAGTTCCCAATTAAATTTGATTTTTTTGACCGAAACTAGTGTATAATATACTACGACTTTTGACCGAAACTTGCATTTCGAAAAGTTTAATAGAATATAATTTTCAGATGATTTTTTTGCATGGACTTGTATCATAACATTCCCTCTCAACATATATAAATGATCTCAAAAGTCTCGTATCATTTAAAATAGTTCCCAATTAAATTTGATTTTTTTGACCGAAAGTAGTGTATAATATACTTCAATTATTGACCGAAACTTGCATTATGAAAAGTTTTTTAGAATCTAGTATTCAGATGATTTTTTACATGGACTTCTATCATAACCTTCCCTATTAACATATATAAATGATCTGAAAAGCTCGTATCATTTCAAATAGTCCACAATTAAAATCGATTTTTTTTACCGAAACTAGTGTATAATATACTACGATTTTTGACAGAAACTTTCATTTCGAAAAGTTTCATAGAATCTAATTTTCAGATTTTATTTTGCATGGAATTCCATCTTAACCTTCCCTCTTAACATATATAATTGATCTGAAAAGTCTCGTATCATTTCAAATAGTCCCCAATCTAATTTGATTTTTTTGACCGAAACTAGTGTATAATATACTACGATTTTTGACTGAAACTAGTGTATAATATACTACGATTTTTGACCCAAACCTGCATTTCGAAAAGTTTAATAGAATCTAATTTTCAGATGATTTTTTAGCATGGACTTCCATCATAACATTCCCTCTCAACATATATAAATGATCTTAAAAGTCTCGTATCATTTAAAATAGTCCCCAATTAATTTTGATTTTTTTTGACCGAAACTAGTGTATAATATACTTCATTTTTTGACCGAAACTTGCATTTCGAAAAGTTTAATAGAATCTAGTTTTCAGATGATTTTTTACATGGACTTATATCATAACCTTACCACTTAACATATATAAATGATCTGAAAAGTCTTGTATCATTTCAAATAGTCCATAATTAAATTTGATTTTTTTTTACCGAAACTAGTATATAATATACTACGATTTTTGACCGAAACTTGCATTTCGAAATGTTTCATAGAATCTAATTTTCAGATGATTTTTTGCATGAACTTCCATCATAACCTTCCCTCTTAACAATTATAAATGATTTGAAAAGTATTGTCTTATTTGAAATAGTTCCCAATTAAATTTGATTTTTTTAACCGAAACTAGTGTATAATATACTACAATTTTTGACCGAAATTTGCATTTCGAAAAGTTTTTTAGAATCTTGTTTTCAGAGGATTTTTTACATGGACTTCCATCATAACCTTTCCTCTTAACATATATAAGTGATCTGGAAAGTCTCGTATCATTTAAAATAGTCCCCAATTAAATTTGATTTTTTTGACCGAAACTAGTGTATAATATACTACGAATTTTGACCGAAACTTGCATTTCGAAAAGTTTTTTAGAATCTAGTTTTCAGATGATTTTTTACATGGACTTCTATCATAACCTTCCCTCTTAGCATTTATAAATGATCTGAAAAGTCTCGTATCATTTCAAATAGTCCACAATTAAATTTGATTTTTTTTACCGAAACTAGTGTATAAAATACTACGATTTTTGACCGAAACTTGCATTTCGAAAAGTTTCATAGAATCTAATTTTCAGATGATTTTTTGCATGGAATTCCATCATAACCTTCCCTCTAATTATAAATAATCTGAAAAGCCTTGTCTCATTTCAAATAGTTCCCAATTAAATTTGCTTTTTTTGACCGAAACTAGTGTATAATATACTACGACTTTTGACCGAAACTTGCATTTCGAAAAGTTTAATAGAATATAATTTTCAGATGATTTTTTTGCATGGACTTCTATCATAACATTCCCTCTCAACATATATAAATGATCTGAAAAGTCTCGTATCATTTAAAATAGTCCCCAATTAAATTTGATTTTTTGATCGAAAGTAGTGTATAATATACTTCATTTTTTGACCGAAACTTGCATTATGAAAAGTTTTTTAGAATCTAGTTTTCAGATGATTTTTTACATGGACTTCTATCATAACCTTCCCTCTTAACATATATAAATGATCTGAAAAGTCTCGTATCATTTCAAATAGTCCACAATTAAATTTGATTTTTTTTACCGAAACTAGTGTATAATATACTACGATTTTTGACCGAAACTTTCATTTTGAAAAGTTTCATAGAATCTAATTTTCAGATTTTATTTTGCATGGAATTCCATCTTAACCTTCCCTCTTAACATATATAATTGATCTGAAAAGTCTCGTATCATTTCAAATAGTCCCCAATCAAATTTGATTTTTTTGACTGAAACTATTGTATAATATACTACGATTTTTGACTGAAACTAGTGTATAATATACTACGATTTTTGACCCAAACCTGCATTTCGAAAAGTTTAATAGAATCTAATTTTCAGATGATTTTTTAGCATGGACTTCCATCATAACATTCTCTCTCAACATATATAAATGATCTAAAAAGTCTCGTATCATTTAAAATAGTCCCCAATTAATTTTGATTTTTTTGACCGAAACTAGTGTATAATATACTTCATTTTTTGACCGAAACTTGCATTTTGAAAAGTTTTATAGAATCTAGTTTTCAGATGATTTTTTACATGGACTTATATCATAATCTTACCACTTAACATATATAAATGATCTGAAAAGTCTCGTATCATTTAAAATAGTCCCCAATTAAATTTTATTTTTTTGACCGAAACTAGTGTATAATATACTACGATTTTTGACCGAAACTTGCATTTCGAAATGTTTCATAGAATCTAATTTTCAGATGATTTTTTGCATGGACTTCCATCATAACCTTCCCTCTTAACAATTATAAATAATCTGAAAAGCCTTGTCTCATTTCAAATAGTTCCCAATTAAATTTGATTTTTTTGACCGAAACTAGTGTATAATATACTACGTCTTTTGACCGAAACTTGCATTTCGAAAAGTTTAATAGAATATAATTTTCAGATGATTTTTTTACATGGACTTCTATCATAACATTCCCTCTCAACATATATAAATGATCTGAAAAGTCTCGTATCATTTAAAGTAGTCCCCAATTAAATTTGAATTTTTGACCGAAAGTAGTGTATAATATACTTCATTTTTTGACCGAAACTTGCATTATGAAAAGTTTTTTAGAATCTAGTTTTCAGATGATTTTTTACATGGACTTCTATCATAACCTTCCCTCTTAACATATATAAATGATCTGAAAAGTCTCGTATCATTTCAAATAGTCCATAATTAAATTTGATTTTTTTTACCGAAACTAGTGTATAATATAATACGATTTTTGACCGAAACATTCATTTCGAAAAGTTTCATAGAATCTAATTTTCAGATTTTATTTTGCATGGAATTCCATCTTAACCTTCCCTCTTAACATATATAATTGATCTGAAAAGTCTCGTATCATTTCAAATAGTCCCCAATCTAATTTGATTTTTTTGACCGAAACTAGTGTATAATATACTACGATTTTTGACTGAAACTAGTGTATAATATACTACGATTTTTGACCCAAACCAGCATTTCGAAAAGTTTAATAGAATCTAATTTTCAGATGATTTTTAAGCATGGACTTCCATCATAACATTCCCTCCCAACATATATAAATGATCTTAAAAGTCTCGTATCATTTAAAATAGTCCCCAATTAATTTTGATTTTTTTTGACCGAAACTAGTGTATAATATACTTCATTTTTTGACCGAAACTTGCATTTCGAAAAGTTCTATAGAATCTAGTTTTCAGATGATTTTTTACATGGACTTATATCATAACCTTACCACTTAACATATATAAATGATCTGAAAAGTCTTGTATCATTTCAAATAGTCCATAATTAAATTTGATTTTTTTTTACCGAAACTAGTATATAATATACTACGATTTTTGACCGAAACTTGCATTTCGAAATGTTTCATAGAATCTAATTTTCAGATGATTTTTTGCATGGACTTCCATCATAACCTTCCCTCTTAACAATTATAAATGATCTGAAAAGTATTGTCTTATTTGAAATAGTTCCCAATTAAATTTGATTTTTTTGACCGAAACTAGTGTATAATATACTACAATTTTTGACCGAAATTTGCATTTCGAAAAGTTTTTTAGAATCTAGTTTTCAGATGATTTTTTACATGGACTTCCATCATAACCTTTCCTCTTAACATATATAAGTGATCTGGAAAGTCTCGTATCATTTAAAATAGTCCCCAATTAAATTTGATTTTTTTGACCGAAACTAGTGTATAATATACTACGATTTTTGACCGAAACTTGCATTTCGAAAAGTTTTTTAGAATCTAGTTTTCAGATGATTTTTTACATGGACTTCTATCATAACCTTCCCTCTTAGCATTTATAAATGATCTGAAAAGTCTCGTATCATTTCAAATAGTCCACAATTAAATTTGATTTTTTTTACCGAAACTAGTGTATAAAATACTACGATTTTTGACCGAAACTTGCATTTCGAAAAGTTTCATAGAATCTAATTTTCAGATGATTTTTTGCATGGAATTCCATCATAACCTTCCCTCTAATTATAAATAATCTGAAAAGCCTTGTCTCATTTCAAATAGTTCCCAATTAAATTTGCTTTTTTTGACCGAAACTAGTGTATAATATACTACGACTTTTGACCGAAACTTGCATTTCGAAAAGTTTAATAGAATATAATTTTCAGATGATTTTTTTGCATGGACTTCTATCATAACATTCCCTCTCAACATATATAAATGATCTGAAAAGTCTCGTATCATTTAAAATAGTCCCCAATTAAATTTGATTTTTTGACCGAAAGTAGTGTATAATATACATCATTTTTTGACCGAAACTTGCATTATGAAAAGTTTTTTAGAATCTAGTTTTCAGATGATTTTTTACATGGACTTCTATCATAACCTTCCCTCTTAACATATATAAATGATCTGAAAAGTCTCGTATCATTTCAAATAGTCCATAATTAAATTTGATTTTTTTTACCGAAACTAGTGTATAATATAATACGATTTTTGACCGAAACTTTCATTTCGAAAAGTTTCATAGAATCTAATTTTCAGATTTTATTTTGCATGGAATTCCATCTTAACCTTCCCTCTTAACATATATAATTGATCTGAAAAGTCTCGTATCATTTCAAATAGTCCCCAATCTAATTTGATTTTTTTGACCGAAACTAGTGTATAATATACTACGATTTTTGACTGAAACTAGTGTATAATATACTACGATTTTTGACCCAAACCAGCATTTCGAAAAGTTTAATAGAATCTAATTTTCAGATGATTTTTAAGCATGGACTTCCATCATAACATTCCCTCCCAACATATATAAATGATCTTAAAAGTCTCGTATCATTTAAAATAGTCCCCAATTAATTTTGATTTTTTTTGACCGAAACTAGTGTATAATATACTTCATTTTTTGACCGAAACTTGCATTTCGAAAAGTTCTATAGAATCTAGTTTTCAGATGATTTTTTACATGGACTTATATCATAACCTTACCACTTAACATATATAAATGATCTGAAAAGTCTTGTATCATTTCAAATAGTCCATAATTAAATTTGATTTTTTTTACCGAAACTAGTATATAATATACTACGATTTTTGACCGAAACTTGCATTTCGAAATGTTTCATAGAATCTAATTTTCAGATGATTTTTTGCATGGACTTCCATCATAACCTTCCCTCTTAACAATTATAAATGATATGAAAAGTATTGTCTTATTTGAAATAGTTCCCAATTAAATTTGATTTTTTTGACCGAAACTAGTGTATAATATACTACGATTTTTGACCGAAACTTGCATTTCGAAAAGTTTCATAGAATCTAATTTTCAGATGATTTTTTGCATGGAATTCCATCATAACCTTCCCTCTAATTATAAATAATCTGAAAAGCCTTGTCTCATTTCAAATAGTTCCCAATTAAATTTGCTTTTTTTGACCGAAACTAGTGTATAATATACTACGACTTTTGACCGAAACTTGCATTTCGAAAAGTTTAATAGAATATAATTTTCAGATGATTTTTTTGCATGCACTTCTATCATAACATTCCCTCTCAACATATATAAATGATCTGAAAAGTCTTGTATCATTTAAAATAGTCCCCAATTAAATTTGATTTTTTGATCGAAAGTAGTGTATAATATACTTCATTTTTTGACCGAAACTTGCATTATGAAAAGTTTTTTAGAATCTAGTTTTCAGATGATTTTTAACATGGACTTCTATCATAACCTTCCCTCTTAACATATATAAATGATTTGAAAAGTCTCGTATCATTTCAAATAGTCCACAATTAAATTTTTTTGTTTACCGAAACTAGTGTATAATATACTACGATTTTTGACCGAAACTTTCATTTCGAAAAGTTTCATAGAATCTAATTTTCAGATTTTATTTTGCATGGAATTCCATCTTAACCTTCCCTCTTAACATATATAATTGATCTGAAAAGTCTCGTATAATTTCAAATAGTCCCCAATCAAATTTGATTTTTTTGACCGAAACTATTGTATAATATACTACGATTTTTGACTGAAACTAGTGTATAATATACTAGGATTTTTTACCCAAACCTGCATTTCGAAATGTTTAATAGAATCTAATTTTCAGATGATTTTTTAGCATGGACTTCCATCATAACATTCCCTCTCAACATATATAAATGATCTAAAAAGTCTCATATCATTTTAAATAGTCCCCAATTAATTTTGATTTTTTTGACCGAAACTAGTGTATAATATACTTCATTTTTTGACCGAAACTTGCATTTTGAAAAGTTTTATAGAATCTAGTTTTCAGATGATTTTTTACATGGACTTATATCATAATCTTACCACTTAACATATATAAATGATCTGAAAAGTCTCGTATCATTTAAAATAGTCGCCAATTAAATTTTATTTTTTTGACCGAAACTAGTGTATAATATACTACGATTTTTGACCGAAACTTGCATTTCGAAATGTTTCATAGAATCTAATTTTCAGATGATTTTTTGCATGGACTTCCATCATAACCTTCCCTCTTAAAAATTATAAATAATCTGAAAAGCCTTGTCTCATTTCAAATAGTTCCCAATTAAATTTGATTTTTTTGACCGAAACTAGTGTATAATATACTACGTCTTTTGACCGAAACTTGCATTTCGAAAAGTTTAATAGAATATAATTTTCAGATGATTTTTTTACATGGACTTCTATCATAACATTCCCTCTCAACATATATAAATGATCTGAAAAGTCTCGTATCATTTAAAATAGTCCCCAATTAAATTTGATTTTTTGACCGAAAGTAGTGTATAATATACTTCATTTTTTGACCGAAACTTGCATTATGAAAAGTTTTTTAGAATCTAGTTTTCAGATGATTTTTTACATGGACTTCTATCATAACCTTCCCTCTTAACATATATAAATGATCTGAAAAGTCTCGTATCATTTCAAATAGTCCATAATTAAATTTGATTTTTTTTACCGAAACTAGTGTATAATATAATACGATTTTTGACCGAAACTTTCATTTCGAAATGTTTCATAGAATCTAATTTTCAGATTTTATTTTGCATGGAATTCCATCTTAACCTTCCCTCTTAACATATATAATTGATCTGAAAAGTCTCGTATCATTTTAAATAGTCCCCAATCTAATTTGATTTTTTTGACCGAAACTAGTGTATAATATACTACGATTTTTGACTGAAACTAGTGTATAATATACTACGATTTTTGACCCAAACCAGCATTTCGAAAAGTTTAATAGAATCTAATTTTCAGATGATTTTTTAGCATGGACTTCCATCATAACATTCCCTCCCAACATATATAAATGATCTTAAAAGTCTCGTATCATTTAAAATAGTCCCCAATTAATTTTGATTTTTTTGACCGAAACTAGTGTATAATATACTTCATTTTTTGACCGAAACTTGCATTTCGAAAAGTTTTATAGTATCTAGTTTTCAGATGATTTTTTACATGGACTTATATCATAACCTTACCACTTAACATATATAAATGATCTGAAAAGTCTTGTATCATTTCAAATAGTCCATAATTAAATTGGTTTTTTTTACCGAAACTAGTATATAATATACTACGATTTTTGACCGAAACTTGCATTTCGAAATGTTTCATAGAATCTAATTTTCAGATGATTTTTTGCATGGACTTCCATCATAACCTTCCCTCTTAACAATTATAAATGATATGAAAAGTATTGTCTTATTTGAAATAGTTCCCAATTAAATTTGATTTTTTTGACCGAAACTAGTGTATAATATACTACAATTTTTGACCGAAATTTGCATTTCGAAAAGTTTTTTAGAATCTAGTTTTCAGATGATTTTTTACATGGACTTCCATCATAACCTTTCCTCTTAACATATATAAGTGATCTGGAAAGTCTCGTATCATTTAAAATAGTCCCCAATTAAATTTGATTTTTTTGACCGAAACTAGTGTATAATATACTACGATTTTTGACTGAAACTTGCATTTCGAAAAGTTTTTTAGAATCTAGTTTTCAGATGATTTTTTACATGGACTTCTATCATAACCTTCCCTCTTAGCATTTATAAATGATCTGAAAAGTCTCGTATCATTTCAAATAGTCCACAATTAAATTTGATTTATTTTACCGAAACTAGTGTATAAAATACTACGATTTTTGACCGAAACTTGCATTTCGAAAAGTTTCATAGAATCTAATTTTCAGATGATTTTTTGCATGGAATTCCATCATAACCTTCCCTCTAATTATAAATAATCTGAAAAGCCTTGTCTCATTTCAAATAGTTCCCAATTAAATTTGCTTTTTTTGACAGAAACTAGTGTATAATATACTACGACTTTTGACCGAAACTTGCATTTCGAAAAGTTTAATAGAATATAATTTTCAGATGATTTTTTTGCATGCACTTCTATCATAACATTCCCTCTCAACATATATAAATGATCTGAAAAGTCTCGTATCATTTAAAATAGTCCCCAATTAAATTTGATTTTTTGATCGAAAGTTTTGTATAATATACTTCATTTTTTGACCGAAACTTGCATTATGAAAAGTTTTTTAGAATCTAGTTTTCAGATGATTTTTAACATGGACTTCTATCATAACCTTCCCTCTTAACATATATAAATGATCTGAAAAGTCTCGTATCATTTCAAATAGTCCACAATTAAATTTTTTTTTTTACCGAAACTAGTGTATAATATACTATGATATTTGACCGAAACTTTCATTTCGAAAAGTTTCATAGAATCTAATTTTCAGATTTTATTTTGCATGGAATTCCATCTTAACCTTCCCTCTTAACATATATAATTGATCTGAAAAGTCTCGTATCATTTCAAATAGTCCCCAATCAAATTTGATTTTTTTGACCGAAACTATTGTATAATATACTACGATTTTTGACTGAAACTAGTGTATAATATACTAGGATTTTTTACCCAAACCTGCATTTCGAAAAGTTTAATAGAATCTAATTTTCAGATGATTTTTTAGCATGGACTTCCATCATAACATTCCCTCTCAACATATATAAATGATCTAAAAAGTCTCGTATCATTTTAAATAGTCCCCAATTAATTTTGATTTTTTTGACCGAAACTAGTGTATAATATACTTCATTTTTTGACCGAAACATGCATTTTGAAAAGTTTTATAGAATCTAAGTTTTAGATGACTTTTTACATGGACTTATATCATAATCTTACCACTTAACATATATAAATGATCTGAAAAGTCTCGTATCATTTAAAATAGTCCCCAATTAAATTTTATTTTTTTGACCGAAACTAGTGTATAATATACTACGATTTTTGACCGAAACTTGCATTTCGAAATGTTTCATAGAATCTAATTTTCAGATGATTTTTTGCATGGACTTCCATCATAACATTCCCTCTTAACAATTATAAATAATCTGAAAAGCCTTGTCTCATTTCAAATAGTTCCCAATTAAATTTGATTTTTTTGACCGAAACTAGTGTATAATATACTACGTCTTTTGACCGAAACTTGCATTTCAAAAAGTTTAATAGAATATAATTTTCAGATGATTTTTTTACATGGACTTCTATCATAACATTCCCTCTCAACATATATAAATGATCTGAAAAGTCTCGTATCATTTAAAATAGTCCCCAATTAAATTTGATTTTTTGACCGAAAGTAGTGTATAATATACTTCATTTTTTGACCGAAACTTGCATTATGAAAAGTTTTTTAGAATCTAGTTTTCAGATGATTTTTTACATGGACTTCTATCATAACCTTCCCTCTTAACATATATAAATGATCTGAAAAGTCTCGTATCATTTCAAATAGTCCATAATTAAATTTGATTTTTTTTACCGAAACTAGTGTATAATATAATACGATTTTTGACCGAAACTTTCATTTCGAAAAGTTTCATAGAATCTAATTTTCAGATTTTATTTTGCATGGAATTCCATCTTAACCTTCCCTCTTAACATATATAATTGATCTGAAAAGTCTCGTATCATTTCAAATAGTCCCCAATCTAATTTGATTTTTTTGACCGAAACTAGTGTATAATATACTACGATTTTTGACTGAAACTAGTGTATAATATACTACGATTTTTGACCCAAACCAGCATTTCGAAAAGTTTAATAGAATCTAATTTTCAGATGATTTTTTAGCATGGACTTCCATCATAACATTCCCTCCCAACATATATAAATGATCTTAAATGTCTCGTATCATTTAAAATAGTCCCCAATTAATTTTGATTTTTTTGACCGAAACTAGTGTATAATATACTTCATTTTTTGACCGAAACTTGCATTTTGAAAAGTTTTATAGAATCTAGTTTTCAGATGATTTTTTACATGGACTTATATCATAATCTTACCACTTAACATATATAAATGATCTGAAAAGTCTCGTATCATTTAAAATAGTCCCCAATTAAATTTTATTTTTTTGACCGAAACTAGTGTATAATATACTACGATTTTTGACCGAAACTTGCATTTCGAAATGTTTCATAGAATCTAATTTTCAGATGATTTTTTGCATGGACTTCCATCATAACCTTCCCTCTTAACAATTATAAATAATCTGAAAAGCCTTGTCTCATTTCAAATAGTTCCCAATTAAATTTGATTTTTTTGACCAAAACTAGTGTATAATATACTACGTCTTTTGACCGAAACTTGCATTTCGAAAAGTTTAATAGAATATAATTTTCAGATGATTTTTTTACATGGACTTCTATCATAACATTCCCTCTCAACATATATAAATGATCTGAAAAGTCTCGTATCATTTAAAATAGTCCCCAATTAAATTTGATTTTTTGACCGAAAGTAGTGTATAATATACTTCATTTTTTGACCGAAACTTGCATTATGAAAAGTTTTTTAGAATCTAGTTTTCAGATGATTTTTTACATGGACTTCTATCATAACCTTCCCTCTTAACATATATAAATGATCTGAAAAGTCTCGTATCATTTCAAATAGTCCATAATTAAATTTGATTTTTTTTACCGAAACTAGTGTATAATATAATACGATTTTTGACCGAAACTTTCATTTCGAAAAGTTTCATAGAATCTAATTTTCAGATTTTATTTTGCATGGAATTCCATCTTAACCTTCCCTCTTAACATATATAATTGATCTGAAAAGTCTCGTATCATTTCAAATAGTCCCCAATCAAATTTGATTTTTTTGACCGAAACTATTGTATAATATACTACGATTTTTGACTGAAACTAGTGTATAATATACTAGGATTTTTTACCCAAACCTGCATTTCGAAAAGTTTAATAGAATCTAATTTTCAGATGATTTTTTAGCATGGACTTCCATCATAACATTCCCTCTCAACATATATAAATGATCTAAAAAGTCTCGTATCATTTTAAATAGTCCCCAATTAATTTTGATTTTTTTGACCGAAACTAGTGTATAATATACTTCATTTTTTGACCGAAACTTGCATTTTGAAAAGTTTTATAGAATCTAAGTTTTAGATGACTTTTTACATGGACTTATATCATAATCTTACCACTTAACATATATAAATGATCTGAAAAGTCTCGTATCATTTAAAATAGTCCCCAATTAAATTTTATTTTTTTGACCGAAACTAGTGTATAATATACTACGATTTTTGACCGAAACTTAAATTTCGAAATGTTTCATAGAATCTAATTTTCAGATGATTTTTTGCATGGACTTCCATCATAACATTCCCTCTTAACAATTATAAATAATCTGAAAAGCCTTGTCTCATTTCAAATAGTTCCCAATTAAATTTGATTTTTTTGACCGAAACTAGTGTATAATATACTACGTCTTTTGACCGAAACTTGCATTTCAAAAAGTTTAATAGAATATAATTTTCAGATGATTTTTTTACATGGACTTCTATCATAACATTCCCTCTCAACATATATAAATGATCTGAAAAGTCTCGTATCATTTAAAATAGTCCCCAATTAAATTTGATTTTTTGACCGAAAGTAGTGTATAATATACTTCATTTTTTGACCGAAACTTGCATTATGAAAAGTTTTTTAGAATCTAGTTTTCAGATGATTTTTTACATGGACTTCTATCATAACCTTCCCTCTTAACATATATAAATGATCTGAAAAGTCTCGTATCATTTCAAATAGTCCATAATTAAATTTGATTTTTTTTACCGAAACTAGTGTATAATATAATACGATTTTTGACCGAAACTTTCATTTCGAAAAGTTTCATAGAATCTAATTTTCAGATTTTATTTTGCATGGAATTCCATCTTAACCTTCCCTCTTAACATATATAATTGATCTGAAAAGTCTCGTATCATTTCAAATAGTCCCCAATCTAATTTGATTTTTTTGACCGAAACTAGTGTATAATATACTACGATTTTTGACTGAAACTAGTGTATAATATACTACGATTTTTGACCCAAACCAGCATTTCGAAAAGTTTAATAGAATCTAATTTTCAGATGATTTTTTAGCATGGACTTCCATCATAACATTCCCTCCCAACATATATAAATGATCTTAAATGTCTCGTATCATTTAAAATAGTCCCCAATTAATTTTGATTTTTTTGACCGAAACTAGTGTATAATATACTTCATTTTTTGACCGAAATTTGCATTTTGAAAAGCTTTATAGAATCTAGTTTTCAGATGATTTTTTACATGGACTTATATCATAATCTTACCACTTAACATATATAAATGATCTGAAAAGTCTCGTATCATTTAAAATAGTCCCCAATTAAATTTTATTTTTTTGACCGAAACTAGTGTATAATATACTACGATTTTTGACCGAAACTTGCATTTCGAAATGTTTCATAGAATCTAATTTTCAGATGATTTTTTGCATGGACTTCCATCATAACCTTCCCTCTTAACAATTATAAATAATCTGAAAAGCCTTGTCTCATTTCAAATAGTTCCCAATTAAATTTGATTTTTTTGACCGAAACTAGTGTATAATATACTACGTCTTTTGACCGAAACTTGCATTTCGAAAAGTTTAATAGAATATAATTTTCAGATGATTTTTTTACATGGACTTCTATCATAACATTCCCTCTCAACATATATAAATGATCTGAAAAGTCTCGTATCATTTAAAATAGTCCCCAATTAAGTTTGATTTTTTGACCGAAAGTAGTGTATAATATACTTCATTTTTTGACCGAAACTTGCATTATGAAAAGTTTTTTAGAATCTAGTTTTCAGATGATTTTTTACATGGACTTCTATCATAACCTTCCCTCTTAACATATATAAATGATCTGAAAAGTCTCGTATCATTTCAAATAGTCCATAATTAAATTTGATTTTTTTTACCGAAACTAGTGTATAATATAATACGATTTTTGACCGAAACTTTCATTTCGAAAAGTTTCATAGAATCTAATTTTCAGATTTTATTTTGCATGGAATTCCATCTTAACCTTCCCTCTTAACATATATAATTGATCTGAAAAGTCTCGTATCATTTCAAATAGTCCCCAATCAAATTTGATTTTTTTGACCGAAACTATTGTATAATATACTACGATTTTTGACTGAAACTAGTGTATAATATACTAGGATTTTTTACCCAAACCTGCATTTCGAAAAGTTTAATAGAATCTAATTTTCAGATGATTTTTTAGCATGGACTTCCATCATAACATTCCCTCTCAACATATATAAATGATCTAAAAAGTCTCGTATCATTTTAAATAGTCCCCAATTAATTTTGATTTTTTTGACCGAAACTAGTGTATAATATACTTCATTTTTTGACCGAAACTTGCATTTTGAAAAGTTTTATAGAATCTAAGTTTCAGATGACTTTTTACATGGACTTATATCATAATCTTACCACTTAACATATATAAATGATCTGAAAAGTCTCGTATCATTTAAAATAGTCCCCAATTAAATTTTATTTTTTTGACCGAAACTAGTGTATAATATACTACGATTTTTGACCGAAACTTGCATTTCGAAATGTTTCATAGAATCTAATTTTCAGATGATTTTTTGCATGGACTTCCATCATAACATTCCCTCTTAACAATTATAAATAATCTGAAAAGCCTTGTCTCATTTCAAATAGTTCCCAATTAAATTTGATTTTTTTGACCGAAACTAGTGTATAATATACTACGTCTTTTGACCGAAACTTGCATTTCGAAAATTTTAATAGAATATAATTTTCAGATGATTTTTTTACATGGACTTCTATCATAACATTCCCTCTCAACATATATAAATGATCTGAAAAGTCTCGTATCATTTAAAATAGTCCCCAATTAAATTTGATTTTTTGACCGAAAGTAGTGTATAATATACTTCATTTTTTGACCGAAACTTGCATTATGAAAAGTTTTTTAGAATCTAGTTTTCAGATGATTTTTTACATGGACTTCTATCATAACCTTCCCTCTTAACATATATAAATGATCTGAAAAGTCTCGTATCATATCAAATAGTCCATAATTAAATTTGATTTTTTTTACCGAAACTAGTGTATAATATAATACGATTTTTGACCGAAACTTTCATTTCGAAAAGTTTCATAGAATCTAATTTTCAGATTTTATTTTGCATGGAATTCCATCTTAACCTTCCCTCTTAACATATATAATTGATCTGAAAAGTCTCGTATCATTTCAAATAGTCCCCAATCTAATTTGATTTTTTTGACCGAAACTAGTGTATAATATACTACGATTTTTGACTGAAACTAGTGTATAATATACTACGATTTTTGACCCAAACCAGCATTTCGAAAAGTTTAATAGAATCTAATTTTCAGATGATTTTTTAGCATGGACTTCCATCATAACATTCCCTCCCAACATATATAAATGATCTTAAATGTCTCGTATCATTTAAAATAGTCCCCAATTAATTTTGATTTTTTTGACCGAAACTAGTGTATAATATACTTCATTTTTTGACCGAAACTTGCATTTTGAAAAGTTTTATAGAATCTAGTTTTCAGATGATTTTTTACATGGACTTATATCATAATCTTACCACTTAACATATATAAATGATCTGAAAAGTCTCGTATCATTTAAAATAGTCCCCAATTAAATTTTATTTTTTTGACCGAAACTAGTGTATAATATACTACGATTTTTGACCGAAACTTGCATTTCGAAATGTTTCATAGAATCTAATTTTCAGATGATTTTTTGCATGGACTTCCATCATAACCTTCCCTCTTAACAATTATAAATAATCTGAAAAGCCTTGTCTCATTTCAAATAGTTCCCAATTAAATTTGATTTTTTTGACCAAAACTAGTGTATAATATACTACGTCTTTTGACCGAAACTTGCATTTCGAAAAGTTTAATAGAATATAATTTTCAGATGATTTTTTTACATGGACTTCTATCATAACATTCCCTCTCAACATATATAAATGATCTGAAAAGTCTCGTATCATTTAAAATAGTCCCCAATTAAATTTGATTTTTTGACCGAAAGTAGTGTATAATATACTTCATTTTTTGACCGAAACTTGCATTATGAAAAGTTTTTTAGAATCTAGTTTTCAGATGATTTTTTACATGGACTTCTATCATAACCTTCCCTCTTAACATATATAAATGATCTGAAAAGTCTCGTATCATTTCAAATAGTCCATAATTAAATTTGATTTTTTTTACCGAAACTAGTGTATAATATAATACGATTTTTGACCGAAACTTTCATTTCGAAAAGTTTCATAGAATCTAATTTTCAGATTTTATTTTGCATGGAATTCCATCTTAACCTTCCCTCTTAACATATATAATTGATCTGAAAAGTCTCGTATCATTTCAAATAGTCCCCAATCAAATTTGATTTTTTTGACCGAAACTATTGTATAATATACTACGATTTTTGACTGAAACTAGTGTATAATATACTAGGATTTTTTACCCAAACCTGCATTTCGAAAAGTTTAATAGAATCTAATTTTCAGATGATTTTTTAGCATGGACTTCCATCATAACATTCCCTCTCAACATATATAAATGATCTAAAAAGTCTCGTATCATTTTAAATAGTCCCCAATTAATTTTGATTTTTTTGACCGAAACTAGTGTATAATATACTTCATTTTTTGACCGAAACTTGCATTTTGAAAAGTTTTATAGAATCTAAGTTTTAGATGACTTTTTACATGGACTTATATCATAATCTTACCACTTAACATATATAAATGATCTGAAAAGTCTCGTATCATTTAAAATAGTCCCCAATTAAATTTTATTTTTTTGACCGAAACTAGTGTATAATATACTACGATTTTTGACCGAAACTTAAATTTCGAAATGTTTCATAGAATCTAATTTTCAGATGATTTTTTGCATGGACTTCCATCATAACATTCCCTCTTAACAATTATAAATAATCTGAAAAGCCTTGTCTCATTTCAAATAGTTCCCAATTAAATTTGATTTTTTTGACCGAAACTAGTGTATAATATACTACGTCTTTTGACCGAAACTTGCATTTCAAAAAGTTTAATAGAATATAATTTTCAGATGATTTTTTTACATGGACTTCTATCATAACATTCCCTCTCAACATATATAAATGATCTGAAAAGTCTCGTATCATTTAAAATAGTCCCCAATTAAATTTGATTTTTTGACCGAAAGTAGTGTATAATATACTTCATTTTTTGACCGAAACTTGCATTATGAAAAGTTTTTTAGAATCTAGTTTTCAGATGATTTTTTACATGGACTTCTATCATAACCTTCCCTCTTAACATATATAAATGATCTGAAAAGTCTCGTATCATTTCAAATAGTCCATAATTAAATTTGATTTTTTTTACCGAAACTAGTGTATAATATAATACGATTTTTGACCGAAACTTTCATTTCGAAAAGTTTCATAGAATCTAATTTTCAGATTTTATTTTGCATGGAATTCCATCTTAACCTTCCCTCTTAACATATATAATTGATCTGAAAAGTCTCGTATCATTTCAAATAGTCCCCAATCTAATTTGATTTTTTTGACCGAAACTAGTGTATAATATACTACGATTTTTGACTGAAACTAGTGTATAATATACTACGATTTTTGACCCAAACCAGCATTTCGAAAAGTTTAATAGAATCTAATTTTCAGATGATTTTTTAGCATGGACTTCCATCATAACATTCCCTCCCAACATATATAAATGATCTTAAATGTCTCGTATCATTTAAAATAGTCCCCAATTAATTTTCATTTTTTTGACCGAAACTAGTGTATAATATACTTCATTTTTTGACCGAAATTTGCATTTTGAAAAGCTTTATAGAATCTAGTTTTCAGATGATTTTTTACATGGACTTATATCATAATCTTACCACTTAACATATATAAATGATCTGAAAAGTCTCGTATCATTTAAAATAGTCCCCAATTAAATTTTATTTTTTTGACCGAAACTAGTGTATAATATACTACGATTTTTGACCGAAACTTGCATTTCGAAATGTTTCATAGAATCTAATTTTCAGATGATTTTTTGCATGGACTTCCATCATAACCTTCCCTCTTAACAATTATAAATAATCTGAAAAGCCTTGTCTCATTTCAAATAGTTCCCAATTAAATTTGATTTTTTTGACCGAAACTAGTGTATAATATACTACGTCTTTTGACCGAAACTTGCATTTCGAAAAGTTTAATAGAATATAATTTTCAGATGATTTTTTTACATGGACTTCTATCATAACATTCCCTCTCAACATATATAAATGATCTGAAAAGTCTCGTATCATTTAAAATAGTCCCCAATTAAGTTTGATTTTTTGACCGAAAGTAGTGTATAATATACTTCATTTTTTGACCGAAACTTGCATTATGAAAAGTTTTTTAGAATCTAGTTTTCAGATGATTTTTTACATGGACTTCTATCATAACCTTCCCTCTTAACATATATAAATGATCTGAAAAGTCTCGTATCATTTCAAATAGTCCATAATTAAATTTGATTTTTTTTACCGAAACTAGTGTATAATATAATACGATTTTTGACCGAAACTTTCATTTCGAAAAGTTTCATAGAATCTAATTTTCAGATTTTATTTTGCATGGAATTCCATCTTAACCTTCCCTCTTAACATATATAATTGATCTGAAAAGTCTCGTATCATTTCAAATAGTCCCCAATCAAATTTGATTTTTTTGACCGAAACTATTGTATAATATACTACGATTTTTGACTGAAACTAGTGTATAATATACTAGGATTTTTTACCCAAACCTGCATTTCGAAAAGTTTAATAGAATCTAATTTTCAGATGATTTCTTAGCATGGACTTCCATCATAACATTCCCTCTCAACATATATAAATGATCTAAAAAGTCTGGTATCATTTTAAATAGTCCCCAATTAATTTTGATTTTTTTGACCGAAACTAGTGTATAATATACTTCATTTTTTGACCGAAACTTGCATTTTGAAAAGTTTTATAGAATCTAAGTTTTAGATGACTTTTTACATGGACTTATATCATAATCTTACCACTTAACATATATAAATGATCTGAAAAGTCTCGTATCATTTAAAATAGTCCCCAATTAAATTTTATTTTTTTGACCGAAACTAGTGTATAATATACTACGATTTTTGACCGAAACTTGCATTTCGAAATGTTTCATAGAATCTAATTTTCAGATGATTTTTTGCATGGACTTCCATCATAACATTCCCTCTTAACAATTATAAATAATCTGAAAAGCCTTGTCTCATTTCAAATAGTTCCCAATTAAATTTGATTTTTTTGACCGAAACTAGTGTATAATATACTACGTCTTTTGACCGAAACTTGCATTTCGAAAATTTTAATAGAATATAATTTTCAGATGATTTTTTTACATGGACTTCTATCATAACATTCCCTCTCAACATATATAAATGATCTGAAAAGTCTCGTATCATTTAAAATAGTCCCCAATTAAATTTGATTTTTTGACCGAAAGTAGTGTATAATATACTTCATTTTTTGACCGAAACTTGCATTATGAAAAGTTTTTTAGAATCTAGTTTTCAGATGATTTTTTACATGGACTTCTATCATAACCTTCCCTCTTAACATATATAAATGATCTGAAAAGTCTCGTATCATTTCAAATAGTCCATAATTAAATTTGATTTTTTTTACCGAAACTAGTGTATAATATAATACGATTTTTGACCGAAACTTTCATTTCGAAAAGTTTCATAGAATCTAATTTTCAGATTTTATTTTGCATGGAATTCCATCTTAACCTTCCCTCTTAACATATATAATTGATCTGAAAAGTCTCGTATCATTTCAAATAGTCCCCAATCTAATTTGATTTTTTTGACCGAAACTAGTGTATAATATACTACGATTTTTGACTGAAACTAGTGTATAATATACTACGATTTTTGACCCAAACCAGCATTTCGAAAAGTTTAATAGAATCTAATTTTCAGATGATTTTTTAGCATGGACTTCCATCATAACATTCCCTCCCAACATATATAAATGATCTTAAAAGTCTCGTATCATTTAAAATAGTCCCCAATTAATTTTGATTTTTTTTGACCGAAACTAGTGTATAATATACTTCATTTTTTGACTGAAACTTGCATTTCGAAAAGTTTTATAGAATCTAGTTTTCAGATGATTTTTTACATGGACTTATATCATAACCTTACCACTTAACATATATAAATGATCTGAAAAGTCTTGTATCATTTCAAATAGTCCATAATTAAATTTGATTTTTTTTACCGAAACTAGTATATAATATACTACGATTTTTGACCGAAACTTGCATTTCGAAATGTTTCATAGAATCTAATTTTCAGATGATTTTTTGCATGGACTTCCATCATAACCTTCCCTCTTAACAATTATAAATGATCTGAAAAGTATTGTCTTATTTGAAATAGTTCCCAATTAAATTTGATTTTTTTGACCGAAACTAGTGTATAATATACTACAATTTTTGACCGAAATTTGCATTTCGAAAAGTTTTTTAGAATCTAGTTTTCAGATGATTTTTTACATGGACTTCCATCATAACCTTTCCTCTTAACATATATAAGTGATCTGGAAAGTCTCGTATCATTTAAAATAGTCCCCAATGAAATTTGATTTTTTTGACCGAAACTAGTGTATAATATACTACGATTTTTGACCGAAACTTGCATTTCGAAAAGTTTTTTAGAATCTAGTTTTCAGATGATTTTTTACATGGACTTCTATCATAACCTTCCCTCTTAGCATTTATAAATGATCTGAAAAGTCTCGTATCATTTCAAATAGTCCACAATTAAATTTGATTTTTTTTACCGAAACTAGTGTATAAAATACTACGATTTTTGACCGAAACTTGCATTTCGAAAAGTTTCATAGAATCTAATTTTCAGATGATTTTTTGCATGGAATTCCATCATAACCTTCCCTCTAATTATAAATAATCTGAAAAGCCTTGTCTTATTTCAAATAGTTCCCAATTAAATTTGCTTTTTTTGACAGAAACTAGTGTATAATATACTACGACTTTTGACCGAAACTTGCATTTCGAAAAGTTTAATAGAATATAATTTTCAGATAATTTTTTTGCATGCACTTCTATCATAACATTCCCTCTCAACATATATAAATGATCTGAAAAGTCTCGTATCATTTAAAATAGTCCCCAATTAAATTTGATTTTTTGATCGAAAGTAGTGTATAATATACTTCATTTTTTGACCGAAACTTGCATTATGAAAAGTTTTTTAGAATCTAGGTTTCAGATGATTTTTAACATGGACTTCTATCATAACCTTCCCTATTAACATATATAAATGATCTGAAAAGTCTCGTATCATTTCAAATAGTCCACAATTAAATTTTTTTTTTTTACCGAAACTAGTGTATAATATACTACGATTTTTGACCGAAACTTTCATTTCGAAAAGTTTCATAGAATCTAATTTTCAGATTTTATTTTGCATGGAATTCCATCTTAACCTTCCCTCTTAACATATATAATTGATCTGAAAAGTCTCGTATCATTTCAAATAGTCCCCAATCAAATTTGATTTTTTTGACCGAAACTATTGTATAATATACTACGATTTTTGACTGAAACTAGTGTATAATATACTAGGATTTTTTACCCAAACCTGCATTTCGAAAAGTTTAATAGAATCTAATTTTCAGATGATTTTTTAGCATGGACTTCCATCATAAAATTCCCTCTCAACATATATAAATGATCTAAAAAGTCTCGTATCATTTTAAATAGTCCCCAATTAATTTTGATTTTTTTGACCGAAACTAGTGTATAATATACTTCATTTTTTGACCGAAACTTGCATTTTGAAAAGTTTTATAGAATCTAAGTTTCAGATGACTTTTTACATGGACTTATATCATAATCTTACCACTTAACATATATAAATGATCTGAAAAGTCTCGTATCATTTAAAATAGTCCCCAATTAAATTTTATTTTTTTGACCGAAACTAGTGTATAATATACTACGATTTTTGACCGAAACTTGCATTTCGAAATGTTTCATAGAATCTAATTTTCAGATGATTTTTTGCATGGACTTCCATCATAACATTCCCTCTTAACAATTATAAATAATCTGAAAAGCCTTGTCTCATTTCAAATAGTTCCCAATTAAATTTGATTTTTTTGACCGAAACTAGTGTATAATATACTACGTCTTTTGACCGAAACTTGCATTTCGAAAAGTTTAATAGAATATAATTTTCAGATGATTTTTTTACATGGACTTCTATCATAACATTCCCTCTCAACATATATAAATGATCTGAAAAGTCTCGTATCATTTAAAATAGTCCCCAATTAAATTTGATTTTTTGACCGAAAGTAGTGTATAATATACTTCATTTTTTGACCGAAACTTGCATTATGAAAAGTTTTTTAGAATCTAGTTTTCAGATGATTTTTTACATGGACTTCTATCATAACCTTCCCTCTTAACATATATAAATGATCTGAAAAGTCTCGTATCATTTCAAATAGTCCATAATTAAATTTGATTTTTTTTACCGAAACTAGTGTATAATATAATACGATTTTTGACCGAAACTTTCATTTCGAAAAGTTTCATAGAATCTAATTTTCAGATTTTATTTTGCATGGAATTCCATCTTAACCTTCCCTCTTAACATATATAATTGATCTGAAAAGTCTCGTATCATTTCAAATAGTCCCCAATCTAATTTGATTTTTTTGACCGAAACTAGTGTATAATATACTACGATTTTTGACTGAAACTAGTGTATAATATACTACGATTTTTGACCCAAACCAGCATTTCGAAAAGTTTAATAGAATCTAATTTTCAGATGATTTTTTAGCATGGACTTCCATCATAACATTCCCTCCCAACATATATAAATGATCTTAAAAGTCTCGTATCATTTAAAATAGTCCCCAATTAATTTTGATTTTTTTTGACCGAAACTAGTGTATAATATACTTCATTTTTTGACCGAAACTTGCATTTCGAAAAGTTTTATAGAATCTAGTTTTCAGATGATTTTTTACATGGACTTATATCATAACCTTACCACTTAACATATATAAATGATCTGAAAAGTCTTGTATCATTTCAAATAGTCCATAATTAAATTTGATTTTTTTTACCGAAACTAGTATATAATATACTACGATTTTTGACCGAAACTTGCATTTCGAAATGTTTCATAGAATCTAATTTTCAGATGATTTTTTGCATGGACTTCCATCATAACCTTCCCTCTTAACAATTATAAATGATCTGAAAAGTATTGTCTTATTTGAAATAGTTCCCAATTAAATTTGATTTTTTTGACCGAAACTAGTGTATAATATACTACAATTTTTGACCGAAATTTGCATTTCGAAAAGTTTTTTAGAATCTAGTTTTCAGATGATTTTTTACATGGACTTCCATCATAACCTTTCCTCTTAACATATATAAGTGATCTGGAAAGTCTCGTATCATTTAAAATAGTCCCCAATGAAATTTGATTTTTTTGACCGAAACTAGTGTATAATATACTACGATTTTTGACCGAAACTTGCATTTCGAAAAGTTTTTTAGAATCTAGTTTTCAGATGATTTTTTACATGGACTTCTATCATAACCTTCACTCTTAGCATTTATAAATGATCTGAAAAGTCTCGTATCATTTCAAATAGTCCACAATTAAATTTGATTTTTTTTACCGAAACTAGTGTATAAAATACTACGATTTTTGACCGAAACTTGCATTTCGAAAAGTTTCATAGAATCTAATTTTCAGATGATTTTTTGCATGGAATTCCATCATAACCTTCCCTCTAATTATAAATAATCTGAAAAGCCTTGTCTTATTTCAAATAGTTCCCAATTAAATTTGCTTTTTTTGACAGAAACTAGTGTATAATATACTACGACTTTTGACCGAAACTTGCATTTCGAAAAGTTTAATAGAATATAATTTTCAGATGATTTTTTTGCATGCACTTCTATCATAACATTCCCTCTCAACATATATAAATGATCTGAAAAGTCTCGTATCATTTAAAATAGTCCCCAATTAAATTTGATTTTTTGATCGAAAGTAGTGTATAATATACTTCATTTTTTGACCGAAACTTGCATTATGAAAAGTTTTTTAGAATCTAGTTTTCAGATGATTTTTTACATGGACTTCTATCATAACCTTCCCTCTTAACATATATAAATGATCTGAAAAGTCTCGTATCATTTCAAATAGTCCATAATTAAATTTGATTTTTTTTACCGAAACTAGTGTATAATATAATACGATTTTTGACCGAAACTTTCATTTCGAAAAGTTTCATAGAATCTAATTTTCAGATTTTATTTTGCATGGAATTCCATCTTAACCTTCCCTCTTAACATATATAATTGATCTGAAAAGTCTCGTATCATTTCAAATAGTCCCCAATCTAATTTGATTTTTTTGACCGAAACTAGTGTATAATATACTACGATTTTTGACTGAAACTAGTGTATAATATACTACGATTTTTGACCCAAACCAGCATTTCGAAAAGTTTAATAGAATCTAATTTTCAGATGATTTTTTAGCATGGACTTCCATCATAACATTCCCTCCCAACATATATAAATGATCTTAAAAGTCTCGTATCATTTAAAATAGTCCCCAATTAATTTTGATTTTTTTTGACCGAAACTAGTGTATAATATACTTCATTTTTTGACCGAAACTTGCATTTCGAAAAGTTTTATAGAATCTAGTTTTCAGATGATTTTTTACATGGACTTATATCATAACCTTACCACTTAACATATATAAATGATCTGAAAAGTCTTGTATCATTTCAAATAGTCCATAATTAAATTTGATTTTTTTTACCGAAACTAGTATATAATATACTACGATTTTTGACCGAAACTTGCATTTCGAAATGTTTCATAGAATCTAATTTTCAGATGATTTTTTGCATGGACTTCCATCATAACCTTCCCTCTTAACAATTATAAATGATCTGAAAAGTATTGTCTTATTTGAAATAGTTCCCAATTAAATTTGATTTTTTTGACCGAAACTAGTGTATAATATACTACAATTTTTGACCGAAATTTGCATTTCGAAAAGTTTTTTAGAATCTAGTTTTCAGATGATTTTTTACATGGACTTCCATCATAACCTTTCCTCTTAACATATATAAGTGATCTGGAAAGTCTCGTATCATTTAAAATAGTCCCCAATGAAATTTGATTTTTTTGACCGAAACTAGTGTATAATATACTACGATTTTTGACCGAAACTTGCATTTCGAAAAGTTTTTTAGAATCTAGTTTTCAGATGATTTTTTACATGGACTTCTATCATAACCTTCCCTCTTAGCATTTATAAATGATCTGAAAAGTCTCGTATCATTTCAAATAGTCCACAATTAAATTTGATTTTTTTTACCGAAACTAGTGTATAAAATACTACGATTTTTGACCGAAACTTGCATTTCGAAAAGTTTCATAGAATCTAATTTTCAGATGATTTTTTGCATGGAATTCCATCATAACCTTCCCTCTAATTATAAATAATCTGAAAAGCCTTGTCTCATTTCAAATAGTTCCCAATTAAATTTGCTTTTTTTGACCGAAACTAGTGTATAATATACTACGACTTTTGACCGAAACTTGCATTTCGAAAAGTTTAATAGAATATAATTTTCAGATGATTTTTTTGCATGGACTTCTATCATAACATTCCCTCTCAACATATATAAATGATCTGAAAAGTCTCGTATCATTTAAAATAGTCCCCAATTAAATTTGATTCTTTGACCGAAAGTAGTGTATAATATACTTCATTTTTTGACCGAAACTTGCATTATGAAAAGTTTTTTAGAATCTAGTTTTCAGATGATTTTTTACATGGACTTCTATCATAACCTTCCCTCTTAACATATATAAATGATCTGAAAAGTCTCGTATCATTTCAAATAGTCCACAATTAAATTTGA
The DNA here is from genome assembly GCA_963966055.1 of Lathyrus aphaca. Classification (NCBI taxonomy): domain Eukaryota; kingdom Viridiplantae; phylum Streptophyta; class Magnoliopsida; order Fabales; family Fabaceae; genus Lathyrus; species Lathyrus aphaca. The sequence goes on along the minus strand of OZ014521.1, from coordinate 598,053,886 downwards.
TTTTTTTTTACCGAAACTAGTGTATAATATACTACGATTTTTGACCGAAACTTTCATTTCGAAAAGTTTCATAGAATCTAATTTTCAGATTTTATTTTGCATGGAATTCCATCTTAACCTTCCCTCTTAACATATATAATTGATCTGAAAAGTCTCGTATCATTTCAAATAGTCCCCAATAAAATTTGATTTTTTTGAACTAAACTAGTGTATAATATACTACGATTTTTGACTGAAACTAGTGTATAATATACTACGATTTTTGACCCAAACCTGAATTTCGAAAAGTTTAATAGAATCTAATTTTCAGATGATTTTTTAGCATGGACTTCCATCATAACATTCCCTCTCAACATATATAAATGATATAAAAAGTCTCGTATCATTTAAAATAGTCCCCAATTAATTTTGATTTTTTTGACCGAAACTAGTGTATAATATACTTCATTTTTTGACAGAAACTTGCATTTCGAAAAGTTTTTATAGAATCTAGTTTTTAGATGATTTTTTACATGGACTTATATCATAACCTTACCACTTAACATATATAAATGATCTGAAAAGTCTTGTATCATTTCAAATAGTCCATAATTAAATTTGATTTTTTTACCGAAACTAGTATATAATATACTACGATTTTTGACCGAAACTTGCATTTCGAAATGTTTCATAGAATCTAATTTTCAGATGATTTTTTGCATGGACTTCCATCATAACCTTCCCTCTTAACAATTATAAATGATCTGAAAAGCATTGTCTTATTTCAAATAGTTCCCAATTAAATTTCATTTTTTTGACCGAAACTAGTGTATAATATACTACAATTTTTGACCGATATTTGCATTTCGAAAAGTTTTTTAGAATCTAGTTTTCAGATGATTTTTTACATGGACTTCCATCATAACCTTTCCTCTTAACATATATAAGTGATCTGGAAAGTCTCGTATCATTTAAAATAGTCCCCAATTAAATTTGATTTTTTTGACCGAAACTAGTGTATAATATACTACGATTTTTGACCGAAACTTGCATTTCGAAAAGTTTTTTAGAATCTAGTTTTCAGATGATTTTTTACATGGGCTTCTATCATAACCTTCCCTCTTAGCATTTATAAATGATCTGAAAAGTCTCGTATCATTTCAAATAGTCCACAATTAAATTTGATTTTTTTTACCGAAACTAGTGTATAAAATACTACGATTTTTGACCGAAACTTGCATTTCGAAAAGTTTCATAGAATCTAATTTTCAGATGATTTTTTGCATGGAATTCCATCATAACCTTCCCTCTAATTATAAATAATCTGAAAAGCCTTGTCTCATTTCAAATAGTTCCCAATTAAATTTGATTTTTTTGACCGAAACAAGTGTATAATATACTACGACTTTTGACCGAAACTTGCATTTCGAAAATTTTAATAGAATATAATTTTCAGATGATTTTTTTGCATGGACTTCTATCATAACATTCCCTCTCAACATATATAAATGATCTGAAAAGTCTCGTATCATTTAAAATAGTCCCCAATTAAATTTGATTTTTTGACCGAAAGTAGTGTATAATATACTTCATTTTTTGACCGAAACTTGCATTATGAAAAGTTTTTTAGAATCTAGTTTTCAGATGATTTTTTACATGGACTTCTATCATAACCTTCCCTCTTAACATATATAAATGATCTGAAAAGTCTCGTATCATTTCAAATAGTCCACAATTAAATTTGATTTTTTTTTACCGAAACTAGTGTATAATATACTACGATTTTTGACCGAAACTTTCATTTCGAAAAGTTTCATAGAATCTAATTTTCAGATTTTATTTTGCATGGAATTCCATCTTAACCTTCCCTCTTAACATATATAATTGATCTGAAAAGTCTCGTATCATTTCAAATAGTCCCCAATAAAATTTGATTTTTTTGAACTAAACTAGTGTATAATATACTACGATTTTTGACTGAAACTAGTGTATAATATACTACGATTTTTGACCCAAACCTGCATTTCGAAAAGTTTAATAGAATCTAATTTTCAGATGATTTTTTAGCATGGACTTCCATCATAACATTCCCTCTCAACATATATAAATGATATAAAAAGTCTCGTATCATTTAAAATAGTCCCCGATTAATTTTGATTTTTTTGAACGAAACTAGTGTATAATATACTTCATTTTTTGACAGAAACTTGCATTTCGAAAAGTTTTATAGAATCTAGTTTTTAGATGATTTTTTACATGGACTTATATCATAACCTTACCACTTAACATATATAAATGATCTGAAAAGTCTTGTATCATTTCAAATAGTCCAACATTAAATTTGATTTTTTTACCGAAACTAGTATATAATATACTACGATTTTTGACCGAAACTTGCATTTCGAAATGTTTCATAGAATCTAATTTTCAGATGATTTTTTGCATGGACTTCCATCATAACCTTCCCTCTTAACAATTATAAATGATCTGAAAAGCATTGTCTTATTTCAAATAGTTCCCAATTAAATTTCATTTTTTTGACCGAAACTAGTGTATAATATACTACAATTTTTGACCGAAATTTGCATTTCGAAAAGTTTTTTAGAATCTAGTTTTCAGATGATTTTTTACATGGACTTCCATCATAACCTTTCTTCTTAACATATATAAGTGATCTGAAAAGTCTCGTATCATTTCAAATAGTCCACAATTAAATTTGATTTTTTTGACCGAAACTAGTGTATAATATACTACAATTTTTGACCGAAACTTGCATTTCGAAAAGTTTTTTAGAATCTAGTTTTCAAATGATTTTTAACATGGACTTCCATCATAACCTTCCTTCTTAACATTTATAAATGATCTGAAAAGTCTCGTATCATTTCAAATAGTCCACAATTAAATTTGATTTTTTTACCGAAACTAGTGTATAAAATACTACGATTTTTGACCGAAACTTGCATTTCGAAAAGTTTCATAGAATCTAATTTTCAGATGATTTTTAGCATGGAATTCCATCAGAACCTTCCCTCTAATTATAAATAATCTGAAAAGCCTTGTCTCATTTCAAATAGTTCCCAATTAAATTTGATTTTTTTGACCGAAACAAGTGTATAATATACTACGACTTTTGACCGAAACTTGCATTTCGAAAATTTTAATAGAATATAATTTTCAGATGATTTTTTTGCATGGACTTCTATCATAACATTCCCTCTCAACATATATAAATGATCTGAAAAGTCTCGTATCATTTAAAATAGTCCCCAATTAAATTTGATTTTTTGACCGAAAGTAGTGTATAATATACTTCATTTTTTGACCGAAACTTGCATTATGAAAAGTTTTTTAGAATCTAGTTTTTAGATGATTTTTTACATGGACTTCTATCATAACCTTCCCTCTTAACATATATAAATGATCTGAAAAGTCTCGTATCATTTCAAATAGTCCACAATTAAATTTGATTTTTTTTACCGAAACTAGTGTATAATATACTACGATTTTTGACCGAAACTTTCATTTCGAAAAGTTTCATAGAATCTAATTTTCAGATTTTATTTTGCATGGAATTCCATCTTAACCTTCCCTCTTAACATATATAATTGATCTGAAAAGTCTCGTATCATTTCAAATAGTCCCCAATAAAATCTGATTTTTTTGAACTAAACTAGTGTATAATATACTACGATTTTTGACTGAAACTAGTGTATAATATACTACGATTTTTGACCCAAACCTGCATTTCGAAACGTTTAATAGAATCTAATTTTCAGATGATTTTTTAGCATGGACTTCCATCATAACATTCCCTCTCAACATATATAAATGATCTAAAAAGTCTCGTATCATTTAAAATAGTCCCCAATTAATTTTGATTTTTTTGACCGAAACTAGTGTATAATATACTTCATTTTTTGACAGAAACTTTCATTTCGAAAAGTTTTATAGAATCTAGTTTTTATATGATTTTTTACATGGACTTTTATCATAACCTTACCACTTAACATATATAAATGATCTGAAAAGTCTCGTATCATTTCAAATAGTCCACAATTAAATTTGATTTTTTTTACCGAAACTAGTGTATAAAATACTACGATTTTTGACCGAAACTTGCATTTCGAAAAGTTTCATAGAATCTAATTTTCAGATGATTTTTTGCATGGAATTCCATCATAACCTTCCCTCTAATTATAAATAATCTGAAAAGCCTTGTCTCATTTCAAATAGTTCCCAATTAAATTTGATTTTTTTGACCGAAACAAGTGTATAATATACTACGACTTTTGACCGAAACTTGCATTTCGAAAATTTTAATAGAATATAATTTTCAAATGATTTTTTTGCATGGACTTCTATCATAACATTCCCTCTCAACATATATAAATGATCTGAAAAGTCTCGTATCATTTAAAATAGTCCCCAATTAAATTTGATTTTTTGACCGAAAGTAGTGTATAATATACTTCATTTTTTGACCGAAACTTGCATTATGAAAAGTTTTTTAGAATCTAGTTTTCAGATGATTTTTTACATGGACTTCTATCATAACCTTCCCTCTTAACATATATAAATGATCTGAAAAGTCTCGTATCATTTCAAATAGTCCACAATTAAATTTGATTTTTTTTTACCGAAACTAGTGTATAATATACTACGATTTTTGACCGAAACTTTCATTTCGAAAAGTTTCATAGAATCTAATTTTCAGATTTTATTTTGCATGGAATTCCATCTTAACCTTCCCTCTTAACATATATAATTGATCTGAAAAGTCTCGTATCATTTCAAATAGTCCCCAATAAAATTTGATTTTTTTGAACTAAACTAGTGTATAATATACTACGATTTTTGACTGAAACTAGTGTATAATATACTACGATTTTTGACCCAAACCTGCATTTCGAAAAGTTTAATAGAATCTAATTTTCAGATGATTTTTTAGCATGGACTTCCATCATAACATTCCCTCTCAACATATATAAATGATATAAAAAGTCTCGTATCATTTAAAATAGTCCCCGATTAATTTTGATTTTTTTGAACGAAACTAGTGTATAATATACTTCATTTTTTGACAGAAACTTGCATTTCGAAAAGTTTTATAGAATCTAGTTTTTAGATGATTTTTTACATGGACTTATATCATAACCTTACCACTTAACATATATAAATGATCTGAAAAGTCTTGTATCATTTCAAATAGTCCAACATTAAATTTGATTTTTTTACCGAAACTAGTATATAATATACTACGATTTTTGACCGAAACTTGCATTTCGAAATGTTTCATAGAATCTAATTTTCAGATGATTTTTTGCATGGACTTCCATCATAACCTTCCCTCTTAACAATTATAAATGATCTGAAAAGCATTGTCTTATTTCAAATAGTTCCCAATTAAATTTCATTTTTTTGACCGAAACTAGTGTATAATATACTACAATTTTTGACCGAAATTTGCATTTCGAAAAGTTTTTTAGAATCTAGTTTTCAGATGATTTTTTACATGGACTTCCATCATAACCTTTCTTCTTAACATATATAAGTGATCTGAAAAGTCTCGTATCATTTCAAATAGTCCACAATTAAATTTGATTTTTTTGACCGAAACTAGTGTATAATATACTACAATTTTTGACCGAAACTTGCATTTCGAAAAGTTTTTTAGAATCTAGTTTTCAAATGATTTTTAACATGGACTTCCATCATAACCTTCCTTCTTAACATTTATAAATGATCTGAAAAGTCTCGTATCATTTCAAATAGTCCACAATTAAATTTGATTTTTTTACCGAAACTAGTGTATAAAATACTACGATTTTTGACCGAAACTTGCATTTCGAAAAGTTTCATAGAATCTAATTTTCAGATGATTTTTAGCATGGAATTCCATCAGAACCTTCCCTCTAATTATAAATAATCTGAAAAGCCTTGTCTCATTTCAAATAGTTCCCAATTAAATTTGATTTTTTTGACCGAAACAAGTGTATAATATACTACGACTTTTGACCGAAACTTGCATTTCGAAAATTTTAATAGAATATAATTTTCAGATGATTTTTTTGCATGGACTTCTATCATAACATTCCCTCTCAACATATATAAATGATCTGAAAAGTCTCGTATCATTTAAAATAGTCCCCAATTAAATTTGATTTTTTGACCGAAAGTAGTGTATAATATACTTCATTTTTTGACCGAAACTTGCATTATGAAAAGTTTTTTAGAATCTAGTTTTTAGATGATTTTTTACATGGACTTCTATCATAACCTTCCCTCTTAACATATATAAATGATCTGAAAAGTCTCGTATCATTTCAAATAGTCCACAATTAAATTTGATTTTTTTTACCGAAACTAGTGTATAATATACTACGATTTTTGACCGAAACTTTCATTTCGAAAAGTTTCATAGAATCTAATTTTCAGATTTTATTTTGCATGGAATTCCATCTTAACCTTCCCTCTTAACATATATAATTGATCTGAAAAGTCTCGTATCATTTCAAATAGTCCCCAATAAAATCTGATTTTTTTGAACTAAACTAGTGTATAATATACTACGATTTTTGACTGAAACTAGTGTATAATATACTACGATTTTTGACCCAAACCTGCATTTCGAAACGTTTAATAGAATCTAATTTTCAGATGATTTTTTAGCATGGACTTCCATCATAACATTCCCTCTCAACATATATAAATGATCTAAAAAGTCTCGTATCATTTAAAATAGTCCCCAATTAATTTTGATTTTTTTGACCGAAACTAGTGTATAATATACTTCATTTTTTGACAGAAACTTTCATTTCGAAAAGTTTTATAGAATCTAGTTTTTATATGATTTTTTACATGGACTTTTATCATAACCTTACCACTTAACATATATAAATGATCTGAAAAGTCTCGTATCATTTCAAATAGTCCACAATTAAATTTGATTTTTTTTACCGAAACTAGTGTATAAAATACTACGATTTTTGACCGAAACTTGCATTTCGAAAAGTTTCATAGAATCTAATTTTCAGATGATTTTTTGCATGGAATTCCATCATAACCTTCCCTCTAATTATAAATAATCTGAAAAGCCTTGTCTCATTTCAAATAGTTCCCAATTAAATTTGATTTTTTTGACCGAAACAAGTGTATAATATACTACGACTTTTGACCGAAACTTGCATTTCGAAAATTTTAATAGAATATAATTTTCAGATGATTTTTTTGCATGGACTTCTATCATAACATTCCCTCTCAACATATATAAATGATCTGAAAAGTCTCGTATCATTTAAAATAGTCCCCAATTAAATTTGATTTTTTGACCGAAAGTAGTGTATAATATACTTCATTTTTTGACCGAAACTTGCATTATGAAAAGTTTTTTAGAATCTAGTTTTCAGATGATTTTTTACATGGACTTCTATCATAACCTTCCCTCTTAACATATATAAATGATCTGAAAAGTCTCGTATCATTTCAAATAGTCCACAATTAAATTTGATTTTTTTTTACCGAAACTAGTGTATAATATACTACGATTTTTGACCGAAACTTTCATTTCGAAAAGTTTCATAGAATCTAATTTTCAGATTTTATTTTGCATGGAATTCCATCTTAACCTTCCCTCTTAACATATATAATTGATCTGAAAAGTCTCGTATCATTTCAAATAGTCCCCAATAAAATTTGATTTTTTTGAACTAAACTAGTGTATAATATACTACGATTTTTGACTGAAACTAGTGTATAATATACTACGATTTTTGACCCAAACCTGCATTTCGAAAAGTTTAATAGAATCTAATTTTCAGATGATTTTTTAGCATGGACTTCCATCATAACATTCCCTCTCAACATATATAAATGATCTAAAAAGTCTCGTATCATTTAAAATAGTCCCCAATTAATTTTGATTTTTTGACCGAAACTAGTATATAATATACTTCATTTTTTGACAGAAACTTGCATTTCGAAAAGTTTTATAGAATCTAGTTTTTATATGATTTTTTACATGGACTTATATCATAACCTTACCACTTAACATATATAAATGATCTGAAAAGTCTTGTATCATTTCAAATAGTCCATAATTAAATTTGATTTTTTTACCGAAACTAGTATATAATATACTACGATTTTTGACCGAAACTTGCATTTCGAAATGTTTCATAGAATCTAATTTTCAGATGATTTTTTGCATGGACTTCCATCATAACCTTCCCTCTTAACAATTATAAATGATCTGAAAAGCATTGTCTTATTTCAAATAGTTCCCAATTAAATTTGATTTTTTTGACCGAAACTAGTGTATAATATACTACAATTTTTGACCGAAATTGGCATTTCGAAAAGTTTTTTAGAATCTAGTTTTCAGATGATTTTTTACATGGACTTCCATCATAACCTTTCTTCTTAACATATATAAGTGATTTGAAAAGTCTCGTATCATTTCAAATAGTCCACAATTAAATTTGATTTTTTTGACCGAAACTAGTGTATAATATACTACGATTTTTGACCGAAACTTGCATTTCGAAAAGTTTTTTAGAATCTAGTTTTCAAATGATTTTTTACATGGACTTCCATCATAACCTTCCCTCTTAGCATTTATAAATGATCTGAAAAGTCTCGTATCATTTCAAATAGTCCACAATTAAATTTAATTTTTTTTACCGAAACTAGTGTATAAAATACTACGATTTTTGACCGAAACTTGCATTTCGAAAAGTTTCATAGAATCTAATTTTCAGATGATTTTTTGCATGGAATTCCATCATAACCTTCCCTCTAATTATAAATAATCTGAAAAGCCTTGTCTCATTTCAAATAGTTCCCAATTAAATTTGATTTTTTTGACCGAAACATGTGTATAATATACTACGACTTTTGACCGAAACTTGCATTTCGAAAAGTTTAATAGAATATAATTTTCAGATGATTTTTTTGCATGGACTTCTATCATAACATTCCCTCTCAACATATATAAATGATCTGAAAAGTCTCATATCATTTAAAATAGTCCCCAATTAAATTTGATTTTTTGACCGAAAGTAGTGTATAATATATTTCATTTTTTGACCGAAACTTGCATTATGAAAAGTTTTTTAGAATCTAGTTTTCAGATGATTTTTTACATGGACTTCTATCATAACCTTCCCTCTTAACATATATAAATGATCTGAAAAGTCTCGTATCATTTCAAATAGTCCACAATTAAATTTGATTTTTTTTACCGAAACTAGTGTATAATATGCTACGATTATTGATCGAAACTTTCATTTCGAAAAGTTTCATAGAATCTAATTTTCAGATTTTATTTTGCATGGAATTCCATCTTAACCTTCCCTCTTAACATATATAATTGATCTGAAAAGTCTCGTATCATTTCAAATAGTCCCCAATAAAATTTGATTTTTTTGAACTAAACTAGTGTATAATATACTACGATTTTTGACTGAAACTAGTGTATAATATACTACGATTTTTGACCCAAACCTGAATTTCGAAAAGTTTAATAGAATCTAATTTTCAGATGATTTTTTAGCATGGACTTCCATCATAACATTCCTTCTCAACATATATAAATGATCTAAAAAGTCTCGTATCATTTAAAATAGTCCCCAATTAATTTTGATTTTTTTGACCGAAACTAGTGTATAATATACTTCATTTTTTGACAGAAACTTGCATTTCAAAAAGTTTTATAGAATCTAGTTTTTAGATGATTTTTTACATGGACTTATATCATAACCTTACCACTTAACATATATAAATGATCTGAAAAGTCTTGTATCATTTCAAATAGTCCATAATTAAATTTGATTTTTTTACCGAAACTAGTATATAATATACTACGATTTTTGACCGAAACTTGCATTTCGAAATGTTTCATAGAATCTAATTTTCAGATGATTTTTTGCATGGACTTCCATCATAACCTTCCCTCTTAACAATTATAAATGATCTGAAAAGCATTGTCTTATTTCAAATAGTTCCCAATTAAATTTCATTTTTTTGACCGAAACTAGTGTATAATATACTACAATTTTTGACCGAAATTTGCATTTCGAAAAGTTTTTTAGAATCTAGTTTTCAGATGATTTTTTACATGGACTTCCATCATAACCTTTCTTCTTAACATATATAAGTGATCTGAAAAGTCTCGTATCATTTCAAATAGTCCACAATTAAATTTGATTTTTTTGACCGAAACTAGTGTATAATATACTACGATTTTTGACCGAAACTTGCATTTCGAAAAGTTTTTTAGAATCTAGTTTTCAAATGATGTTTTTCATGGACTTCCATCATAACCTTCCTTCTTAACATTTATAAATGATCTGAAAAGTCTCGTATCATTTCAAATAGTCCACAATTAAATTTGATTTTTTTTACCGAAACTAGTGTATAAAATACTACGATTTTTGACCGAAACTTGCATTTCGAAAAGTTTCATAGAATCTAATTTTCAGATGATTTTTTGCATGGAATTCCATCATAACCTTCCCTCTAATTATAAATAATCTGAAAAGCCTTGTCTCATTTCAAATAGTTCCCAATTAAATTTGATTTTTTTGACCGAAACAAGTGTATAATATACTACGACTTTTGACCGAAACTTGCATTTCGAAAATTTTAATAGAATATAATTTTCAGATGATTTTTTTGCATGGACTTCTATCATAACATTCCCTCTCAACATATATAAATGATCTGAAAAGTCTCGTATCATTTAAAATAGTCCCCAATTAAATTTGATTTTTTGACCGAAAGTAGTGTATAATATATTTCATTTTTTGACCGAAACTTGCATTATGAAAAGTTTTATAGAATCTAGTTTTCAGATGATTTTTTACATGGACTTCTATCATAACCTTCCCTCTTAACATATATAAATGATCTGAAAAGTCTCGTATCATTTCAAATAGTCCACAATTAAATTTGATTTTTTTTACCGAAACTAGTGTATAATATGCTACGATTATTGATCGAAACTTTCATTTCGAAAAGTTTCATAGAATCTAATTTTCAGTTTTATTTTGCATGGAATTCCATCTTAACCTTCCCTCTTAACATATATAATTGATCTGAAAAGTCTCGTATCATTTCAAATAGTCCCCAATAAAATTTGATTTTTTTGAACTAAACTAGTGTATAATATACTACGATTTTTGACTGAAACTAGTGTATAATATACTACGATTTTTGACCCAAACCTGAATTTCGAAAAGTTTAATAGAATCTAATTTTCAGATGATTTTTTAGCATGGACTTCCATCATAACATTCCCTCTCAACATATATAAATGATCTAAAAAGTCTCGTATCATTTAAAATAGTCCCCAATTAATTTTGATTTTTTTGACCGAAACTAGTGTATAATATACTTCATTTTTTGACAGAAACTTGCATTTCAAAAAGTTTTATAGAATCTAGTTTTTAGATGATTTTTTACATGGACTTATATCATAACCTTACCACTTAACATATATAAATGATCTGAAAAGTCTTGTATCATTTCAAATAGTCCATAATTAAATTTGATTTTTTTACCGAAACTAGTATATAATATACTGCGATTTTTGACCGAAACTTGCATTTCGAAATGTTTCATAGAATCTAATTTTCAGATGATTTTTTGCATGGACTTCCATCATAACCTTCCCTCTTAACAATTATAAATGATCTGAAAAGCATTGTCTTATTTCAAATAGTTCCCAATTAAATTTCATTTTTTTGACCGAAACTAGTGTATAATATACTACAATTTTTGACCGAAATTTGCATTTCGAAAAGTTTTTTAGAATCTAGTTTTCAGATGATTTTTTACATGGACTTCCATCATAACCTTTCTTCTTAACATATATAAGTGATCTGAAAAGTCTCGTATCATTTCAAATAGTCCACAATTAAATTTGATTTTTTTGACCGAAACTAGTGTATAATATACTACGATTTTTGACCGAAACTTGCATTTCGAAAAGTTTTTTAGAATCTAGTTTTCAAATGATGTTTTTCATGGACTTCCATCATAATCTTCCTTCTTAACATTTATAAATGATCTGAAAAGTCTCGTATCATTTCAAATAGTCCACAATTAAATTTGATTTTTTTTACCGAAACTAGTGTATAAAATACTACGATTTTTGACCGAAACTTGCATTTCGAAAAGTTTCATAGAATCTAATTTTCAGATGATTTTTTGCATGGAATTCCATCATAACCTTCCCTCTAATTATAAATAATCTGAAAAGCCTTGTCTCATTTCAAATAGTTCCCAATTAAATTTGATTTTTTTGACCGAAACAAGTGTATAATATACTACGACTTTTGACCGAAACTTAAATTTCGAAAATTTTAATAGAATATAATTTTCAGATGATTTTTTTGCATGGACTTCTATCATAACATTCCCTCTCAACATATATAAATGATCTGAAAAGTCTCGTATCATTTAAAATAGTCCCCAATTAAATTTGATTTTTTGACCGAAAGTAGTGTATAATATATTTCATTTTTTGACCGAAACTTGCATTATGAAAAGTTTTTTAGAATCTAGTTTTCAGATGATTTTTTACATGGACTTCTATCATAACCTTCCCTCTTAACATATATAAATGATCTGAAAAGTCTCGTATCATTTCAAATAGTCCACAATTAAATTTGATTTTTTTTACCGAAACTAGTGTATAATATGCTACGATTATTGATCGAAACTTTCATTTCGAAAAGTTTCATAGAATCTAATTTTCAGATTTTATTTTGCATGGAATTCCATCTTAACCTTCCCTCTTAACATATATAATTGATCTGAAAAGTCTCGTATCATTTCAAATAGTCCCCAATAAAATTTGATTTTTTTGAACTAAACTAGTGTATAATATACTACGATTTTTGACTGAAACTAGTGTATAATATACTACGATTTTTGACCCAAACCTGAATTTCGAAAAGTTTAATAGAATCTAATTTTCAGATGATTTTTTAGCATGGACTTCCATCATAACATTCCCTCTCAACATATATAAATGATCTAAAAAGTCTCGTATCATTTAAAATAGTCCCCAATTAATTTTGATTTTTTTGACCGAAACTAGTGTATAATATACTTCATTTTTTGACAGAAACTTGCATTTCAAAAAGTTTTATAGAATCTAGTTTTTAGATGATTTTTTACATGGACTTATATCATAACCTTACCACTTAACATATATAAATGATCTGAAAAGTCTTGTATCATTTCAAATAGTCCATAATTAAATTTGATTTTTTTACCGAAACTAGTATATAATATACTACGATTTTTGACCGAAACTTGCATTTCGAAATGTTTCATAGAATCTAATTTTCAGATGATTTTTTGCATGGACTTCCATCATAACCTTCCCTCTTAACAATTATAAATGATCTGAAAAGCATTGTCTTATTTCAAATAGTTCCCAATTAAATTTCATTTTTTTGACCGAAACTAGTGTATAATATACTACAATTTTTGACCGAAATTTGCATTTCGAAAAGTTTTTTAGAATCTAGTTTTCAGATGATTTTTTACATGGACTTCCATCATAACCTTTCTTCTTAACATATATAAGTGATCTGAAAAGTCTCGTATCATTTCAAATAGTCCACAATTAAATTTGATTTTTTTGACCGAAACTAGTGTATAATATACTACGATTTTTGACCGAAACTTGCATTTCGAAAAGTTTTTTAGAATCTAGTTTTCAAATGATGTTTTTCATGGACTTCCATCATAACCTTCCTTCTTAACATTTATAAATGATCTGAAAAGTCTCGTATCATTTCAAATAGTCCACAATTAAATTTGATTTTTTTTACCGAAACTAGTGTATAAAATACTACGATTTTTGACCGAAACTTGCATTTCGAAAAGTTTCATAGAATCTAATTTTCAGATGATTTTTTGCATGGAATTCCATCATAACCTTCCCTCTAATTATAAATAATCTGAAAAGCCTTGTCTCATTTCAAATAGTTCCCAATTAAATTTGATTTTTTTGACCGAAACAAGTGTATAATATACTACGACTTTTGACCGAAACTTGCATTTCGAAAATTTTAATAGAATATAATTTTCAGATGATTTTTTTGCATGGACTTCTATCATAACATTCCCTCTCAACATATATAAATGATCTGAAAAGTCTCGTATCATTTAAAATAGTCCCCAATTAAATTTGATTTTTTGACCGAAAGTAGTGTATAATATATTTCATTTTTTGACCGAAACTTGCATTATGAAAAGTTTTATAGAATCTAGTTTTCAGATGATTTTTTACATGGACTTCTATCATAACCTTCCCTCTTAACATATATAAATGATCTGAAAAGTCTCGTATCATTTCAAATAGTCCACAATTAAATTTGATTTTTTTTACCGAAACTAGTGTATAATATGCTACGATTATTGATCGAAACTTTCATTTCGAAAAGTTTCATAGAATCTAATTTTCAGTTTTATTTTGCATGGAATTCCATCTTAACCTTCCCTCTTAACATATATAATTGATCTGAAAAGTCTCGTATCATTTCAAATAGTCCCCAATAAAATTTGATTTTTTTGAACTAAACTAGTGTATAATATACTACGATTTTTGACTGAAACTAGTGTATAATATACTACGATTTTTGACCCAAACCTGAATTTCGAAAAGTTTAATAGAATCTAATTTTCAGATGATTTTTTAGCATGGACTTCCATCATAACATTCCCTCTCAACATATATAAATGATCTAAAAAGTCTCGTATCATTTAAAATAGTCCCCAATTAATTTTGATTTTTTTGACCGAAACTAGTGTATAATATACTTCATTTTTTGACAGAAACTTGCATTTCAAAAAGTTTTATAGAATCTAGTTTTTAGATGATTTTTTACATGGACTTATATCATAACCTTACCACTTAACATATATAAATGATCTGAAAAGTCTTGTATCATTTCAAATAGTCCATAATTAAATTTGATTTTTTTACCGAAACTAGTATATAATATACTGCGATTTTTGACCGAAACTTGCATTTCGAAATGTTTCATAGAATCTAATTTTCAGATGATTTTTTGCATGGACTTCCATCATAACCTTCCCTCTTAACAATTATAAATGATCTGAAAAGCATTGTCTTATTTCAAATAGTTCCCAATTAAATTTCATTTTTTTGACCGAAACTAGTGTATAATATACTACAATTTTTGACCGAAATTTGCATTTCGAAAAGTTTTTTAGAATCTAGTTTTCAGATGATTTTTTACATGGACTTCCATCATAACCTTTCTTCTTAACATATATAAGTGATCTGAAAAGTCTCGTATCATTTCAAATAGTCCACAATTAAATTTGATTTTTTTGACCGAAACTAGTGTATAATATACTACGATTTTTGACCGAAACTTGCATTTCGAAAAGTTTTTTAGAATCTAGTTTTCAAATGATGTTTTTCATGGACTTCCATCATAACCTTCCTTCTTAACATTTATAAATGATCTGAAAAGTCTCGTATCATTTCAAATAGTCCACAATTAAATTTGATTTTTTTTACCGAAACTAGTGTATAAAATACTACGATTTTTGACCGAAACTTGCATTTCGAAAAGTTTCATAGAATCTAATTTTCAGATGATTTTTTGCATGGAATTCCATCATAACCTTCCCTCTAATTATAAATAATCTGAAAAGCCTTGTCTCATTTCAAATAGTTCCCAATTAAATTTGATTTTTTTGACCGAAACAAGTGTATAATATACTACGACTTTTGACCGAAACTTAAATTTCGAAAATTTTAATAGAATATAATTTTCAGATGATTTTTTTGCATGGACTTCTATCATAACATTCCCTCTCAACATATATAAATGATCTGAAAAGTCTCGTATCATTTAAAATAGTCCCCAATTAAATTTGATTTTTTGACCGAAAGTAGTGTATAATATATTTCATTTTTTGACCGAAACTTGCATTATGAAAAGTTTTTTAGAATCTAGTTTTCAGATGATTTTTTACATGGACTTCTATCATAACCTTCCCTCTTAACATATATAAATGATCTGAAAAGTCTCGTATCATTTCAAATAGTCCACAATTAAATTTGATTTTTTTTACCGAAACTAGTGTATAATATGCTACGATTATTGATCGAAACTTTCATTTCGAAAAGTTTCATAGAATCTAATTTTCAGATTTTATTTTGCATGGAATTCCATCTTAACCTTCCCTCTTAACATATATAATTGATCTGAAAAGTCTCGTATCATTTCAAATAGTCCCCAATAAAATTTGATTTTTTTGAACTAAACTAGTGTATAATATACTACGATTTTTGACTGAAACTAGTGTATAATATACTACGATTTTTGACCCAAACCTGAATTTCGAAAAGTTTAATAGAATCTAATTTTCAGATGATTTTTTAGCATGGACTTCCATCATAACATTCCCTCTCAACATATATAAATGATCTAAAAAGTCTCGTATCATTTAAAATAGTCCCCAATTAATATTGATTTTTTTGACCGAAACTAGTGTATAATATACTTCATTTTTTGACAGAAACTTGCATTTCAAAAAGTTTTATAGAATCTAGTTTTTAGATGATTTTTTACATGGACTTATATCATAACCTTACCACTTAACATATATAAATGATCTGAAAAGTCTTGTATCATTTCAAATAGTCCATAATTAAATTTGATTTTTTTACCGAAACTAGTATATAATATACTGCGATTTTTGACCGAAACTTGCATTTCGAAATGTTTCATAGAATCTAATTTTCAGATGATTTTTTGCATGGACTTCCATCATAACCTTCCCTCTTAACAATTATAAATGATCTGAAAAGCATTGTCTTATTTCAAATAGTTCCCAATTAAATTTCATTTTTTTGACCGAAACTAGTGTATAATATACTACAATTTTTGACCGAAATTTGCATTTCGAAAAGTTTTTTAGAATCTAGTTTTCAGATGATTTTTTACATGGACTTCCATCATAACCTTTCTTCTTAACATATATAAGTGATCTGAAAAGTCTCGTATCATTTCAAATAGTCCACAATTAAATTTGATTTTTTTGACCGAAACTAGTGTATAATATACTACGATTTTTGACCGAAACTTGCATTTCGAAAAGTTTTTTAGAATCTAGTTTTCAAATGATGTTTTTCATGGACTTCCATCATAACCTTCCTTCTTAACATTTATAAATGATCTGAAAAGTCTCGTATCATTTCAAATAGTCCACAATTAAATTTGATTTTTTTTACCGAAACTAGTGTATAAAAATACTACGATTTTTGACCGAAACTTGCATTTCGAAAAGTTTCATAGAATCTAATTTTCAGATGATTTTTTGCATGGAATTCCATCATAACCTTCCCTCTAATTATAAATAATCTGAAAAGCCTTGTCTCATTTCAAATAGTTCCCAATTAAATTTGATTTTTTTGACCGAAACAAGTGTATAATATACTACGACTTTTGACCGAAACTTGCATTTCGAAAATTTTAATAGAATATAATTTTCAGATGATTTTTTTGCATGGACTTCTATCATAACATTCCCTCTCAACATATATAAATGATCTGAAAAGTCTCGTATCATTTAAAATAGTCCCCAATTAAATTTGATTTTTTGACCGAAAGTAGTGTATAATATATTTCATTTTTTGACCGAAACTTGCATTATGAAAAGTTTTATAGAATCTAGTTTTCAGATGATTTTTTACATGGACTTCTATCATAACCTTCCCTCTTAACATATATAAATGATCTGAAAAGTCTCGTATCATTTCAAATAGTCCACAATTAAATTTGATTTTTTTTACCGAAACTAGTGTATAATATGCTACGATTATTGATCGAAACTTTCATTTCGAAAAGTTTCATAGAATCTAATTTTCAGATTTTATTTTGCATGGAATTCCATCTTAACCTTCCCTCTTAACATATATAATTGATCTGAAAAGTCTCGTATCATTTCAAATAGTCCCCAATAAAATTTGATTTTTTTGAACTAAACTAGTGTATAATATACTACGATTTTTGACTGAAACTAGTGTATAATATACTACGATTTTTGACCCAAACCTGAATTTCGAAAAGTTTAATAGAATCTAATTTTCAGATGATTTTTTAGCATGGACTTCCATCATAACATTCCCTCTCAACATATATAAATGATCTAAAAAGTCTCGTATCATTTAAAATAGTCCCCAATTAATTTTGATTTTTTTGACCGAAACTAGTGTATAATATACTTCATTTTTTGACAGAAACTTGCATTTCAAAAAGTTTTATAGAATCTAGTTTTTAGATGATTTTTTACATGGACTTATATCATAACCTTACCACTTAACATATATAAATGATCTGAAAAGTCTTGTATCATTTCAAATAGTCCATAATTAAATTTGATTTTTTTACCGAAACTAGTATATAATATACTGCGATTTTTGACCGAAACTTGCATTTCGAAATGTTTCATAGAATCTAATTTTCAGATGATTTTTTGCATGGAGTTCCATCATAACCTTCCCTATTAACAATTATAAATGATCTGAAAAGCATTGTCTTATTTCAAATAGTTCCCAATTAAATTTCATTTTTTTGACCGAAACTAGTGTATAATATACTACAATTTTTGACCGAAATTTGCATTTCGAAAAGTTTTTTAGAATCTAGTTTTCAGATGATTTTTTACATGGACTTCCATCATAACCTTTCTTCTTAACATATATAAGTGATCTGAAAAGTCTCGTATCATTTCAAATAGTCCACAATTAAATTTGATTTTTTTGACCGAAACTAGTGTATAATATACTACGATTTTTGACCGAAACTTGCATTTCGAAAAGTTTTTTAGAATCTAGTTTTCAAATGATGTTTTTCATGGACTTCCATCATAACCTTCCTTCTTAACATTTATAAACGATCTGAAAAGTCTCGTATCATTTCAAATAGTCCACAATTAAATTTGATTTTTTTTACCGAAACTAGTGGATAAAATACTACGATTTTTGACCAAAACTAGCATTTCGAAAAGTTTCATAGAATCTAATTTTCAGATGATTTTTTGCATGGAATTCCATCATAACCTTCCCTCTAATTATAAATAATCTGAAAAGCCTTGTCTCATTTCAAATAGTTCCCAATTAAATTTGATTTTTTTGACCGAAACAAGTGTATAATATACTACGACTTTTGACCGAAACTTAAATTTCGAAAATTTTAATAGAATATAATTTTCAGATGATTTTTTTGCATGGACTTCTATCATAACATTCCCTCTCAACATATATAAATGATCTGAAAAGTCTCGTATCATTTAAAATAGTCCCCAATTAAATTTGATTTTTTGACCGAAAGTAGTGTATAATATATTTCATTTTTTGACCGAAACTTGCATTATGAAAAGTTTTTTAGAATCTAGTTTTCAGATGATTTTTTACATGGACTTCTATCATAACCTTCCCTCTTAACATATATAAATGATCTGAAAAGTCTCGTATCATTTCAAATAGTCCACAATTAAATTTGATTTTTTTTACCGAAACTAGTGTATAATATGCTACGATTATTGATCGAAACTTTCATTTCGAAAAGTTTCATAGAATCTAATTTTCAGATTTTATTTTGCATGGAATTCCATCTTAACCTTCCCTCTTAACATATATAATTGATCTGAAAAGTCTCGTATCATTTCAAATAGTCCCCAATAAAATTTGATTTTTTTGAACAAAACTAGTGTATAATATACTACGATTTTTGACTGAAACTAGTGTATAATATACTACGATTTTTGACCCAAACCTGAATTTCGAAAAGTTTAATAGAATCTAATTTTCAGATGATTTTTTAGCATGGACTTCCATCATAACATTCCCTCTCAACATATATAAATGATCTAAAAAGTCTCGTATCATTTAAAATAGTCCCCAATTAATTTTGATTTTTTTGACCGAAACTAGTGTATAATATACTTCATTTTTTGACAGAAACTTGCATTTCGAAAAGTTTTATAGAATCTAGTTTTTATATGATTTTTTACATGGACTTATATCATAACCTTACCACTTAACATATATAAATGATCTGAAAAGTCTTGTATCATTTCAAATAGTCCATAATTAAATTTGATTTTTTTACCGAAACTAGTATATAATATACTACGATTTTTGACCGAAACTTGCATTTCGAAATGTTTCATAGAATCTAATTTTCAGATGATTTTTTGCATGGAGTTCCATCATAACCTTCCCTCTTAACAATTATAAATGATCTGAAAAGCATTGTCTTATTTCAAATAGTTCCCAATTAAATTTCATTTTTTTGACCGAAACTAGTGTATAATATACTACAATTTTTGACCGAAATTTGCATTTCGAAAAGTTTTTTAGAATCTAGTTTTCAGATGATTTTTTACATGGACTTCCATCATAACCTTTCTTCTTAACATATATAAGTGATCTGAAAAGTCTCGTATCATTTCAAATAGTCAACAATTAAATTTGATTTTTTTGACCGAAACTAGTGTATAATATACTACGATTTTTGACCGAAACTTGCATTTCGAAAAGTTTTTTAGAATCTAGTTTTCAAATGATGTTTTTCATGGACTTCCATCATAACCTTCCTTCTTAACATTTATAAACGATCTGAAAAGTCTCGTATCATTTCAAATAGTCCACAATTAAATTTGATTTTTTTTACCGAAACTAGTGGATAAAATACTACGATTTTTGACCAAAACTAGCATTTCGAAAAGTTTCATAGAATCTAATTTTCAGATGATTTTTTGCATGGAATTCCATCATAACCTTCCCTCTAATTATAAATAATCTGAAAAGCCTTGTCTCATTTCAAATAGTTCCCAATTAAATTTGATTTTTTTGACCGAAACAAGTGTATAATATACTACGACTTTTGACCGAAACTTGCATTTCGAAAATTTTAATAGAATATAATTTTCAGATGATTTTTTTGCATGGACTTCTATCATAACATTCCCTCTCAACATATATAAATGATCTGAAAAGTCTCGTATCATTTAAAATAGTCCCCAATTAAATTTGATTTTTTGACCGAAAGTAGTGTATAATATATTTCATTTTTTGACCGAAACTTGCATTATGAAAAGTTTTTTAGAATCTAGTTTTCAGATGATTTTTTACATGGACTTCTATCATAACCTTCCCTCTTAACATATATAAATGATCTGAAAAGTCTCGTATCATTTCAAATAGTCCACAATTAAATTTGATTTTTTTTACCGAAACTAGTGTATAATATGCTACGATTATTGATCGAAACTTTCATTTCGAAAAGTTTCATAGAATCTAATTTTCAGATTTTATTTTGCATGGAATTCCATCTTAACCTTCCCTCTTAACATATATAATTGATCTGAAAAGTCTCGTATCATTTCAAATAGTCCCCAATAAAATTTGATTTTTTTGAACAAAACTAGTGTATAATATACTACGATTTTTGACTGAAACTAGTGTATAATATACTACGATTTTTGACCCAAACCTGAATTTCGAAAAGTTTAATAGAATCTAATTTTCAGATGATTTTTTAGCATGGACTTCCATCATAACATTCCCTCTCAACATATATAAATGATCTAAAAAGTCTCGTATCATTTAAAATAGTCCCCAATTAATTTTGATTTTTTTGACCGAAACTAGTGTATAATATACTTCATTTTTTGACAGAAACTTGCATTTCGAAAAGTTTTATAGAATCTAGTTTTTATATGATTTTTTACATGGACTTATATCATAACCTTACCACTTAACATATATAAATGATCTGAAAAGTCTTGTATCATTTCAAATAGTCCATAATTAAATTTGATTTTTTTACCGAAACTAGTATATAATATACTACGATTTTTGACCGAAACTTGCATTTCGAAATGTTTCATAGAATCTAATTTTCAGATGATTTTTTGCATGGAGTTCCATCATAACCTTCCCTCTTAACAATTATAAATGATCTGAAAAGCATTGTCTTATTTCAAATAGTTCCCAATTAAATTTCATTTTTTTGACCGAAACTAGTGTATAATATACTACAATTTTTGACCGAAATTTGCATTTCGAAAAGTTTTTTAGAATCTAGTTTTCAGATGATTTTTTACATGGACTTCCATCATAACCTTTCTTCTTAACATATATAAGTGATCTGAAAAGTCTCGTATCATTTCAAATAGTCAACAATTAAATTTGATTTTTTTGACCGAAACTAGTGTATAATATACTACGATTTTTGACCGAAACTTGCATTTCGAAAAGTTTTTTAGAATCTAGTTTTCAAATGATGTTTTTCATGGACTTCCATCATAACCTTCCTTCTTAACATTTATAAACGATCTGAAAAGTCTCGTATCATTTCAAATAGTCCACAATTAAATTTGATTTTTTTTACCGAAACTAGTGGATAAAATACTACGATTTTTGACCAAAACTAGCATTTCGAAAAGTTTCATAGAATCTAATTTTCAGATGATTTTTTGCATGGAATTCCATCATAACCTTCCCTCTAATTATAAATAATCTGAAAAGCCTTGTCTCATTTCAAATAGTTCCCAATTAAATTTGATTTTTTTGACCGAAACAAGTGTATAATATACTACGACTTTTGACCGAAACTTGCATTTCGAAAATTTTAATAGAATATAATTTTCAGATGATTTTTTTGCATGGACTTCTATCATAACATTCCCTCTCAACATATATAAATGATCTGAAAAGTCTCGTATCATTTAAAATAGTCCCCAATTAAATTTGATTTTTTGACCGAAAGTAGTGTATAATATATTTCATTTTTTGACCGAAACTTGCATTATGAAAAGTTTTTTAGAATCTAGTTTTCAGATGATTTTTTACATGGACTTCTATCATAACCTTCCCTCTTAACATATATAAATGATCTGAAAAGTCTCGTATCATTTCAAATAGTCCACAATTAAATTTGATTTTTTTTACCGAAACTAGTGTATAATATGCTACGATTATTGATCGAAACTTTCATTTCGAAAAGTTTCATAGAATCTAATTTTCAGATTTTATTTTGCATGGAATTCCATCTTAACCTTCCCTCTTAACATATATAATTGATCTGAAAAGTCTCGTATCATTTCAAATAGTCCCCAATAAAATTTGATTTTTTTGAACAAAACTAGTGTATAATATACTACGATTTTTGACTGAAACTAGTGTATAATATACTACGATTTTTGACCCAAACCTGAATTTCGAAAAGTTTAATAGAATCTAATTTTCAGATGATTTTTTAGCATGGACTTCCATCATAACATTCCCTCTCAACATATATAAATGATCTAAAAAGTCTCGTATCATTTAAAATAGTCCCCAATTAATTTTGATTTTTTTGACCGAAACTAGTGTATAATATACTTCATTTTTTGACAGAAACTTGCATTTCGAAAAGTTTTATAGAATCTAGTTTTTATATGATTTTTTACATGGACTTATATCATAACCTTACCACTTAACATATATAAATGATCTGAAAAGTCTTGTATCATTTCAAATAGTCCATAATTAAATTTGATTTTTTTACCGAAACTAGTATATAATATACTACGATTTTTGACCGAAACTTGCATTTCGAAATGTTTCATAGAATCTAATTTTCAGATGATTTTTTGCATGGAGTTCCATCATAACCTTCCCTCTTAACAATTATAAATGATCTGAAAAGCATTGTCTTATTTCAAATAGTTCCCAATTAAATTTCATTTTTTTGACCGAAACTAGTGTATAATATACTACAATTTTTGACCGAAATTTGCATTTCGAAAAGTTTTTTAGAATCTAGTTTTCAGATGATTTTTTACATGGACTTCCATCATAACCTTTCTTCTTAACATATATAAGTGATCTGAAAAGTCTCGTATCATTTCAAATAGTCAACAATTAAATTTGATTTTTTTGACCGAAACTAGTGTATAATATACTACGATTTTTGACCGAAACTTGCATTTCGAAAAGTTTTTTAGAATCTAGTTTTCAAATGATGTTTTTCATGGACTTCCATCATAACCTTCCTTCTTAACATTTATAAACGATCTGAAAAGTCTCGTATCATTTCAAATAGTCCACAATTAAATTTGATTTTTTTTACCGAAACTAGTGGATAAAATACTACGATTTTTGACCAAAACTAGCATTTCGAAAAGTTTCATAGAATCTAATTTTCAGATGATTTTTTGCATGGAATTCCATCATAACCTTCCCTCTAATTATAAATAATCTGAAAAGCCTTGTCTCATTTCAAATAGTTCCCAATTAAATTTGATTTTTTTGACCGAAACAAGTGTATAATATACTACGACTTTTGACCGAAACTTGCATTTCGAAAATTTTAATAGAATATAATTTTCAGATGATTTTTTTGCATGGACTTCTATCATAACATTCCCTCTCAACATATATAAATGATCTGAAAAGTCTCGTATCATTTAAAATAGTCCCCAATTAAATTTGATTTTTTGACCGAAAATAGTGTATAATATACTTCATTTTTTGACCGAAACTTGCATTATGAAAAGTTTTTTAGAATCTAGTTTTCAGATGATTTTTTACATGGACTTCTATCATAACCTTCCCTCTTAACATATATAAATGATCTGAAAAGTCTCGTATCATTTCAAATAGTCCACAATTAAATTTGATTTTTTTTTACCGAAACAAGTGTATAATATACTACGATTTTTGACCAAAACTTTCATTTCGAAAAGTTTCATAGAATCTAATTTTCAGATTTTATTTTGCATGGAATTCCATCTTAACCTTCCCTCTTAACATATATAATTGATCTGAAAAGTCTCGTATCATTTCAAATAGTCCCCAATAAAATTTTATTTTTTTGAACAAAACTAGTGTATAATATACTACGATTTTTGACTGAAACTAGTGTATAATATACTACGATTTTTGACCCAAACCTGCATTTCGAAAAGTTTAATAGAATCTAATTTTCAGATGATTTTTTAGCATGGACTTCCATCATAACATTCCCTCTCAACATATATAAATGATCTAAAAAGTCTCGTATCATTTAAAATAGTCCCCAATTAATTTTGATTTTTTTGACCGAAACTAGTGTATAATATACTTCATTTTTTGACAGAAACTTGCATTTCGAAAATTTTTATAGAATCTAGTTTTTATATGATTTTTTTCATGGACTTATATCATAACCTTACCACTTAACATATATAAATGATCTGAAAAGTCTTGTATCATTTCAAATAGTCCATAATTAAATTTGATTTTTTTTACCGAAACTAGTATATAATATACTACGATTTTTGACCGAAACTTGCATTTCGAAATGTTTCATAAAATCTAATTTTCAGATGATTTTTTGCATGGACTTCCATCATAACCTTCCCTCTTAACAATTATAAATGATCTGAAAAGCATTGTCTTATTTCAAATAGTTCCCAATTAAATTTGATTTTTTTGACCGAAACTAGTGTATAATATACTACAATTTTTTACCGAAATTGGCATTTCGAAAAGTTTTTTAGAATCTAGTTTTCAGATGATTTTTTACATGGACTTCCATCATAACCTTTCTTCTTAACATATATAAGTGATCTGAAAAGTCTCGTATCATTTCAAATAGTCCACAATTAAATTTGATTTTTTTGACCGAAACTAGTGTATAATATACTACGATTTTTGACCGAAACTTGCATTTCGAAAAGTTTTTTAGAATCTAGTTTTCAAATGATTTTTTACATGGACTTCCATCATAACCTTCCTTCTTAACATTTATAAATGATCTGAAAAGTCTCGTATCATTTCAAATAGTCCACAATTAAATTTGATTTTTTTTACTGAAACTAGTGTATAAAATACTACGATTTTTGACCGAAACTTGCATTTCGAAAAGTTTCATAGAATCTAATTTTCAGATGATTTTTTGCATGGAATTCCATCATAACCTTCCCTCTAATTATAAATAATCTGAAAAGCCTTGTCTCATTTCAAATAGATCCCAATTAAATTTGATTTTTTTGACCGAAACAAGTGTATAATATACTACGACTTTTGACCGAAACTTGCATTTCGAAAATTTTAATAGAATATAATTTTCAGATGATTTTTTTGCATGGACTTCTATCATAACATTCCCTCTCAACATATATAAATGATCTGAAAAGTCTCGTATCATTTAAAATAGTCCCCAATTAAATTTGATTTTTTGACCGAAAGTAGTGTATAATATACTTCATTTTTTGACCGAAACTTGCATTATGAAAAGTTTTTTAGAATCTAGTTTTCAGATGATTTTTTACATGGACTTCTATCATAACCTTCCCTCTTAACATATATAAATGATCTGAAAAGTCTCGTATCATTTCAAATAGTCCACAATTAAATTTGATTTTTTTTACTGAAACTAGTGTATAATATGCTACGATTATTGACCGAAACTTTCATTTCGAAAAGTTTCATAGAATCTAATTTTCAGATTTTATTTTGCATGGAATTCCATCTTAACCTTCCTTCTTAATATATATAATTGATCTGAAAAGTCTCGTATCATTTCAAATAGTCCCCAATCAAATTTGATTTTTTTGACCGAAACTAGTGTATAATATACTACGATTTTTGACTGAAACTAGTGTATAATATACTACGATTTTTGACCCAAACCTGCATTTCGAAAAGTTTAATAGAATCTAATTTTCAGATGATTTTTTAGCATGGACTTCCATCATAACATTCCCTCTCAACATATATAAATGATCTAAAAAGTCTCGTATCATTTAAAATAGTCCCCAATTAATTTTGATTTTTTTGACAGAAACTAGTGTATAATATACTTCATTTTTTGACAGAAACTTGCATTTCGAAAAGTTTTCATAGAATCTAGTTTTCAGATGATATTTTACATGGACTTATATCATAACCTTACCACTTAACATATATAAATGATCTGAAAAGTCTTGTATCATTTCAAATAGTCCATAATTAAATTTGATTTTTTTACCGAAACTAGTATATAATATACTACGATTTTTGACCGAAACTTGCATTTCGAAATGTTTCATAGAATCTAATTTTCAGATGATTTTTTGCATGGACTTCCATCATAACCTTCCCTCTTAACAATTATAAATGATCTGAAAAGCATTGTCTTATTTCAAATAGTTCCCAATTAAATTTGATTTTTTTGACCGAAACTAGTGTATAATATACTACAATTTTTGACCGAAATTTGCATTTCGAAAAGTTTTTTAGAATCTAGTTTTCAGATGATTTTTTACATGGACTTCCATCATAACCTTTCTTCTTAACATATATAAGTGATCTGAAAAGTCTCGTATCATTTCAAATAGTCCACAATTAAATTTGATTTTTTTGACCGAAACTAGTGTATAATATACTACGATTTTTGACCGAAACTTGCATTTCGAAAAGTTTTTTAGAATCTAGTTTTCAAATGATTTTTTACATGGACTTCCATCATAACCTTCCTTCTTAACATTTATAAATGATCTGAAAAGTCTCGTATCATTTCAAATAGTCCATAATTAAATTTGATTTTTTTTACTGAAACTAGTGTATAAAATACTACGATTTTTGACCGAAACTTGCATTTCGAAAAGTTTCATAGAATCTAATTTTCAGATGATTTTTTGCATGGAATTCCATCATAACCTTCCCTCTAATTATAAATAATCTGAAAAGCCTTGTCTCATTTCAAATAGATCCCAATTAAATTTGATTTTTTTGACCGAAACAAGTGTATAATATACTACGACTTTTGACCGAAACTTGCATTTCGAAAATTTTAATAGAATATAATTTTCAGATGATTTTTTTGCATGGACTTCTATCATAACATTCCCTCTCAACATATATAAATGATCTGAAAAGTCTCGTATCATTTAAAATAGTCCCCAATTAAATTTGATTTTTTGACCGAAAGTAGTGTATAATATACTTCATTTTTTGACCGAAACTTGCATTATGAAAAGTTTTTTAGAATCTAGTTTTCAGATGATTTTTTACATGGACTTCTATCATAACCTTCCCTCTTAACATATATAAATGATCTGAAAAGTCTCGTATCATTTCAAATAGTCCACAATTAAATTTGATTTTTTTTACTGAAACTAGTGTATAATATGCTACGATTATTGACCGAAACTTTCATTTCGAAAAGTTTCATAGAATCTAATTTTCGGGTTTTATTTTGCATGGAATTCCATCTTAACCTTCCCTCTTAATATATATAATTGATCTGAAAAGTCTCGTATCATTTCAAATAGTCCCCAATCAAATTTGATTTTTTTGACCGAAACTAGTGTATAATATACTACGATTTTTGACTGAAACTAGTGTATAATATACTACGATTTTTGACCCAAACCTGCATTTCGAAAAGTTTAATAGAATCTAATTTTCAGATGATTTTTTAGCATGGACTTCCATCATAACATTCCCTCTCAACATATATAAATGATCTAAAAAGTCTCGTATCATTTAAAATAGTCCCCAATTAATTTTGATTTTTTTGACCGAAACTAGTGTATAATATACTTCATTTTTTGACAGAAACTTGCATTTCGAAAAGTTTTCATAGAATCTAGTTTTCAGATGATTTTTTACATGGACTTATATCATAACCTTACCACTTAACATATATAAATGATCTGAAAAGTCTTGTATCATTTCAAATAGTCCATAATTAAATTTGATTTTTTTACCGAAACTAGTATATAATATACTACGATTTTTGACCGAAACTTGCATTTCGAAATGTTTCATAGAATCTAATTTTCAGATGATTTTTTGCATGGACTTCCATCATAACCTTCCCTCTTAACAATTATAAATGATCTGAAAAGCATTGTCTTATTTCAAATAGTTCCCAATTAAATTTGATTTTTTTGACCGAAACTAGTGTATAATATACTACAATTTTTGACCGAAATTTGCATTTCGAAAAGTTTTTTAGAATCTAGTTTTCAGATGATTTTTTACATGGACTTCCATCATAACCTTTCTTCTTAACATATATAAATGATCTGAAAAGTCTCGTATCATTTAAAATAGTCCCCAATTAAATTTTATTTTTTTGACCGAAACTAGTGTATAATATACTACGATTTTTGACCGAAACTTGCATTTCGAAAAGTTTTTTAGAATCTAGTTTTCAAATGATTTTTTACATGGACTTCCATCATAACCTTCCTTCTTAACATTTATAAATGATCTGAAAAGTCTCGTATCATTTCAAATAGTCCACAATTAAATTTGATTTTTTTTACCGAAACTAGTGTATAAAATACTACGATTTTTGACCGAAACTTGCATTTCAAAACGTTTCATAGAATCTAATTTTCAGATGATTTTTTGCATGGAATTCCATCATAACCTTCCCTCTAATTATAAATAATCTGAAAAGCCTTGTCTCATTTCAAATAGTTCCCAATTAAATTTGATTTTTTTGACCGAAACAAGTGTATAATATACTACGACTTTTGACCGAAACTTGCATTTCGAAAAGTTTAATAGAATATAATTTTCAGATGATTTTTTTTCATGGACTTCTATCATAACATTCCCTCTCAACATATATAAATGATCTGAAAAGTCTCGTATCATTTAAAATAGTCCCCAATTAAATTTGATTTTTTGATCGAAAGTATTGTATAATATACTTCATTTTTTGACCGAAACTTGCATTATGAAAACTTTTTTAGAATCTAGTTTTCAGATGATTTTTTACATGGACTTCTATCATAACCTTCCCTCTTAACATATATAAATGATCTGAAAAGTCTCGTATCATTTCAAATAGTCCACAATTAAATTTGATTTTTTTTACCGAAACTAGTATATAATATACTACGATTTTTGCCGAAACTTTCATTTCGAAAAGTTTCATAGAATCTAATTTTCAGATTTTATTTTGCATGGAATTCCATCTTAAACTTCCCTCTTAACATATATAATTGATCTGAAAAGTCTCGTATCATTTCAAATAGTCCCCAATCAAATTTGATTTTTTTGACCGAAACTAGTGTATAATATACTACGATTTTTGACTGAAACTAGTGTATAATATACTACGATTTTTGACCCAAACCTGCATTTCGAAAAGTTTAATAGAATCTAATTTTCAGATGATTTTTTAGCATGGACTTCCATCATAACATTCCCTCTCAACATATATAAATGATCTAAAAAGTCTCGTATCATTTAAAATAGTCCCCAATTAATTTTGATTTTTTTGACCGAAACTAGTGTATAATATACTTCATTTTTTGACAGAAACTTGCATTTCGAAAAGTTTTATAGAATCTAGTTTTCAGATGATTTTTTACATGGACTTATATCATAACCTTACCACTTAACATATATAAATGATCTGAAAAGTCTTGTATCATTTCAAATAGTCCATAATTAAATTTGATTTTTTTTACCGAAACTAGTATATAATATACTACGATTTTTGACCGAAACTTGCATTTCGAAATGTTTCATAGAATCTAATTTTCAGATGATTTTTTGCATGGACTTCCATCATAACCTTCCCTCTTAACAATTATAAATGATCTGAAAAGCATTGTCTTATTTCAAATAGTTCCCAATTAAATTTGATTTTTTTGACCGAAACTAGTGTATAATATACTACAATTTTTGACCGAAATTTGCATTTCGAAAAGTTTTTTAGAATCTAGTTTTCAGATGATTTTTTACATGGACTTCCATCATAACCTTTCTTCTTAACATATATAAATGATCTGAAAAGTCTCGTATCATTTAAAATAGTCCCCAATTAAATTTTATTTTTTTGACCGAAACTAGTGTATAATATACTACGATTTTTGACCGAAACTTGCATTTCGAAAAGTTTTTTAGAATCTAGTTTTCAAATGATTTTTTACATGGACTTCCATCATAACCTTCCTTCTTAACATTTATAAATGATCTGAAAAGTCTCGTATCATTTCAAATAGTCCACAATTAAATTTGATTTTTTTTACCGAAACTAGTGTATAAAATACTACGATTTTTGACCGAAACTTGCATTTCGAAAAGTTTCATAGAATCTAATTTTCAGATGATTTTTTGCATGGAATTCCATCATAACCTTCTCTCTAATTATAAATAATCTGAAAAGCCGTGTCTCATTTCAAATAGATCCTAATTAAATTTGATTTTTTGACTGAAACAAGTGTATAATATACTACGACTTTTGACCGAAACTTGCATTTCGAAAATTTTAATAGAATATAATTTTCAGATGATTTTTTTGCATGGACTTCTATCATAACATTCCCTCTCAACATATATAAATGATCTGAAAAGTTTCGTATCATTTAAAATAGTCCCCAATTAAATTTGATTTTTTGACCGAAAGTAGTGTATAATATACTTCATTTTTTGACCGAAACTTGCATTATGAAAAGTTTTTTAGAATCTAGTTTTCAGATGATTTTTTACATGGACTTCTATCATAACCTTCCCTCTTAACATATATAAATGATCTGAAAAGTCTCGTATCATTTCAAATAGTCCACAATTAAATTGGATTTTTTTTACCGAAACTAGTTTATAATATGCTACGATTATTGATCGAAACTTTCATTTCGAAAAGTTTCATAGAATCTAATTTTCAGATTTTATTTTGCATGGAATTCCATCTTAACCTTCCCTCTTAACATATATAATTGATCTGAAAAGTCTCGTATCATTTCAAATAGTCCCCAATCAAATTTGATTTATTTGACCGAAACTAGTGTATAATATACTACGATTTTTGACTGAAACTAGTGTATAATATACTAGGATTTTTGACCCAAACCTGCATTTCGAAAAGTTTAATAGAATCTAATTTTCAGATGATTTTTTAGCATGGACCTCCATCATAACATTCCCTCTCAACATATATAAATGATCTAAAAAGTCTCGTATCATTTAAAATAGTCCCCAATTAATTTTGATTATTTTTGACCGAAACTAGTGTATAATATACTTCATTTTTTGACAGAAACTTGCATTTCGAAAAGTTTTATAGAATCTAGTTTTCAGGTGATTTTTTACATGGACTTATATCATAACCTTACCACTTAACATATATAAATGATCTGAAAAGTCTTGTATCATTTCAAATAGTCCATAATTAAATTTGATTTTTTTTTACCGAAACTAGTATATAATATACTACGATTTTTGACCGAAACTTGCATTTCGAAATGTTTCATAGAATCTAATTTTCAGATGATTTTTTGCATGGACTTCCATCATAACCTTCCCTCTTAACAATTATAAATGATCTGAAAAGTATTGTCTTATTTGAAATAGTTCCCAATTAAATTTGATTTTTTTGACCGAAACTAGTGTATAATATACTACAAATTTTGACCGAAATTTGCATTTCGAAAAGTTTTTTAGAATCTAGTTTTCAGATGATTTTTTACATGGACTTCCATCATAACCTTTCCTCTTAACAAATATAAGTGATCTGGAAAATCTCGTATCATTTAAAATAGTCCCTATTTAAATTTGATTTTTTTGACCGAAACTAGTGTATAATATACTATGATTTTTGACCGAAACTTGCATTTCGAAAAGTTTTTTAGAATCTAGTTTTCAGATGATTTTTTACATGGACTTGTATCATAACCTTCCCTCTTAGCATTTATAAATGATCTGAAAAGTCTCGTATCATTTCAAATAGTCCACAATTAAATTTAATTTTTTTTACCGAAACTAGTGTGTATAAAATACTACGATTTTTGACCGAAACTTGCATTTCGAAAAGTTTCATAGAATCTAATTTTCAGATGATTTTTTGCATGGAATTCCATCATAACCTTCCCTCTAATTATAAATAATCTGAAAAGCCTTGTCTCATTTCAAATAGTTCCCAATTAAATTTGATTTTTTTGACCGAAACTAGTGTATAATATACTACGACTTTTGACCGAAACTTGCATTTCGAAAAGTTTAATAGAATATAATTTTCAGATGATTTTTTTGCATGGACTTCTATCATAACATTCCCTCTCAACATATATAAATGATCTGAAAAGTCTCGTATCATTTAAAATAGTCCCCAATTAAATTTGATTTTTTGACCGAAAGTAGTGTATAATATACTTCATTTTTTGACCGAAACTTGCATTATGAAAAGTTTTTTAGAATCTAGTTTTCAGATGATTTTTTACATGGACTTCTATCATAACCTTCCCTCTTAACATATATAAATGATCTGAAAAGTCTCGTATCATTTCAAATAGTCCACAATTAAATTTGATTTTTTTTACCGAAACTAGTGTATAATATGCTACGATTATTGATCGAAACTTTCATTTCGAAAAGTTTCATAGAATCTAATTTTCAGATTTTATTTTGCATGGAATTCCATCTTAACCTTCCCTCTTAACATATATAATTGATCTGAAAAGTCTCGTATCATTTCAAATAGTCCCCAATCAAATTTGATTTTTTTGACCGAAACTAGTGTATAATATACTACGATTTTTGACTGAAACTAGTGTATAATATACTACGATTTTTGACCCAAACCTGCATTTCGAAAAGTTTAATAGAATCTAATTTTCAGATGATTTTTTAGCATGGACCTCCATCATAACATTCCCTCTCAACATATATAAATGATCTAAAAAGTCTCGTATCATTTAAAATAGTCCCCAATTAATTTTGATTATTTTTGACCGAAACTAGTGTATAATATACTTCATTTTTTGACAGAAACTTGCATTTCGAAAAGTTTTATAGAATCTAGTTTTCAGGTGATTTTTTACATGGACTTATATCATAACCTTACCACTTAACATATATAAATGATCTGAAAAGTCTTGTATCATTTCAAATAGTCCATAATTAAATTTGATTTTTTTTTACCGAAACTAGTATATAATATACTACGATTTTTGACCGAAACTTGCATTTCGAAATGTTTCATAGAATCTAATTTTCAGATGATTTTTTGCATGGACTTCCATCATAACCTTCCCTCTTAACAATTATAAATGATCTGAAAAGTATTGTCTTATTTGAAATAGTTCCCAATTAAATTTGATTTTTTTGACCGAAACTAGTGTATAATATACTACAAATTTTGACCGAAATTTGCATTTCGAAAAGTTTTTTAGAATCTAGTTTTCAGATGATTTTTTACATGGACTTCCATCATAACCTTTCCTCTTAACAAATATAAGTGATCTGGAAAATCTCGTATCATTTAAAATAGTCCCTATTTAAATTTGATTTTTTTGACCGAAACTAGTGTATAATATACTATGATTTTTGACCGAAACTTGCATTTCGAAAAGTTTTTTAGAATCTAGTTTTCAGATGATTTTTTACATGGACTTGTATCATAACCTTCCCTCTTAGCATTTATAAATGATCTGAAAAGTCTCGTATCATTTCAAATAGTCCACAATTAAATTTAATTTTTTTTACCGAAACTAGTGTGTATAAAATACTACGATTTTTGACCGAAACTTGCATTTCGAAAAGTTTCATAGAATCTAATTTTCAGATGATTTTTTGCATGGAATTCCATCATAACCTTCCCTCTAATTATAAATAATCTGAAAAGCCTTGTCTCATTTCAAATAGTTCCCAATTAAATTTGATTTTTTTGACCGAAACTAGTGTATAATATACTACGACTTTTGACCGAAACTTGCATTTCGAAAAGTTTAATAGAATATAATTTTCAGATGATTTTTTTGCATGGACTTCTATCATAACATTCCCTCTCAACATATATAAATGATCTGAAAAGTCTCGTATCATTTAAAATAGTCCCCAATTAAATTTGATTTTTTGACCGAAAGTAGTGTATAATATACTTCATTTTTTGACCGAAACTTGCATTATGAAAAGTTTTTTAGAATCTAGTTTTCAGATGATTTTTTACATGGACTTCTATCATAACCTTCCCTCTTAACATATATAAATGATCTGAAAAGTCTCGTATCATTTCAAATAGTCCACAATTAAATTTGATTTTTTTTACCGAAACTAGTGTATAATATGCTACGATTATTGATCGAAACTTTCATTTCGAAAAGTTTCATAGAATCTAATTTTCAGATTTTATTTTGCATGGAATTCCATCTTAACCTTCCCTCTTAACATATATAATTGATCTGAAAAGTCTCGTATCATTTCAAATAGTCCCCAATCAAATTTGATTTTTTTGACCGAAACTAGTGTATAATATACTACGATTTTTGATTGAAACTAGTGTATAATATACTAGGATTTTTGACCCAAACCTGCATTTCGAAAACTTTAATAGAATCTAATTTTCAGATTATTTTTTAGCATGGACCTCCATCATAACATTCCCTCTCAACATATATAAATGATCTAAAAAGTCTCGTATCATTTAAAATAGTCCCCAATTAATTTTGATTTTTTTTGACCGAAACTAGTGTATAATATACTTCATTTTTTGACCGAAACTTGCATTTCGAAAAGTTTTATAGAATCTAGTTTTCAGATGATTTTTTACATGGACTTATATCATAACCTTACCACTTAACATATATAAATGATCTGAAAAGTCTTGTATCATTTCAAATAGTCCATAATTAAATTTGATTTTTTTTACCGAAACTAGTATATAATATACTACGATTTTTGACCGAAACTTGCATTTCGAAATGTTTCATAGAATCTAATTTTCAGATAATTTTTTGCATGGACTTCCATCATAACCTTCCCTCTTAACAATTATAAATGATCTGAAAAGTTTTGTCTTATTTGAAATAGTTCACAATTAAATTTGATTTTTTTGACCGAAACTAGTGTATAATATACTACAAATTTTGACCGAAATTTGCATTACGAAAAGTTTTTTAGAATCTAGTTATCAGATAATTTTTTACATGGACTTCCATCATAACCTTTCCTCTTAACATATATAAGTGATCTGGAAAGTCTCGTATCATTTAAAATAGTCCCCAATTAAATTTGATTTTTTTGACCGAAACTAGTGTATAATATACTATGATTTTTGACCGAAACTTGCATTTCGAAAAGTTTTTTAGAATCTAGTTTTCAGATTATTTTTTACATGGACTTCTATCATAACCTTCCCTCTTAGCATTTATAAATGATCTGAAAAGTCTCGTATCATTTCAAATAGTCCACAATTAAATTTGATTTTTTTTTACCGAAACTAGTGTATAAAATACTACGATTTTTGACCGAAACATGCATTTCGAAAAGTTTCATAGAATCTAATTTTCAGATGATTTTTTGCATGGAATTCCATCATAACCTTCCCTCTAATTATAAATAATCTAAAAAGCCTTGTCTCATTTCAAATAGTTCCCAATTAAATTTGATTTTTTTGACCGAAACTAGTGTATAATATACTACGACTTTTGACCGAAACTTGCATTTCGAAAAGTTTAATAGAATATAATTTTCAGATGATTTTTTTGCATGGACTTCTATCATAACATTCCCTCTCAACATATATAAATGATCTGAAAAGTCTCGTATCATTTAAAATAGTCCCCAATTAAATTTGATTTTTTGACCGAAAGTAGTGTATAATATACTTCATTTTTTGACCGAAACTTGCATTATGAAAAGTTTTTTAGAATCTAGTTTTCAGATGATTTTTTACATGGACTTCTATCATAACCTTCCCTCTTAACATATATAAATGATCTGAAAAGTCTCGTATCATTTCAAATAGTCCACAATTAAATTTGATTTTTTTTACCGAAACTAGTGTATAATATGCTACGATTATTGATCGAAACTTTCATTTCGAAAAGTTTCATAGAATCTAATTTTCAGATTTTATTTTGCATGGAATTCCATCTTAACCTTCCCTCTTAACATATATAATTGATCTGAAAAGTCTCGTATCATTTCAAATAGTCCCCAATCAAATTTGATTTTTTTGACCGAAACTAGTGTATAATATACTACGATTTTTGATTGAAACTAGTGTATAATATACTAGGATTTTTGACCCAAACCTGCATTTCGAAAACTTTAATAGAATCTAATTTTCAGATTATTTTTTAGCATGGACCTCCATCATAACATTCCCTCTCAACATATATAAATGATCTAAAAAGTCTCGTATCATTTAAAATAGTCCCCAATTAATTTTGATTTTTTTTGACCGAAACTAGTGTATAATATACTTCATTTTTTGACCGAAACTTGCATTTCGAAAAGTTTTATAGAATCTAGTTTTCAGATGATTTTTTACATGGACTTATATCATAACCTTACCACTTAACATATATAAATGATCTGAAAAGTCTTGTATCATTTCAAATAGTCCATAATTAAATTTGATTTTTTTTACCGAAACTAGTATATAATATACTACGATTTTTGACCGAAACTTGCATTTCGAAATGTTTCATAGAATCTAATTTTCAGATAATTTTTTGCATGGACTTCCATCATAACCTTCCCTCTTAACAATTATAAATGATCTGAAAAGTTTTGTCTTATTTGAAATAGTTCACAATTAAATTTGATTTTTTTGACCGAAACTAGTGTATAATATACTACAAATTTTGACCGAAATTTGCATTTCGAAAAGTTTTTTAGAATCTAGTTATCAGATAATTTTTTACATGGACTTCCATCATAACCTTTCCTCTTAACATATATAAGTGATCTGGAAAGTCTCGTATCATTTAAAATAGTCCCCAATTAAATTTGATTTTTTTGACCGAAACTAGTGTATAATATACTATGATTTTTGACCGAAACTTGCATTTCGAAAAGTTTTTTAGAATCTAGTTTTCAGATTATTTTTTACATGGACTTCTATCATAACCTTCCCTCTTAGCATTTATAAATGATCTGAAAAGTCTCGTATCATTTCAAATAGTCCACAATTAAATTTGATTTTTTTTTACCGAAACTAGTGTATAAAATACTACGATTTTTGACCGAAACATGCATTTCGAAAAGTTTCATAGAATCTAATTTTCAGATGATTTTTTGCATGGAATTCCATCATAACCTTCCCTCTAATTATAAATAATCTAAAAAGCCTTGTCTCATTTCAAATAGTTCCCAATTAAATTTGATTTTTTTGACCGAAACTAGTGTATAATATACTACGACTTTTGACCGAAACTTGCATTTCGAAAAGTTTAATAGAATATAATTTTCAGATGATTTTTTTGCATGGACTTCTATCATAACATTCCCTCTCAACATATATAAATGATCTGAAAAGTCTCGTATCATTTAAAATAGTCCCCAATTAAATTTGATTTTTTGATCGAAAGTAGTGTATAATATACTTCATTTTTTGACCGAAACTTGCATTATGAAAAGTTTTTTAGAATCTAGTTTTCAGATGATTTTTTACATGGACTTCTATCATAACCTTCCCTCTTAACATATATAAATGATCTGAAAAGTCTCGTATCATTTAAAATAGTCCCCAATTAATTTTGATTTTTTTGACCGAAACTAGTGTATAATATACTTCATTTTTTGACAGAAACTTGCATTTCGAAAAGTTTTATAGAATCTAGTTTTCAGATGATTTTTTACATGGACTTATATCATAACCTTACCACTTAACATATATAAATGATCTGAAAAGTCTTGTATCATTTCAAATAGTCCATAATTAAATTTGATTTTTTTACCGAAACTAGTATATAATATACTACGATTTTTGACCGAAACTTGCATTTCGAAATGTTTCATAGAATCTAATTTTCAGATGATTTTTTGCATGGACTTCCATCATAACCTTCCCTCTTAACAATTATAAATGATCTGAAAAGCATTGTCTTATTTCAAATAGTTCCCAATTAAATTTGATTTTTTTGACCGAAACTAGTGTATAATATACTACCTTTTTTGACCGAAACTTGCATTTCGAAAAGTTTTTTAGAATCTAGTTTTCAGATGATTTTTTACATGGACTTCAATCATAACCTTCCTTCTTAACATTTATAAATGATCTGAAAAGTCTCGTATCATTTCAAATAGTCCACAATTAAATTTGATTTTTTTTACCGAAACTAGTGTATAAAATACTACGATTTTTGACCGAAACTTGCATTTCGAAAAGTTTCATAGAATCTAATTTTCAGATGATTTTTTGCATGGAATTCCATCATAACCTTCCCTCTAATTATAAATAATCTGAAAAGCCTTGTCTCATTTCAAATAGTTCCCAATTAAATTTTGATTTTTTTGACTGAAACAAGTGTATAATATACTACGACTTTTGACCGAAACTTGCATTTCGAAAAGTTTAATAAAATATAATTTTCAGATGATTTTTTTGCATGGACTTCTATCATAACACTCCCTCTCAACATATATAAATGATCTGAAAAGTCTCGTATCATTTAAAATAGTCCCCAATTAAATTTGATTTTTTGATCGAAAGTATTGTATAATATACTTCATTTTTTGACCGAAACTTGCATTATGAAAAGTTTTTTAGAATCTAGTTTTCAGATGATTTTTTACATGGACTTCTATCATAACCTCCCCTCTTAACATATATAAATGATCTGAAAAGTCTCGTATCATTTCAAATAGTCCACAATTAAATTTGATTTTTTTTACCGAAACTAGTGTATAATATGCTACGATTTTTGACCGAAACTTTCATTTCGAAAAGTTTCATAGAATCTAATTTTCAGATTTTATTTTGCATGGAATTCCATCTTAACCTTCCCTCTTAACATATATAATTGATCTGAAAAGTCTCGTATCATTTCAAATAGTCCCCAATCAAATTTGATTTTTTTGACCGAAACTAGTGTATAATATACTACGATTTTTGACTGAAACTAGTGTATAATATACTACGATTTTTGACCCAAACCTGCATTTCGAAAAGTTTAATAGAATCTAATTTTCAGATGATTTTTTAGCATGGACTTCCATCATAACATTCCCTCTCAACATATATAAATGATCTAAAAAGTCTCGTATCATTTAAAATAGTCCCCAATTAATTTTGATTTTTTTGACCGAAACTAGTGTATAATATACTTCATCTTTTGACAGAAACTTGCATTTCGAAAAGTTTTATAGAATCTAGTTTTCAGATGATTTTTTACATGGACTTATATCATAACCTTACCACTTAACATATATAAATGATCTGAAAAGTCTTGTATCATTTCAAATAGTCCATAATTAAATTTGATTTTTTTACCGAAACTAGTATATAATATACTACGATTTTTGACCGAAACTTGCATTTCGAAATGTTTCATAGAATCTAATTTTCAGATGATTTTTTGAATGGACTTCCATCATAACCTTCCCTCTTAACAATTATAAATGATCTGAAAAGCATTGTCTTATTTCAAATAGTTCCCAATTAAATTTGATTTTTTTGACCGAAACTAGTGTATAATATACTACAATTTTTGACCGAAATTTACATTTCGAAAAGTTTTTTAGAATCTAGTTTTCAGATGATTTTTTATATGGACTTCCATCATAACCTTTCTTCTTAACATATATAAATGATCTGAAAAGTCTCGTATCATTTAAAATAGTCCCCAATTAAATTTTATTTTTTTGACCGAAACTAGTGTATAATATACTACGATTTTTGACCGAAACTTGCATTTCGAAAAGTTTTTTAGAATCTAGTTTTCAAATGATTTTTTACATGGACTTCCATCATAACCTTCCTTCTTAACATTTATAAATGATCTGAAAAGTCTCGTATCATTTCAAATAGTCCACAATTAAATTTGATTTTTTTTACCGAAACTAGTGTATAAAATACTACGATTTTTGACCGAAACTTGCATTTCAAAACGTTTCATAGAATCTAATTTTCAGATGATTTTTTGCATGGAATTCCATCATAACCTTCCCTCTAATTATAAATAATCTGAAAAGCCTTGTCTCATTTCAAATAGTTCCCAATTAAATTTGATTTTTTTGACCGAAACAAGTGTATAATATACTACGACTTTTGACCGAAACTTGCATTTCGAAAAGTTTAATAGAATATAATTTTCAGATGATTTTTTTGCATGGACTTCTATCATAACATTCCCTCTCAACATATATAAATGATCTGAAAAGTCTCGTATCATTTAAAATAGTCCCCAATTAAATTTGATTTTTTGATCGAAAGTATTGTATAATATACTTCATTTTTTGACCGAAACTTGCATTATGAAAAGTTTTTTAGAATCTAGTTTTCAGATGATTTTTTACATGGACTTCTATAATAACCTTCCCTCTTAACATATATAAATGATCTGAAAAGTCTCGTATCATTTCAAATAGTCCACAATTAAATTTGATTTTTTTTACCGAAACTAGTATATAATATACTACGATTTTTGACCGAAACTTTCATTTCGAAAAGTTTCATAGAATCTAATTTTCAGATTTTATTTTGCATGGAATTCCATCTTAAACTTCCCTCTTAACATATATAATTGATCTGAAAAGTCTCGTATCATTTCAAATAGTCCCCAATCAAATTTGATTTTTTTGACCGAAACTAGTGTATAATATACTACGATTTTTGACTGAAACTAGTGTATAATATACTACGATTTTTGACCCAAACCTGCATTTCGAAAAGTTTAATAGAATCTAATTTTCAGATGATTTTTTAGCATGGACTTCCATCATAACATTCCCTCTCAACATATATAAATGATCTAAAAAGTCTCGTATCATTTAAAATAGTCCCCAATTAATTTTGATTTTTTTGACCGAAACTAGTGTATAATATACTTCATCTTTTGACAGAAACTTGCATTTCGAAAAGTTTTATAGAATCTAGTTTTCAGATGATTTTTTACATGGACTTATATCATAACCTTACCACTTAACATATATAAATGATCTGAAAAGTCTTGTATCATTTCAAATAGTCCATAATTAAATTTGATTTTTTTACCGAAACTAGTATATAATATACTACGATTTTTGACCGAAACTTGCATTTCGAAATGTTTCATAGAATCTAATTTTCAGATGATTTTTTGAATGGACTTCCATCATAACCTTCCCTCTTAACAATTATAAATGATCTGAAAAGCATTGTCTTATTTCAAATAGTTCCCAATTAAATTTGATTTTTTTGACCGAAACTAGTGTATAATATACTACAATTTTTGACCGAAATTTACATTTCGAAAAGTTTTTTAGAATCTAGTTTTCAGATGATTTTTTATATGGACTTCCATCATAACCTTTCTTCTTAACATATATAAATGATCTGAAAAGTCTCGTATCATTTAAAATAGTCCCCAATTAAATTTTATTTTTTTGACCGAAACTAGTGTATAATATACTACGATTTTTGACCGAAACTTGCATTTCGAAAAGTTTTTTAGAATCTAGTTTTCAAATGATTTTTTACATGGACTTCCATCATAACCTTCCTTCTTAACATTTATAAATGATCTGAAAAGTCTCGTATCATTTCAAATAGTCCACAATTAAATTTGATTTTTTTTACCGAAACTAGTGTATAAAATACTACGATTTTTGACCGAAACTTGCATTTCAAAACGTTTCATAGAATCTAATTTTCAGATGATTTTTTGCATGGAATTCCATCATAACCTTCCCTCTAATTATAAATAATCTGAAAAGCCTTGTCTCATTTCAAATAGTTCCCAATTAAATTTGATTTTTTTGACCGAAACAAGTGTATAATATACTACGACTTTTGACCGAAACTTGCATTTCGAAAAGTTTAATAGAATATAATTTTCAGATGATTTTTTTGCATGGACTTCTATCATAACATTCCCTCTCAACATATATAAATGATCTGAAAAGTCTCGTATCATTTAAAATAGTCCCCAATTAAATTTGATTTTTTGATCGAAAGTATTGTATAATATACTTCATTTTTTGACCGAAACTTGCATTATGAAAAGTTTTTTAGAATCTAGTTTTCAGATGATTTTTTACATGGACTTCTATAATAACCTTCCCTCTTAACATATATAAATGATCTGAAAAGTCTCGTATCATTTCAAATAGTCCACAATTAAATTTGATTTTTTTTACCGAAACTAGTATATAATATACTACGATTTTTGACCGAAACTTTCATTTCGAAAAGTTTCATAGAATCTAATTTTCAGATTTTATTTTGCATGGAATTCCATCTTAAACTTCCCTCTTAACATATATAATTGATCTGAAAAGTCTCGTATCATTTCAAATAGTCCCCAATCAAATTTGATTTTTTTGACCGAAACTAGTGTATAATATACTACGATTTTTGACTGAAACTAGTGTATAATATACTACGATTTTTGACCCAAACCTGCATTTCGAAAAGTTTAATAGAATCTAATTTTCAGATGATTTTTTAGCATGGACTTCCATCATAACATTCCCTCTCAACATATATAAATGATCTAAAAAGTCTCGTATCATTTAAAATAGTCCCCAATTAATTTTGATTTTTTTGACCGAAACTAGTGTATAATATACTTCATTTTTTGACAGAAACTTGCATTTCGAAAAGTTTTATAGAATCTAGTTTTCAGATGATTTTTTACATGGACTTATATCATAACCTTACCACTTAACATATATAAATGATCTGAAAAGTCTTGTATCATTTCAAATAGTCCATAATTAAATTTGATTTTTTTACCGAAACTAGTATATAATATACTACGATTTTTGACCGAAACTTGCATTTCGAAATGTTTCATAGAATCTAATTTTCAGATGATTTTTTGCATGGACTTCCATCATAACCTTCCCTCTTAACAATTATAAATGATCTGAAAAGCATTGTCTTATTTCAAATAGTTCCCAATTAAATTTGATTTTTTTTACCGAAACTAGTGTATAATATACTACAATTTTTGACCAAAATTTGCATTTCGAAAAGTTTTTTAGAATCTAGTTTTCAGATGATTTTTTACATGGACTTCCATCATAACCTTTCTTCTTAACATATATAAATGATCTGAAAAGTCTCGTATCATTTAAAATAGTCCCCAATTAAATTTTATTTTTTTGACCGAAACTAGTGTATAATATACTACGATTTTTGACCGAAACTTGCATTTCGAAAAGTTTTTTAGAATCTAGTTTTCAAATGATTTTTTACATGGAATTCCATCATAACCTTCCTTCTTAACATTTATAAATGATCTGAAAAGTCTCGTATCATTTCAAATAGTCCACAATTAAATTTGATTTTTTTTACCGAAACTAGTGTATAAAATACTACGATTTTTTGACCGAAACTTGCATTTCAAAACGTTTCATAGAATCTAATTTTCAGATGATTTTTTGCATGGAATTCCATCATAACCTTCCCTCTAATTATAAATAATCTGAAAAGCCTTGTCTCATTTCAAATAGTTCCCAATTAAATTTGATTTTTTTGACCGAAACAAGTGTATA
The DNA here is from genome assembly GCA_963966055.1 of Lathyrus aphaca. Classification (NCBI taxonomy): domain Eukaryota; kingdom Viridiplantae; phylum Streptophyta; class Magnoliopsida; order Fabales; family Fabaceae; genus Lathyrus; species Lathyrus aphaca. Next base: position 598,009,446 of record OZ014521.1, on the reverse strand, counting down.
ATATACTACGACTTTTGACCGAAACTTGCATTTCGAAAAGTTTAATAGAATATAATTTTCAGATGATTTTTTTGCATGGACTTCTATCATAACATTCCCTCTCAACATATATAAATGATCTTAAAAGTCTCGTATCATTTAAAATAGTCCCCAATTAAATTTGATTTTTTGATCGAAAGTATTGTATAATATACTTCATTTTTTGACCGAAACTTGCATTATGAAAAGTTTTTTAGAATCTAGTTTTCAGATGATTTTTTACATGGACTTCTATCATAACCTTCCCTCTTAACATATATAAATGATCTGAAAAGTCTCGTATCATTTCAAATAGTCCACAATTAAATTTGATTTTTTTTACCGAAACTAGTGTATAATATACTACGATTTTTCACCGAAACTTTCATTTCGAAAAGTTTCATAGAATCTAATTTTCAGATTTTATTTTGCATGGAATTCCATCTTAACCTTCCCTCTTAACATATATAATTGATCTGAAAAGTCTCGTATCATTTCAAATAGTCCCCAATCAAATTTGATTTTTTTGACCGAAACTAGTGTATAATATACTACGATTTTTGACTGAAACTAGTGTATAATATACTACGATTTTTGACCCAAACCTGCATTTCGAAAAGTTTAATAGAATCTAATTTTCAGATGATTTTTTAGCATGGACTTCCATCATAACATTCCCTCTCAACATATATAAATGATCTAAAAAGTCTCGTATCATTTAAAATAGTCCCCAATTAATTTTGATTTTTTTGACCGAAACTAGTGTATAATATACTTCATTTTTTGACAGAAACTTGCATTTCGAAAAGTTTTATAGAATCTAGTTTTCAGATGATTTTTTACATGGACTTATATCATAACCTTATCACTTAACATATATAAATGATCTGAAAAGTCTTGTATCATTTCAAATAGTCCATAATTAAATTTGATTTTTTTACCGAAACTAGTATATAATATACTACGATTTTTGACCGAAACTTGCATTTCGAAATGTTTCATAGAATCTAATTTTCAGATGATTTTTTGCATGGACTTCCATCATAACCTTCCCTCTTAACAATTATAAATGATCTGAAAAGCATTGTCTTATTTCAAATAGTTCCCAATTAAATTTGATTTTTTTGACCGAAACTAGTGTATAATATACTACAATTTTTGACCGAAATTTGCATTTCGAAAAGTTTTTTAGAATCTAGTTTTCAGATGATTTTTTACATGGACTTCCATCATAACCTTTCTTCTTAACATATATAAATGATCTGAAAAGTCTCGTATCATTTAAAATAGTCCCCAATTAAATTTTATTTTTTTGACCGAAACTAGTGTATAATATACTACGATTTTTGACCGAAACTTGCATTTCGAAAAGTTTTTTAGAATCTAGTTTTCAAATGATTTTTTACATGGACTTCCATCATAACCTTCCTTCTTAACATTTATAAATGATCTGAAAAGTCTCGTATCATTTCAAATAGTCCACAATTAAATTTGATTTTTTTTACCGAAACTAGTGTATAAAATACTACGATTTTTGACCGAAACTTGCATTTCAAAACGTTTCATAGAATCAAATTTTCAGATGATTTTTTGCATGGAATTCCATCATAACCTTCCCTCTAATTATAAATAATCTGAAAAGCCTTGTCTCATTTCAAATAGTTCCCAATTAAATTTGATTTTTTTGACCGAAACAAGTGTATAATATACTACGACTTTTGACCGAAACTTGCATTTCGAAAAGTTTAATAGAATATAATTTTCAGATGATTTTTTTTCATGGACTTCTATCATAACATTCCCTCTCAACATATATAAATGATCTGAAAAGTCTCGTATCATTTAAAATAGTCCCCAATTAAATTTGATTTTTTGATCGAAAGTATTGTATAATATACTTCATTTTTTGACCGAAACTTGCATTATGAAAACTTTTTTAGAATCTAGTTTTCAGATGATTTTTTACAGGGACTTCTATCATAACCTTCCCTCTTAACATATATAAATGATCTGAAAAGTCTCGTATCATTTCAAATAGTCCACAATTAAATTTGATTTTTTTTACCGAAACTAGTATATAATATACTACGATTTTTGACCGAAACTTTCATTTCGAAAAGTTTCATAGAATCTAATTTTCAGATTTTATTTTGCATGGAATTCCATCTTAAACTTCCCTCTTAACATATATAATTGATCTGAAAAGTCTCGTATATTTTCAAATAGTCCCCAATCAAATTTGATTTTTTTGACCGAAACTAGTGTATAATATACTACGATTTTTGACTGAAACTAGTGTATAATATACTACGATTTTTGACCCAAACCTGCATTTCGAAAAGTTTAATAGAATCTAATTTTCAGATAATTTTTTAGCATGGACTTCCATCATAACATTCCCTCTCAACATATATAAATGATCTAAAAAGTCTCGTATCATTTAAAATAGTCCCCAATTAATTTTGATTTTTTTGACCGAAACTAGTGTATAATATACTTCATTTTTTGACAGAAACTTGCATTTCGAAAAGTTTTATAGAATCTAGTTTTCAGATGATTTTTTACATGGACTTATATCATAACCTTACCACTTAACATATATAAATGATCTGAAAAGTCTTGTATCATTTCAAATAGTCCATAATTAAATTTGATTTTTTTACCGAAACTAGTATATAATATACTACGATTTTTGACCGAAACTTGCATTTCGAAATGTTTCATAGAATCTAATTTTCAGATGATTTTTTGCATGGACTTCCATCATAACCTTCCCTCTTAACAATTATAAATGATCTGAAAAGCATTGTCTTATTTCAAATAGTTCCCAATTAAATTTGATTTTTTTGACCGAAACTAGTGTATAATATACTACAATTTTTGACCGAAATTTGCATTTCGAAAAGTTTTTTAGAATCTAGTTTTCAGATGATTTTTTACATGGACTTCCATCATAACCTTTCTTCTTAACATATATAAATGATCTGAAAAGTCTCGTATCATTTAAAATAGTCCCCAATTAAATTTTATTTTTTTGACCGAAACTAGTGTATAATATACTACGATTTTTGACCGAAACTTGCATTTCGAAAAGTTTTTTAGAATCTAGTTTTCAAATGATTTTTTACATGGACTTCCATCATAACCTTCCTTCTTAACATTTATAAATGATCTGAAAAGTCTCGTATCATTTCAAATAGTCCACAATTAAATTTGATTTTTTTTACCGAAACTAGTGTATAAAATACTACGATTTTTGACCGAAACTTGCATTTCAAAACGTTTCATAGAATCTAATTTTCAGATGATTTTTTGCATGGAATTCCATCATAACCTTCCCTCTAATTATAAATAATCTGAAAAGCCTTGTCTCATTTCAAATAGTTCCCAATTAAATTTGATTTTTTTGACCGAAACAAGTGTATAATATACTACGACTTTTGACCGAAACTTGCATTTCGAAAAGTTTAATAGAATATAATTTTCAGATGATTTTTTTGCATGGACTTCTATCATAACATTCCCTCTCAACATATATAAATGATCTGAAAAGTCTCGTATCATTTAAAATAGTCCCCAATTAAATTTGATTTTTTGATCGAAAGTATTGTATAATATACTTCATTTTTTGACCGAAACTTGCATTATGAAAACTTTTTTAGAATCTAGTTTTCATATGATTTTTTACATGGACTTCTATCATAACCTTCCCTCTTAACATATATAAATGATCTGAAAAGTCTCGTATCATTTCAAATAGTCCACAATTAAATTTGATTTTTTTTACCGAAACTAGTGTATAATATACTACGATTTTTGACCGAAACTTTCATTTCGAAAAGTTTCATAGAATCTAATTTTCAGATTTTATTTTGCATGGAATTCCATCTTAACCTTCCCTCTTAACATATATAATTGATCTGAAAAGTCTCGTATCATTTCAAATAGTCCCCAATCAAATTTGATTTTTTTGACCGAAACTAGTGTATAATATACTACGATTTTTGACTGAAACTAGTGTATAATATACTACGATTTTTGACCCAAACCTGCATTTCGAAAAGTTTAATAGAATCTAATTTTCAGATGATTTTTTAGCATGGACTTCCATCATAACATTCCCTCTCAACATATATAAATGATCTAAAAAGTCTCGTATCATTTAAAATAGTCCCCAATTAATTTTGATTTTTTTGACCGAAACTAGTGTATAATATACTTCATTTTTTGACAGAAACTTGCATTTCGAAAAGTTTTATAGAATCTAGTTTTCAGATGATTTTTTACATGGACTTATATCATAACCTTACCACTTAACATATATAAATGATCTGAAAAGTCTTGTATCATTTCAAATAGTCCATAATTAAATTTGATTTTTTTTACCGAAACTAGTATATAATATACTACGATTTTTGACCGAAACTTGCATTTCGAAATGTTTCATAGAATCTAATTTTCAGATGATTTTTTGCATGGAATTCCATCATAACCTTCCCTCTAATTATAAATAATCTGAAAAGCCTTGTCTCATTTCAAATAGTTCCCAATTAAATTTGATTTTTTTGACCGAAACAAGTGTATAATATACTACGACTTTTGACCGAAACTTGCATTTCGAAAATTTTAATAGAATATAATTTTCAGATGATTTTTTTGCATGGACTTCTATCATAACATTCCCTCTCAACATATATAAATGATTTGAAAAGTCTCGTATCATTTAAAATAGTCCCCAATTAAATTTGATTTTTTGACCGAAAGTAGTGTATAATATACTTCATTTTTTGACCGAAACTTGCATTATGAAAAGTTTTTTAGAATCTAGTTTTCAGATGATTTTTTACATGGACTTCTATCATAACCTTCCCTCTTAACATATATAAATGATCTGAAAAGTCTCGTATCATTTCAAATAGTCCACAATTAAATTTGATTTTTTTATCGAAACTAGTGTATAATATACTACGATTTTTGACCGAAACTTTCATTTCGAAAAGTTTCATAGAATCTAATTTTCAGATTTTATTTTGCATGGAATTCCATCTTAACCTTCCCTATTAACATATATAATTGATCTGAAAAGTCTCGTATCATTTCAAATAGTCCCCAATCAAATTTGATTTTTTTGACCGAAACTAGTGTATAATATACTACGATTTTTGACTGAAACTAGTGTATAATATACTACGATTTTTGACCCAAACCTGCATTTCGAAAAGTTTAGTAGAATCTAATTTTCAGATGATTTTTTAGCATGGACTTCCATCATAACATTCCCTCTCAACATATATAAATGATCTAAAAAGTCTCGTATCATTTAAAATAGTCCCCAATTAATTTTGATTTTTTTGACCGAAACTAGTGTATAATATACTTCATTTTTTGACAGAAACTTGCATTTCGAAAAGTTTTATAGAATCTAGTTTTCAGATGATTTTTTACATGGACTTATATCATAACCTTACCACTTAACATATATAAATGATCTGAAAAGTCTTGTATCATTTCAAATAGTCCATAATTAAATTTGATTTTTTTACCGAAACTAGTATATAATATACTACGATTTTTGACCGAAACTTGCATTTCGAAATGTTTCATAGAATCTAATTTTCAGATGATTTTTTGCATGGACTTCCATCATAACCTTCCCTCTTAACAATTATAAATGATCTGAAAAGCATTGTCTTATTTCAAATAGTTCCCAATTAAATTTGATTTTTTTGACCGAAACTAGTGTATAATATACTACAATTTTTGACCGAAATTTGCATTTCGAAAAGTTTTTTAGAATCTAGTTTTCAGATGATTTTTTACATGGACTTCCATCATAACCTTTCTTCTTAACATATATAAATGATCTGAAAAGTCTCGTATCATTTAAAATAGTCCCCAATTAAATTTTATTTTTTTGAACGAAACTAGTGTATAATATACTACGATTTTTGACTGAAACTTGCATTTCGAAAAGTTTTTTAGAATCTAGTTTTCAAATAATTTTTTACATGGACTTCCATCATAACCTTCCTTCTTAACATTTATAAATGATCTGAAAAGTCTTGTATCATTTCAAATAGTCCACAATTAAATTTGATTTTTTTTTACCGAAACTAGTGTATAAAATACTACGATTTTTGACCGAAACTTGCATTTCGAAAAGTTTCATAGAATCTAATTTTCAGATGATTTTTTGCATGGAATTCCATCATAACCTTCCCTCTAATTATAAATAATCTGAAAAGCCTTGTCTCATTTCAAATAGTTCCCAATTAAATTTGATTTTTTTGACCGAAACAAGTGTATAATATACTACGACTTTTGACCGAAACTTGCATTTCGAAAATTTTAATAGAATATAATTTTCAGATGATTTTTTTGCATGGACTTCTATCATAACATTCCCTCTCAACATATATAAATGATCTGAAAAGTCTCGTATCATTTAAAATAGTCCCCAATTAAATTTGATTTTTTGATCGAAAGTAGTGTATAATATACTTCATTTTTTGACCGAAACTTGCATTATGAAAAGTTTTTTAGAATCTAGTTTTTAGATGATTTTTTACATGGACTTCTATCATAACCTTCCCTCTTAACATATATAAATGATCTGAAAAGTCTCGTATCATTTCAAATAGTCCACAATTAAATTTGATTTTTTTTACCGAAACTAGTGTATAATATACTATGATTTTTGACCGAAACTTTCATTTCGAAAAGTTTCATAGAATCTAATTTTCAGATTTTATTTTGCATGGAATTCCATCTTAACCTTCCCTCTTAACATATATAATTGATCTGAAAAGTCTCGTATCATTTCAAATAGTCCCCAATCAAATTTGATTTTTTTGACCGAAATAAGTGTATAATATACTACGATTTTTGACTGAAACTAGTGTATAATATACTACGATTTTTGACCCAAACCTGCATTTCGAAAAGTTTAATAGAATCTAATTTTCAGATGATTTTTTAGCATGGACTTCCATCATAACATTCCCTCTCAACATATATAAATGATCTAAAAAGTCTCGTATCATTTAAAATAGTCCCCAATTAATTTTGATTTTTTTGACCGAAACTAGTGTATAATATACTTCATTTTTTGACCGAAACTTGCATTTCGAAAAGTTTTATAGAATCTAGTTTTCAGATGATTTTTTACATGGACTTATATCATAACCTTACCACTTAACATATATAATTGATCTGAAAAGTCTTGTATCATTTCAAATAGTCCATAATTAAATTTGATTTTTTTACCGAAACTAGTATATAATATACTACGATTTTTGACCGAAACTTGCATTTCGAAATGTTTCATAGAATCTAATTTTCAGATGATTTTTTGCATGGACTTCCATCATAGCCTTCCCTCTTAACAATTATAAATGATCTGAAAAGTATTGTCTTATTTCAAATAGTTCCCAATTAAATTTGATTTTTTTGACCGAAACTAGTGTATAATATACTACAATTTTTGACCGAAATTTGCATTTCGAAAAGTTTTTTAGAATCTAGTTTTCAGATGATTTTTTACATGGACTTCCATCATAACCTTTCCTCGTAACATATATAAATGATCTGAAAAGTCTCGTATCATTTAAAATATTCCCCAATTAAATTTGATTTTTTTGACCGAAACTAGTGTATAATATACTACGATTTTTGATCGAAACATGCATTTCAAAAAGTTTTTTAGAATCTAGTTTTCAGATGATTTTTTACATGGACTTCTATCATAACCTTCCCTCTTAACATTTATAAATGATCTGAAAAGTCTCGTATCATTTCAAATAGTCCACAATTAAATTTGATTTTTTTACCGAAACTAGTGTATAAAATACTACGATTTTTGACCGAAACTTGCATTTCGAAAAGTTTCATAGAATCTACTTTTCAGATGATTTTTTGCATGGAATTCCATCATAACCTTCCCTCTAATTATAAATAATCTGAAAAGCCTTGTCTCATTTCAAATAGTTCCCAATTAAATTTGATTTTTTTGACCGAAACAAGTGTATAATATACTACGACTTTTGACTAAAACTTGCATTTCGAAAATTTTAATAGAATATAATTTTCAGATGATTTTTTTGCATGGACTTCTATCATAACATTCCCTCTCAACATATATAAATGATCTGAAAAGTCTCGTATCATTTAAAATAGTCCCCAATTAAATTTGATTTTTTGACCGAAAGTAGTGTATAATATACTTCATTTTTTGACCGAAACTTGCATTATGAAAAGTTTTTTAGAATCTAGTTTTCAGATGATTTTTTACATGGACTTCTATCATAACCTTCCCTCTTAACATATATAAATGATCTGAAAAGTCTCGTATCATTTCAAATAGTCCACAATTAAATTTGATTTTTTTTACCGAAACTAGTGTATAATATGCTACGATTATTGACCGAAACTTTCATTTTGAAAAGTTTCATAGAATCTAATTTTCAGATTTTATTTTGCATGGAATTCCATCTTAACCTTCCCTCTTAACATATATAATTGATCTGAAAAGTCTCGTATCATTTCAAATAGTTCCCAATCAAATTTGATTTTTTTGACCGAAACTAGTGTATAATATACTACGATTTTGACTGAAACTAGTGTATAATATACTAGGATTTTTGACCCAAACCTGCATTTCGAAAAGTTTAATAGAATCTAATTTTCAGATGATTTTTTAGCGTGGACCTCCATCATAACATTCCCTCTCAACATATATAAATGATCTAAAAAGTCTCGTATCATTTAAAATAGTCCCCAACTAATTTTGATTTTTTTGACCGAAACTAGTGTATAATATACTTCATTTTTTGACCGAAACTTGCATTTCGAAAAGTTTTATAGAATCTAGTTTTCAGGTGATTTTTTACATGGACTTATATCATACCCTTACCACTTAACATATATAATTGATCTGAAAAGTCATGTATCATTTCAAATAGTCCATAATTAAATTTGATTTTTTTACCGAAACTAGTATATAATATACTACGATTTTTGACCGAAACTTGCATTTCGAAATGTTTCATAGAATCTAATTTTCAGATGATTTTTTGCATGGACTTCCATCATAACCTTCCCTCTTAACAATTACAAATGATCTGAAAAGCATTGTCTTATTTCAAATAGTTCCCAATTAAATTTGATTTTTTTGACCGAAACTAGTGTATAATATACTACAATTTTTGACCGAAATTTGCATTTCGAAAAGTTTTTTAGAATCTAGTTTTCAGATGATTTTTTACATGGACTTCCATCATAACCTTTCCTCGTAACATATATAAATGATCTGAAAAGTCTCGTATCATTTAAAATAGTCCCCAATTAAATTTGATTTTTTTGACCGAAACTAGTGTATAATATACTACGATTTTTGATCGAAACATGCATTTCAAAAAGTTTTTTAGAATCTAGTTTTCAGATGATTTTTTACATGGACTTCTATCATAACCTTCCCTCTTAACATTTATAAATGATCTGAAATGTCTCGTATATTTTCAAATAGTCCACAATTAAATTTGATTTTTTTACCGAAACTAGTGTATAAAATACTACGATTTTTGACGGAAACTTGCATTTCGAAAAGTTTCATAGAATCTACTTTTCAGATGATTTTTTGCATGGAATTCCATCATAACCTTCCCTCTAATTATAAATAATCTGAAAAGCCTTGTCTCATTTCAAATAGTTCCCAATTAAATTTGATTTTTTTGACCGAAACAAGTGTATAATATACTACGACTTTTGACTAAAACTTGCATTTCGAAAATTTTAATACAATATAATTTTCAGATGATTTTTTTGCATGGACTTCTATCATAACATTCCCTCTCAACATATATAAATGATCTGAAAAGTCTCGTATCATTTAAAATAGTCCCCAATTAAATTTGATTTTTTGACCGAAAGTAGTGTATAATATACTTCATTTTTTGACCGAAACTTGCATTATGAAAAGTTTTTTAGAATCTAGTTTTCAGATGATTTTTTACATGGACTTCTATCATAACCTTCCCTCTTAACATATATAAATGATCTGAAAAGTCTCGTATCATTTCAAATAGTCCACAATTAAATTTGATTTTTTTTACCGAAACTAGTGTATAATATGCTACGATTATTGACCGAAACTTTCATTTTGAGAAGTTTCATAGAATCTAATTTTCAGATTTTATTTTGCATGGAATTCCATCTTAACCTTCCCTCTTAACATATATAATTAATCTGAAAAGTCTCGTATCATTTCAAATAGTCCCCAATCAAATTTGATTTTTTTGACCGAAACTAGTGTATAATATACTACGATTTTGACTGAAACTAGTGTATAATATACTAGGATTTTTGACCCAAACCTGCATTTCGAAAAGTTTAATAGAATCTAATTTTCAGATGATTTTTTAGCATGGACCTCCATCATAACATTCCCTCTCAACATATATAAATGATCTAAAAAGTCTCGTATCATTTAAAATAGTCCCCAATTAATTTTGATTTTTTTGACCGAAACTAGTGTATAATATACTTCATTTTTTGACCGAAACTTGCATTTCGAAAAGTTTTATAGAATCTAGTTTTCAGGTGATTTTTTACATGGACTTATATCATACCCTTACCACTTAACATATATAATTGATCTGAAAAGTCTTGTATCATTTCAAATAGTCCATAATTAAATTTGATTTTTTTACCGAAACTAGTATATAATATACTACGATTTTTGACCGAAACTTGCATTTCGAAATGTTTCATAGAATCTAATTTTCAGATGATTTTTTGCATGGACTTCCATCATAGCCTTCCCTCTTAACAATTATAAATGATCTGAAAAGTATTGTCTTATTTAAAATAGTTCCCAATTAAATTTGATTTTTTTGACCGAAACTAGTGTATAATATACTACAATTTTTGACCGAAATTTGCATTTCGAAAAGTTTTTTAGAATCTAGTTTTCAGATGATTTTTTACATGGACTTCCATCATAACCTTTCCTCGTAACATATATAAATGATCTGAAAAGTCTCGTATCATTTAAAATAGTCCCCAATTAAATTTGATTTTTTTGACCGAAACTAGTGTATAATATACTACGATTTTTGATCAAAACATGCATTTCAAAAAGTTTTTTAGAATCTAGTTTTCAGATGATTTTTTACATGGACTTCTATCATAACCTTCCCTCTTAACATTTATAAATGATCTGAAAAGTCTCGTATCATTTCAAATAGTCCACAATTAAATTTGATTTTTTTACCGAAACTAGTGTATAAAATACTACGATTTTTGACCGAAACTTGCATTTCGAAAAGTTTCATAGAATCTACTTTTCAGATGATTTTTTGCATGGAATTCCATCATAACCTTCCCTCTAATTATAAATAATCTGAAAAGCCTTGTCTCATTTCAAATAGTTCCCAATTAAATTTGATTTTTTTGACCGAAACAAGTGTATAATATACTACGACTTTTGACTAAAACTTGCATTTCGAAAATTTTAATAGAATATAATTTTCAGATGATTTTTTTGCATGGACTTCTATCATAACATTCCCTCTCAACATATATAAATGATCTGAAAAGTCTCGTATCATTTAAAATAGTCCCCAATTAAATTTGATTTTTTGACCGAAAGTAGTGTATAATATACTTCATTTTTTGACCGAAACTTGCATTATGAAAAGTTTTTTAGAATCTAGTTTTCAGATGATTTTTTACATGGACTTCTATCATAACCTTCCCTCTTAACATATATAAATGATCTGAAAAGTCTCGTATCATTTCAAATAGTCCACAATTAAATTTGATTTTTTTTACCGAAACTAGTGTATAATATGCTACGATTATTGACCGAAACTTTCATTTTGAGAAGTTTCATAGAATCTAATTTTCAGATTTTATTTTGCATGGAATTCCATCTTAACCTTCCCTCTTAACATATATAATTAATCTGAAAAGTCTCGTATCATTTCAAATAGTCCCCAATCAAATTTGATTTTTTTGACCGAAACTAGTGTATAATATACTACGATTTTGACTGAAACTAGTGTATAATATACTAGGATTTTTGACCCAAACCTGCATTTCGAAAAGTTTAATAGAATCTAATTTTCAGATGATTTTTTAGCATGGACCTCCATCATAACATTCCCTCTCAACATATATAAATGATCTAAAAAGTCTCGTATCATTTAAAATAGTCCCCAATTAATTTTGATTTTTTTGACCGAAACTAGTGTATAATATACTTCATTTTTTGACCGAAACTTGCATTTCGAAAAGTTTTATAGAATCTAGTTTTCAGGTGATTTTTTACATGGACTTATATCATACCCTTACCACTTAACATATATAATTGATCTGAAAAGTCTTGTATCATTTCAAATAGTCCATAATTAAATTTGATTTTTTTACCGAAACTAGTATATAATATACTACGATTTTTGACCGAAACTTGCATTTCGAAATGTTTCATAGAATCTAATTTTCAGATGATTTTTTGCATGGACTTCCATCATAGCCTTCCCTCTTAACAATTATAAATGATCTGAAAAGTATTGTCTTATTTCAAATAGTTCCCAATTAAATTTGATTTTTTTGACCGAAACTAGTGTATAATATACTACAATTTTTGACCGAAATTTGCATTTCGAAAAGTTTTTTAGAATCTAGTTTTCAGATGATTTTTTACATGGACTTCCATCATAACCTTTCCTCGTAACATATATAAATGATCTGAAAAGTCTCGTATCATTTAAAATAGTCCCCAATTAAATTTGATTTTTTTGACCGAAACTAGTGTATAATATACTACGATTTTTGATCAAAACATGCATTTCAAAAAGTTTTTTAGAATCTAGTTTTCAGATGATTTTTTACATGGACTTCTATCATAACCTTCCCTCTTAACATTTATAAATGATCTGAAAAGTCTCGTATCATTTCAAATAGTCCACAATTAAATTTGATTTTTTTACCGAAACTAGTGTATAAAATACTACGATTTTTGACCGAAACTTGCATTTCGAAAAGTTTCATAGAATCTACTTTTCAGATGATTTTTTGCATGGAATTCCATCATAACCTTCCCTCTAATTATAAATAATCTGAAAAGCCTTGTCTCATTTCAAATAGTTCCCAATTAAATTTGATTTTTTTGACCGAAACAAGTGTATAATATACTACGACTTTTGACTAAAACTTGCATTTCGAAAATTTTAATAGAATATAATTTTCAGATGATTTTTTTGCATGGACTTCTATCATAACATTCCCTCTCAACATATATAAATGATCTGAAAAGTCTCGTATCATTTAAAATAGTCCCCAATTAAATTTGATTTTTTGACCGAAAGTAGTGTATAATATACTTCATTTTTTGACCGAAACTTGCATTATGAAAAGTTTTTTAGAATCTAGTTTTCAGATGATTTTTTACATGGACTTCTATCATAACCTTCCCTCTTAACATATATAAATGATCTGAAAAGTCTCGTATCATTTCAAATAGTCCACAATTAAATTTGATTTTTTTTTACCGAAACTAGTGTATAATATGCTACGATTATTGACCGAAACTTTCATTTTGAAAAGTTTCATAGAATCTAATTTTCAGATTTTATTTTGCATGGAATTCCATCTTAACCTTCCCTCTTAACATATATAATTGATCTGAAAAGTCTCGTATCATTTCATATAATTCCCAATCAAATTTGATTTTTTTGACCGAAACTAGTGTATAATATACTACGATTTTGACTGAAACTAGTGTATAATATACTAGGATTTTTGACCCAAACCTGCATTTCGAAAAGTTTAATAGAATCTAATTTTCAGATGATTTTTTAGCGTGGACCTCCATCATAACATTCCCTCTCAACATATATAAATGATCTAAAAAGTCTCGTATCATTTAAAATAGTCCCCAACTAATTTTGATTTTTTTGACCGAAACTAGTGTATAATATACTTCATTTTTTGACCGAAACTTGCATTTCGAAAAGTTTTATAGAATCTAGTTTTCAGGTGATTTTTTACATGGACTTATATCATACCCTTACCACTTAACATATATAATTGATCTGAAAAGTCTTGTATCATTTCAAATAGTCCATAATTAAATTTGATTTTTTTACCGAAACTAGTATATAATATACTACGATTTTTGACCGAAACTTGCATTTCGAAATGTTTCATAGAATCTAATTTTCAGATGATTTTTTGCATGGACTTCCATCATAACCTTCCCTCTTAACAATTACAAATGATCTGAAAAGCATTGTCTTATTTCAAATAGTTCCCAATTAAATTTGATTTTTTTGACCGAAACTAGTGTATAATATACTACAATTTTTGACCGAAATTTGCATTTCGAAAAGTTTTTTAGAATCTAGTTTTCAGATGATTTTTTACATGGACTTCCATCATAACCTTTCCTCGTAACATATATAAATGATCTGAAAAGTCTCGTATCATTTAAAATAGTCCCCAATTAAATTTGATTTTTTTGACCGAAACTAGTGTATAATATACTACGATTTTTAATCGAAACATGCATTTCAAAAAGTTTTTTAGAATCTAGTTTTCAGATGATTTTTTACATGGACTTCTATCATAACCTTCCCTCTTAACATTTATAAATGATCTGAAAAGTCTCGTATCATTTCAAATAGTCCACAATTAAATTTGATTTTTTTACCGAAACTAGTGTATAAAATACTACGATTTTTGACGGAAACTTGCATTTCGAAAAGTTTCATAGAATCTACTTTTCAGATGATTTTTTGCATGGAATTCCATCATAACCTTCCCTCTAATTATAAATAATCTGAAAAGCCTTGTCTCATTTCAAATAGTTCCCAATTAAATTTGATTTTTTTGACCGAAACAAGTGTATAATATACTACGACTTTTGACTAAAACTTGCATTTCGAAAATTTTAATAGAATATAATTTTCAGATGATTTTTTTGCATGGACTTCTATCATAACATTCCCTCTCAACATATATAAATGATCTGAAAAGTCTCGTATCATTTAAAATAGTCCCCAATTAAATTTGATTTTTTGACCGAAAGTAGTGTATAATATACTTCATTTTTTGACCGAAACTTGCATTATGAAAAGTTTTTTAGAATCTAGTTTTCAGATGATTTTTTACATGGACTTCTATCATAACCTTCCCTCTTAACATATATAAATGATCTGAAAAGTCTCGTATCATTTCAAATAGTCCACAATTAAATTTGATTTTTTTTACCGAAACTAGTGTATAATATGCTACGATTATTGACCGAAACTTTCATTTTGAGAAGTTTCATAGAATCTAATTTTCAGATTTTATTTTGCATGGAATTCCATCTTAACCTTCCCTCTTAACATATATAATTGATCTGAAAAGTCTCGTATCATTTCAAATAGTCCCCAATCAAATTTGATTTTTTTGAACGAAACTAGTGTATAATATACTACGATTTTGACTGAAACTAGTGTATAATATACTAGGATTTTTGACCCAAACCTGCATTTCGAAAAGTTTAATAGAATCTAATTTTCAGATGATTTTTTAGCATGGACCTCCATCATAACATTCCCTCTCAACATATATAAATGATCTAAAAAGTCTCGTATCATTTAAAATAGTCCCCAATTAATTTTGATTTTTTTGACCGAAACTAGTGTATAATATACTTCATTTTTTGACCGAAACTTGCATTTCGAAAAGTTTTATAGAATCTAGTTTTCAGGTGATTTTTTACATGGACTTATATCATACCCTTACCACTTAACATATATAATTGATCTGAAAAGTCTTGTATCATTTCAAATAGTCCATAATTAAATTTGATTTTTTTACCGAAACTAGTATATAATATACTACGATTTTTGACCGAAACTTGCATTTCGAAATGTTTCATAGAATCTAATTTTCAGATGATTTTTTGCATGGACTTCCATCATAGCCTTCCCTCTTAACAATTATAAATGATCTGAAAAGTATTGTCTTATTTCAAATAGTTCCCAATTAAATTTGATTTTTTTGACCGAAACTAGTGTATAATATACTACAATTTTTGACCGAAATTTGCATTTCGAAAAGTTTTTTAGAATCTAGTTTTCAGATGATTTTTTACATGGACTTCCATCATAACCTTTCCTCGTAACATATATAAATGATCTGAAAAGTCTCGTATCATTTAAAATAGTCCCCAATTAAATTTGATTTTTTTGACCGAAACTAGTGTATAATATACTACGATTTTTGATCGAAACATGCATTTCAAAAAGTTTTTTAGAATCTAGTTTTCAGATGATTTTTTACATGGACTTCTATCATAACCTTCCCTCTTAACATTTATAAATGATCTGAAAAGTCTCGTATCATTTCAAATAGTCCACAATTAAATTTGATTTTTTTTACCGAAACTAGTGTATAAAATACTACGATTTTTGACCGAAACTTGCATTTCGAAAAGTTTCATAGAATCTACTTTTCAGATGATTTTTTGCATGGAATTCCATCATAACCTTCCCTCTAATTATAAATAATCTGAAAAGCCTTGTCTCATTTCAAATAGTTCCCAATTAAATTTGATTTTTTTGACCGAAACAAGTGTATAATATACTACGACTTTTGACTAAAACTTGCATTTCGAATATTTTAATAGAATATAATTTTCAGATGATTTTTTTGCATGGACTTCTATCATAACATTCCCTCTCAACATATATAAATGATCTGAAAAGTCTCGTATCATTTAAAATAGTCCCCAATTAAATTTGATTTTTTGACCGAAAGTAGTGTATAATATACTTCATTTTTTGACCGAAACTTGCATTATGAAAAGTTTTTTAGAATCTAGTTTTCAGATGATTTTTTACATGGACTTCTATCATAACCTTCCCTCTTAACATATATAAATGATCTGAAAAGTCTCGTATCATTTCAAATAGTCCACAATTAAATTTGATTTTTTTTACCGAAACTAGTGTATAATATGCTACGATTATTGACCGAAACTTTCATTTTGAAAAGTTTCATAGAATCTAATTTTCAGATTTTATTTTGCATGGAATTCCATCTTAACCTTCCCTCTTAACATATATAATTGATCTGAAAAGTCTCGTATCATTTCAAATAGTTCCCAATCAAATTTGATTTTTTTGACCGAAACTAGTGTATAATATACTACGATTTTGACTGAAACTAGTGTATAATATACTAGGATTTTTGACCCAAACCTGCATTTCGAAAAGTTTAATAGAATCTAATTTTCAGATGATTTTTTAGCGTGGACCTCCATCATAACATTCCCTCTCAACATATATAAATGATCTAAAAAGTCTCGTATCATTTAAAATAGTCCCCAACTAATTTTGATTTTTTTGACCGAAACTAGTGTATAATATACTTCATTTTTTGACCGAAACTTGCATTTCGAAAAGTTTTATAGAATCTAGTTTTCAGGTGATTTTTTACATGGACTTATATCATACCCTTACCACTTAACATATATAATTGATCTGAAAAGTCTTGTATCATTTCAAATAGTCCATAATTAAATTTGATTTTTTTACCGAAACTAGTATATAATATACTACGATTTTTGACCGAAACTTGCATTTCGAAATGTTTCATAGAATCTAATTTTCAGATGATTTTTTGCATGGACTTCCATCATAGCCTTCCCTCTTAACAATTATAAATGATCTGAAAAGTATTGTCTTATTTCAAATAGTTCCCAATTAAATTTGATTTTTTTGACCGAAACTAGTGTATAATATACTACAATTTTTGACCGAAATTTGCATTTCGAAAAGTTTTTTAGAATCTAGTTTTCAGATGATTTTTTACATGGACTTCCATCATAACCTTTCCTCGTAACATATATAAATGATCTGAAAAGTCTCGTATCATTTAAAATAGTCCCCAATTAAATTTGATTTTTTTGACCGAAACTAGTGTATAATATACTACGATTTTTGATCGAAACATGCATTTCAAAAAGTTTTTTAGAATCTAGTTTTCAGATGATTTTTTACATGGACTTCTATCATAACCTTCCCTCTTAACATTTATAAATGATCTGAAAAGTCTCGTATCATTTCAAATAGTCCACAATTAAATTTGATTTTTTTTACCGAAACTAGTGTATAAAATACTACGATTTTTGATCGAAACTTGCATTTCGAAAAGTTTCATAGAATCTACTTTTCAGATGATTTTTTGCATGGAATTCCATCATAACCTTCCCTCTAATTATAAATAATCTGAAAAGCCTTGTCTCATTTCAAATAGTTCCCAATTAAATTTGATTTTTTTGACCGAAACAAGTGTATAATATACTACGACTTTTGACTAAAACTTGCATTTCGAAAATTTTAATAGAATATAATTTTCAGATGATTTTTTTGCATGGACTTCTATCATAACATTCCCTCTCAACATATATAAATGATCTGAAAAGTCTCGTATCATTTAAAATAGTCCCCAATTAAATTTGATTTTTTGACCGAAAGTAGTGTATAATATACTTCATTTTTTGACCGAAACTTGCATTATGAAAAGTTTTTTAGAATCTAGTTTTCAGATGATTTTTTACATGGACTTCTATCATAACCTTCCCTCTTAACATATATAAATGATCTGAAAAGTCTCGTATCATTCCAAATAGTCCACAATTAAAGTTGATTTTTTTTACCGAAACTAGTGTATAATATGCTACGATTATTGACCGAAACTTTCATTTCGCAAAGTTTCATAGAATCTAAGTTTCAGATTTTATTTTGCATGGAATTCCATCTTAACCTTCCCTCTTAACATATATAATTGATCTGAAAAGTCTCGTATCATTTCAAATAGTCCCCAATCAAATTTGATTTTTTTGACCGAAACTAGTGTATAATATACTACGATTTTGACTGAAACTAGTGTATAATATACTAGGATTTTTGACCCAAACCTGCATTTCGAAAAGTTTAATAGAATCTAATTTTCAGATGATTTTTTAGCATGGACCTCCATCATAACATTCCCTCTCAACATATATAAATGATCTAAAAAGTCTCGTATCATTTAAAATAGTCCCCAATTAATTTTGATTTTTTTGACCGAAACTAGTGTATAATATACTTCATTTTTTGACCGAAACTTGCATTTCGAAAAGTTTTATAGAATCTAGTTTTCAGGTGATTTTTTACATGGACTTATATCATAACCTTACCACTTAACATATATAATTGATCTGAAAAGTCTTGTATCATTTCAAATAGTCCATAATTAAATTTGATTTTTTTACCGAAACTAGTATATAATATACTACGATTTTTGACCGAAACTTGCATTTCGAAATGTTTCAAAGAATCTAATTTTCAGATGATTTTTTGCATGGACTTCCATCATAGCCTTCCCTCTTAACAATTATAAATGATCTGAAAAGTATTGTCTTATTTCAAATAGTTCCCAATTAAATTTGATTTTTTTGACCGAAACTAGTGTATAATATACTACAATTTTTGACCGAAATTTGCATTTCGAAAAGTTTTTTAGAATCTAGTTTTCAGATGATTTTTTACATGGACTTCCATCATAACCTTTCCTCGTAACATATATAAATGATCTGAAAAGTCTCGTATCATTTAAAATAGTCCCCAATTAAATTTGATTTTTTTGACCGAAACTAGTGTATAATATACTACGATTTTTGATCGAAACATGCATTTCAAAAAGTTTTTAGAATCTAGTTTTCAGATGATTTTTTTACATGGACTTCTATCATAACCTTCCCTCTTAAAATTTATAAATGATCTGAAAAGTCTCGTATCATTTCAAATAGTCCACAATTAAATTTGATTATTTTTACCGAAACTAGTGTATAAAATACTACGATTTTTGACCGAAACTTGCATTTCGAAAAGTATCATAGAATCTACTTTTCAGATGATTTTTTGCATGGAATTCCATCATAACCTTCCCTCTAATTATAAATAATCTGAAAAGCCTTGTCTCATTTCAAATAGTTCCCAATTAAATTTGATTTTTTTGACCGAAACAAGTGTATAATATACTACGACTTTTGACCAAAACTTGCATTTCGAAAATTTTAATAGAATATAATTTTCAGATGATTTTTTTGCATGGACTTCTATCATAACATTCCCTCTCAACATATATAAATGATCTGAAAAGTCTCGTATCATTTAAAATAGTCCCCAATTAAATTTGATTTTTTGACCGAAAGTAGTGTATAATATACTTCATTTTTTGACCGAAACTTGCATTATGAAAAGTTTTTTAGAATCTAGTTTTCAGATGATTTTTTACATGGACTTCTATCATAACCTTCCCTCTTAACATATATAAATGATCTGAAAAGTCTCGTATCATTTCAAATAGTCCACAATTAAAGTTGATTTTTTTTTTACCGAAACTAGTGTATAATATGCTACGATTATTGACCGAAACTTTCATTTCGAAAAGTTTCATAGAATCTAATTTTCAGATTTTATTTTGCATGGAATTCCATCTTAACCTTCCCTCTTAACATATATAATTGATCTGAAAAGTCTCGTATCATTTCAAATAGTCCCCAATCAAATTTGATTTTTTTGACCGAAACTAGTGTATAATATACTACGATTTTGACTGAAACTAGTGTATAATATACTAGGATTTTTGACCCAAACCTGCATTTCGAAAAGTTTAATAGAATCTAATTTTCAGATGATTTTTTAGCATGGACCTCCATCATAACATTCCCTCTCAACATATATAAATGATCTAAAAAGTCTCGTATCATTTAAAATAGTCCCCAATTAGTTTTGATTTTTATGACCGAAACTAGTGTATAATATACTTCATTTTTTGACCGAAACTTGCATTTCGAAAAGTTTTATAGAATCTAGTTTTCAGGTGATTTTTTACATGGACTTATATCATAACCTTACCACTTAACATATATAATTGATCTGAAAAGTCTTGTATCATTTCAAATAGTCCATAATTAAATTTGATTTTTTTACCGAAACTAGTATATAATATTGTTAATGCTATTATTTTATGATTGGCATTATGTTTGGTAAAACTAATATGGCTGGAAAATGTTGAATAAGAAGTTCCATATTAACATAGTATAGACTCTGGAAGAACATGTCAAACATGATGTCCTGACATGGTGGCACAGATAAATGTGGAAGTTGTCAAAGAAGATGTTGAATTCAGTTCAGAATGTCCTATCAGATGTTGGGACATTATCAAACAGAGTAGAAGAACTAAATTCAGGATGTCCCAACAGATGTTGTCATATGTTACAGTCAGATGTCAAAGAAGATGTTGAAACATCTGCAAATGTCATGACAGAATTACTGTCATATGTTATAGACAAATGTCAAAGAAGATGTTGAAACATCTGCAAATGTCATGACAGAATTACTGTCATATGCTACAAACATATGTCAAAGAAGATGGTGAAACATCTGCAAATGTCTTGACAGATGTCAAAGAGAATGTTGAAACATCTGCAAATGTCATGACAGATGTCAAAGAGAATGTTGAAACATCTGCAACTGTCATGACAACATTACTGTCATATGTTACATATAGATATCAAACAAGAAGTGTTGAACTTAGTTCAGGATGTCACACCAAATGTTGTGACACTGTCAAACAGAGTAACAGTTAATGAACTTAAGTCAAGATATCAGGATGTCACACCAGATGTTAGGACATTGTATCAGTTGATGGAATAAGTTCAGTTTACAGGATGTCCCAACAGATGTTGTGACATTGTATCAGTAAATGAAGTAAGTTCAGTTTTTCAGGATGTCCCAACAGATGTTGAGACATCTCAGACCTGTTACCAGAATTAATTAATAACTAACTGATCTGAGATATTTAAGGAGAGTTATCTGGAATTAATTATGGATGGATAAAAACAGAACAAGGCGCATCTGTAGGGAGTTTTGTTATGAAGATTCAGATTAATCAGAAGAACAAAATCACCTAGAATCTAGGAAGTAACAAACCCTAATTCAAGGTGATGACATTGGATTTATCAGATCTGAATTATGCAGAATATTCTGGAGATATTATGCAATCATATGTGGTGCTGATCTAGAAGATCTTAAAGACTCAATTTAAATTGAAGACAAATATTGAAAAATATAGGTTTCTATATTTAGAGATATTTTAGGAGTTGAAGATCTTTTGGAATATTTGTAGCAGATATTTCTGCATATTTGTAGCAGCTATTGTTGTGATTGTTTAGGCCCAAATCCAGTTGGGAATAGGTTATAAAAGAAACCTTGTAACCTAGTTTAGGATCAACCCAATGAACCGAAAATGTAAACATTATTAGGGTTGTGTCCTTGTGTCAGCCGTGCATAACAAGTAACACTATTGTGGCTGTTTCACTTGTGATTCTCGAAGCTTGTAAGCAAGAGAAGTATTGTGTCTTGATTGAAACTTCTAAGTAAGATCAAGCTGTTGTGTTTGAAGTGTGACTTCAATTTTATTAATCATTGTAAAAGATCACTGTGTGATTGAGGGGGAGTGAGTAGGGTACTCATATCTAAGTTGTGTCTTAGGTAGAAATTGCATTGGGTAGTTATTAAGTGATAGATTAAACAGGGTGGTTTAAGTCTAGAATTAATATTACTTATAGTGGATTTCCTCCTGGCTTGGTAGCCTCCAGATGTAAGTGTGGTTATACACTGAACTGGGTTAACAAACTTCTGCTGTGTTCTTTTTATCTTTTATGTTTTATGCAGTACCTGAACTGAATGTCCTATCAGATGTCCCAACATCCTGAAGCATGTTTGACTCTGATATAACAGAATTATTTAAGTACTGATATGTATACCTTACCATGTTTATAAGTAACAGATAAGATGTCTCAACATCATATTAGACATCTGAGTCTGTCAGACCAGAATTTCAATTGGTATCAGAGCAGGCATCCTGGTCTGTTTCTGGATGAGATCTAAGGGGGATACTTTCTGGTTCATGGTAAAGGAAGAAGGAGGATATAATGAAAAGCTGTTTGAACTTGAGAGGTTCATATTGGTGTTTGAATGGTCCCTAGAAGTGGAGGATGGACTATTCATCATATGGTGTATATTGGACCAGTCTGGTGTTATCAGGGCTGGAAATTTGCTGGTGAATTGTTGTGTAGCTATGATGTCAAACAGAATGTCCTGACATCTTGGTTCTGAGAATTCTATATTTGAAGGAGGCTTGTATTTTGTTTTCTGTGAGAATTGGAGAACACTTAGTTCAGAATGTTGTGGTTCTTGATGAAAGAAGAGGTTGGAGCCAAAACAAAAAAGTATAATTATCAAATCTTTCATGCGGGAGTGAAAATCTTGATAAGTTATCTCTTAAGCTTATTTATGGTGACCTAATGAGGATATCCTTCTTGGTTATGGTGTCCTATGTTGTTTAGGTATAGCTGGAGAAAATCTCTCCTGTGAAGATACATGTTTATGATTGTCTAAATCATGAACTGAAGGAAGTTTCATCAAGAAAGAAGCTGAATTGATATGTCAATCCTAATGGCTTAACACCACACTACACATCAACAGTTTATGAACCAAGCTTAGTTTTGTGTTCCAGAAGAAGGAAACTGGTGTGATGATGGATGCTTTGGGTGCTAGACAAATGTGTGATGATCACATATGTTTGGAACCTACTCCTAACCTGGAAGAGGAGGCATCTATGCTACATGTTGAAGACTTAGATAATGATCATTGCTTCTGTGGACCCTAGCATAGCCAAAAGGCTTAGGGCTAGAAAGGAAAAGAAGACTACAGGACATTCATCTCCTGAAAAGAAGCAGCCTACTCTAAAGAAAGACAAGGTCAAAGTGATACTTGGTCCTACTAAACAATGGAGCAAGGTGAATACCCAAAAGAGGAAAGCTGTAACTCCACTAGATTCAGATGTTGAAGAGGATGTCCCAACATCCCAACCAAAGAAGAAACCAGCACCCTCAAGGTCCACCTCTGCTGTTCCAGAAGCTCCTCTGGACAATGTTTCATTCCATCATGTGTCAAGTATGAGCAAATGGAAATTTGTATACCAAAGAAGGGTAGCACTTGAAAGAGAGCTGGGCAGAAATGCACTTGAGTGCACTGAGGTAATTGACCTAATTTCTTCTGCTGGTTTATTCAAGATAGTATCAAACTTTTCACCTTGCTATGAGCTGCTAGTCAAGGAATTCATTGTGAACCTTCAAGAGGACTGTGATGATGGTAAATCAGATGACTTCAGAAAGGTGTATGTAAGAGGGGAATGTGTGGAATTCTCTTCTAGGGTTATCAACCACTATCTAGGAAGAGAATCTGATGGACCTAATGAGCTGGGAAAGATAAATAACCATGTGTGCAAGGTCATCACTGCTAATCAATTCAAAGCTTGGCCAGTCAAAGGGAAATTTTCTGTTAGCTTGCTGACAAGGAAGTATGCAATGCTGCATAGGATTGGCACTTCAAATTGGGTCCCTACCAATCATACCTCCTCAATAGCAACTGAATTGAGCAGGTTCATATATGCTGTGGGCACCCAAGCAAAGCTGTACTTTGGGGCTTATATTTTTTATCAGACATTGAAGCATGTTGGAACATCTGCAACAAAGCTTCCCATTGCTTTTTCATCTCTGCTATGTGGAATCATACTAAGCCAGTATCCAGGTATCCTCACTGAGAAGGATTCAGTATGCAAAAGAAAAAGTCCTCTGGCCTTCCATTACAAACTTTTCTTGAGCCATCATGCTGCTGATGTTGAAGCTTCCACTAGGACATCTGCTGGACCTTCAAAAGCAAAGACTCCCATATCCAAAGCTGCCTTGATTGCAGATCTGAAGACCACTTGCAAAAATCTGGATGCCAGGAAGAAAAAGCTTGAGGAAGTATTTCAAAGGCTGGAGCTGGAAGAGGTTGCTCAGAATACTGATGAATCTAATGGTGAATCTGAAGATGAAGAAGCTTCTAAATGTATTTACAAATGTGGGTGATAAATGCATGACTTTGGTCATGATTAAAGCTAGCAATGTGACCAACAATTGCTAGAAGCAAGGGAAGAATGTCAGATTGGGAAGTCTGATCAGAATGGTTGTTGAACTGGTAGTCTCTTCCACTACTAGTCATGGATAGTGGCAGTATAAACCCTTTGTGGCAAGCAAACTAAGAGCATCTGTTCTGGAATATAAAATCAAGTGTGGATATTTATCAGTTGTGCTCTTTGTATGTTCATCAGGGGTGTGAAATTGAGAATTAGTGGAGTACATGCTCAGCTGAAGTATTGTTTATCCATGACATGAGGAGATCTTGCTAATCTTATCTGGAGCTAACCTTAAAATCCTTCAAAAGTAAAAGATCAGATTGTGTAGAACTATTTGATAAGGTATTATACAAGAATTTAAGATCAATTGTTGTTTGTGGAATTCACAAATATTTGATTGATTATCCTTGTGATTCAAGATTGGTGATGTTCAAAAAGATGTTGGAACATCTTATCATCAGAGTTTGTGCAGAATCATGGGAGAGGTATTGCATAAGCTGTAACATTGGCTTCAGTCTTGTGTGACAGGAGTTATGTAATTCTGGAAAGTTTCTTGGCAAGAACTTGTCTGGATATTGTTGATGCTAAAGATGGAGATGAAAGACCATGAACATATCATAATCTTGGTAACTACTTGGATTGGTTTATTTCTGATCTAGGTGTAGTCCAGAATGCTCATCATGGAGTTAAGATAGGTGGAGATATCA
Organism: Lathyrus aphaca; assembly: GCA_963966055.1. Lineage (NCBI taxonomy): Eukaryota > Viridiplantae > Streptophyta > Magnoliopsida > Fabales > Fabaceae > Lathyrus > Lathyrus aphaca. The sequence goes on along the minus strand of OZ014521.1, from coordinate 597,983,653 downwards.
TAAATTTGTTTAGACTGCCTTACTCCAGGAAAGGTGGCATCCTTGGTATAGTTTTGAGGTGTAGTTCTTAACTATTCCTTCTGAATAATCAGACAGTGGCAGGTTTGAAGACTTTGGAGAAACATTGGAAGTTTCTCATCAATATGTGTTATTGGTAAGAACTTCTGCAAAACCAATAGAATGGAGGTTGTTTACTCAAACTTGATGGATAAATCAAGTCTATGAGAGCATGGAACTCTTGTTCTATAAAGGAAGGAGGTTCTTTCAAGTGGCAGAAGAAGGAACTGAATTTAACAGATGGATGTGGGCTAATAATGTTTAAACATCTAGTTCAACATCAGAGTCTAATTGGTGAAGATCAATTTTTTTGATCAGGATATCTTTGGAAGATTTATTATAAACGTGAAGAAGACAAAAGTGGCAATTGGCTTTTTCATATGAGGATTCATAAAGAAGGTTATCAAAATGTGGTAATTGATTGATCTTTAAAGTAGATTCAAAGAATCAAGATAATCAGAGTGTGGCATCTGGTTGTTCTTGAGGATTGTCTTGGAACAAATTACTCTTGGGCAGAGGAGTGATGAGTTGAAGACTCAAGAGGATTTATTCTTCTTGAAGGTGGATGAGAGTCTATCACTCTTTCTGGATTTCTGATTCTAACTGGTGGCACAGTGTAGTTGAAGATTTTCAGTTCTTGGATTACTATGCTATAGTAAGTCCAGTTGGTGGAGCACATCTAGGATCATGGTGATAAGGTCTTGGTGTATGAAAAATGTTCTAACTAAGTGTTAGTACATTATCTGGGGTGTTTATCTACATGGTTTCTATTATTAGACTACCTAATCATATGGGAGAATGATGAAGTAGATGATCTATATTGGAAGAAACATGTAGAAGAGACTGGAAGTGTTCCTCGTGCTAAAAAGCCAAGAACTCCAAAAAGATCATGTTTTCAGCAAGACCAAAGGCATACCTTCACCATTGTACAACACTCCAAAAGCTTCTGAGTATGTGGATGATTCCATAAAGGAGTTGGTAACCAAGATCCTATCTGAGCAAAGAGTGGTAAGTGGCATATCTATCCCTCTGAACACTATGCCAGCCCCACAAGAAGATCAACAAACTCAGGCTGCAAAGGACACTCCTGCTCAACAGGATGTCCCAATAGATGTTGAAACATCTGAGGACCAGAAAAAGGCCTTTAATAATTGTGATGAAGAAGCATCTGAGGATCAGCACCAGGCCTCAACTGAATAGCACATCTCTGTTGATCCACCAGAAGTATATCAGGTATTGATTGCTTGGAAGTTTGTTTGTGGACATTCATTCTAATTTCATAATTAGTTTGGATGTGTTTTATCTGGATTGTATGGCCTTTGGTGTGTAAAGGCTTAGTGTCAAGAACCTATGTGCTAGAAGATGTTCATCTTGTGTAGTCTGTGGTAACTACAAACCTAGAAAGGAATCAGGTATGCTTTGGTACAAGAAGTGAATGTGTTCGATTGGGAATTGAACAGAGAGTGAGCTCTTGAAGACATGAAGATGCGTCTTATGTTTTCCTTTCATCAATGTACAGAGAAGCATGGAGTATCCTAGACAGGGGGAGTGTGTTACAAGTATGTGCACTTGATTTTGGGGTGTTAAGGGGGAGTAATACCTTAACCAGATAAGGAGAATCCTAAGAGTCTAGAAGGCTATATTACATAAAGCTTCTCTCTGCAGTTTATGTTTGATTCTTGAGGAATTGTGTGTGTTTCAAGAATATGGAGATTATATACCTCTATTTTGGTACCTTTGTCTTTTTATGGCTAAAAAGGGGGAGAAGTAATAGTGTGAGGTCTGATATGAAGATGTGATGTTAAGGAACTTCTACATAAGGTACTACTACACCTGTATGTAAATTAGTTTTAGCCAAAATAAGCCAAAGGGGGAGATTGTTAATGCTATTATTTTATGATTGGCATTATGTTTGGTAAAACTAATATGGCTGGAAAATGTTGAATAAGAAGTTCCATATTAACATAGTATAGACTCTGGAAGAACATGTCAAACATGATGTCCTGACATGGTGGCACAGATAAATGTGGAAGTTGTCAAAGAAGATGTTGAATTCAGTTCAGAATGTCCTATCAGATGTTGGGACATTATCAAACAGAGTAGAAGAACTAAATTCAGGATGTCCCAACAGATGTTGTCATATGTTACAGTCAGATGTCAAAGAAGATGTTGAAACATCTGCAAATGTCATGACAGAATTACTGTCATATGTTATAGACAAATGTCAAAGAAGATGTTGAAACATCTGCAAATGTCATGACAGAATTACTGTCATATGCTACAAACATATGTCAAAGAAGATGGTGAAACATCTGCAAATGTCTTGACAGATGTCAAAGAGAATGTTGAAACATCTGCAAATGTCATGACAGATGTCAAAGAGAATGTTGAAACATCTGCAACTGTCATGACAACATTACTGTCATATGTTACATATAGATATCAAACAAGAAGTGTTGAACTTAGTTCAGGATGTCACACCAAATGTTGTGACACTGTCAAACAGAGTAACAGTTAATGAACTTAAGTCAAGATATCAGGATGTCACACCAGATGTTAGGACATTGTATCAGTTGATGGAATAAGTTCAGTTTACAGGATGTCCCAACAGATGTTGTGACATTGTATCAGTAAATGAAGTAAGTTCAGTTTTTCAGGATGTCCCAACAGATGTTGAGACATCTCAGACCTGTTACCAGAATTAATTAATAACTAACTGATCTGAGATATTTAAGGAGAGTTATCTGGAATTAATTATGGATGGATAAAAACAGAACAAGGCGCATCTGTAGGGAGTTTTGTTATGAAGATTCAGATTAATCAGAAGAACAAAATCACCTAGAATCTAGGAAGTAACAAACCCTAATTCAAGGTGATGACATTGGATTTATCAGATCTGAATTATGCAGAATATTCTGGAGATATTATGCAATCATATGTGGTGCTGATCTAGAAGATCTTAAAGACTCAATTTAAATTGAAGACAAATATTGAAAAATATAGGTTTCTATATTTAGAGATATTTTAGGAGTTGAAGATCTTTTGGAATATTTGTAGCAGATATTTCTGCATATTTGTAGCAGATATTTCTGCATATTTGTAGCAGCTATTGTTGTGATTGTTTAGGCCCAAATCCAGTTGGGAATAGGTTATAAAAGAAACCTTGTAACCTAGTTTAGGATCAACCCAATGAACCGAAAATGTAAACATTATTAGGGTTGTGTCCTTGTGTCAGCCGTGCATAACAAGTAACACTATTGTGGCTGTTTCACTTGTGATTCTCGAAGCTTGTAAGCAAGAGAAGTATTGTGTCTTGATTGAAACTTCTAAGTAAGATCAAGCTGTTGTGTTTGAAGTGTGACTTCAATTTTATTAATCATTGTAAAAGATCACTGTGTGATTGAGGGGGAGTGAGTAGGGTACTCATATCTAAGTTGTGTCTTAGGTAGAAATTGCATTGGGTAGTTATTAAGTGATAGATTAAACAGGGTGGTTTAAGTCTAGAATTAATATTACTTATAGTGGATTTCCTCCTGGCTTGGTAGCCTCCAGATGTAAGTGTGGTTATACACTGAACTGGGTTAACAAACTTCTGCTGTGTTCTTTTTATCTTTTATGTTTTATGCAGTACCTGAACTGAATGTCCTATCAGATGTCCCAACATCCTGAAGCATGTTTGACTCTGATATAACAGAATTATTTAAGTACTGATATGTATACCTTACCATGTTTATAAGTAACAGATAAGATGTCTCAACATCATATTAGACATCTAAGTCTGTCAGACCAGAATTTCATATAATATACTACGATTTTTGACCGAAACTTGCATTTCGAAATGTTTCATAGAATCTAATTTTCAGATGATTTTTTGCATGGACTTCCATCATAACAATTATAAATGATCTGAAAAGTATTGTCTTATTTCAAATAGTTCCCAATTAAATTTGATTTTTTTGACCGAAACTAGTGTATAATATACTACAATTTTTGACCAAAATTTGCATTTCGAAAAGTTTTTTAGAATCTAGTTTTCAGATGATTTTTTACATGGACTTCCATCATAACCTTTCCTCGTAACATATATAAATGATCTGAAAAGTCTCGTATCATTTAAAATAGTCCCCAATTAAATTTGATTTTTTTGACCGAAACTAGTGTATAATATACTACGATTTTTGATCGAAACATGCATTTCAAAAAGTTTTTAGAATCTAGTTTTCAGATGATTTTTTACATGGACTTCTATCATAACCTTCCCTCTTAAAATTTATAAATGATCTGAAAAGTCTCGTATCATTTCAAATAGTCCACAATTAAATTTGATTATTTTTACCGAAACTAGTGTATAAAATACTACGATTTTTGACCGAAACTTGCATTTCGAAAAGTATCATAGAATCTACTTTTCAGATGATTTTTTGCATGGAATTCCATCATAACCTTCCCTCTAATTATAAATAATCTGAAAAGCCTTGTCTCATTTCAAATAGTTCCCAATTAAATTTGATTTTTTTGACCGAAACAAGTGTATAATATACTACGACTTTTGACCAAAACTTGCATTTCGAAAATTTTAATAGAATATAATTTTCAGATGATTTTTTTGCATGGACTTCTATCATAACATTCCCTCTCAACATATATAAATGATCTGAAAAGTCTCGTATCATTTAAAATAGTCCCCAATTAAATTTGATTTTTTGACCGAAAGTAGTGTATAATATACTTCATTTTTTGACCGAAACTTGCATTATGAAAAGTTTTTTAGAATCTAGTTTTCAGATGATTTTTTACATGGACTTCTATCATAACCTTCCCTCTTAACATATATAAATGATCTGAAAAGTCTCGTATCATTTCAAATAGTCCACAATTAAAGTTGATTTTTTTTTTACCGAAACTAGTGTATAATATGCTACGATTATTGACCGAAACTTTCATTTCGAAAAGTTTCATAGAATCTAATTTTCAGATTTTATTTTGCATGGAATTCCATCTTAACCTTCCCTCTTAACATATATAATTGATCTGAAAAGTCTCGTATCATTTCAAATAGTCCCCAATCAAATTTGATTTTTTTGACCGAAACTAGTGTATAATATACTACGATTTTGACTGAAACTAGTGTATAATATACTAGGATTTTTGACCCAAACCTGCATTTCGAAAAGTTTAATAGAATCTAATTTTCAGATGATTTTTTAGCATGGACCTCCATCATAACATTCCCTCTCAACATATATAAATGATCTAAAAAGTCTCGTATCATTTAAAATAGTCCCCAATTAGTTTTGATTTTTATGACCGAAACTAGTGTATAATATACTTCATTTTTTGACCGAAACTTGCATTTCGAAAAGTTTTATAGAATCTAGTTTTCAGGTGATTTTTTACCTGGACTTATATCATAACCTTACCACTTAACATATATAATTGATCTGAAAAGTCTTGTATCATTTCAAATAGTCCATAATTAAATTTGATTTTTTTATCGAAACTAGTATATAATATACTACGATTTTTGACCGAAACTTGCATTTCGAAATGTTTCATAGAATCTAATTTTCAGATGATTTTTTGCATGGACTTCCATCATAGCCTTCCCTCTTAACAATTATAAATGATCTGAAAAGTATTGTCTTATTTCAAATAGTTCCCAATTAAATTTGATTTTTTTGACCGAAACTAGTGTATAATATACTACAATTTTTGACCGAAATTTGCATTTCGAAAAGTTTTTTAGAATCTAGTTTTCAGATGATTTTTTACATGGACTTCCATCATAACCTTTCCTCGTAACATATATAAATGATCTGAAAAGTCTCGTATCATTTAAAATAGTCCCCAATTAAATTTGATTTTTTTGACCGAAACTAGTGTATAATATACTACGATTTTTGATCGAAACATGCATTTCAAAAAGTTTTTAGAATCTAGTTTTCAGATGATTTTTTACATGGACTTCTATCATAACCTTCCCTCTTAAAATTTATAAATGATCTGAAAAGTCTCGTATCATTTCAAATAGTCCACAATTAAATTTGATTATTTTTACCGAAACTAGTGTATAAAATACTACGATTTTTGACCGAAACTTGCATTTCGAAAAGTATCATAGAATCTACTTTTCAGATGATTTTTTGCATGGAATTCCATCATAACCTTCCCTCTAATTATAAATAATCTGAAAAGCCTTGTCTCATTTCAAATAGTTCCCAATTAAATTTGATTTTTTTGACCGAAACAAGTGTATAATATACTACGACTTTTGACCAAAACTTGCATTTCGAAAATTTTAATAGAATATAATTTTCAGATGATTTTTTTGCATGGACTTCTATCATAACATTCCCTCTCAACATATATAAATGATCTGAAAAGTCTCGTATCATTTAAAATAGTCCCCAATTAAATTTGATTTTTTGACCGAAAGTAGTGTATAATATACTTCATTTTTTGACCGAAACTTGCATTATGAAAAGTTTTTTAGAATCTAGTTTTCAGATGATTTTTTACATGGACTTCTATCATAACCTTCCCTCTTAACATATATAAATGATCTGAAAAGTCTCGTATCATTTCAAATAGTCCACAATTAAAGTTGATTTTTTTTTTACCGAAACTAGTGTATAATATGCTACGATTATTGACCGAAACTTTCATTTCGAAAAGTTTCATAGAATCTAATTTTCAGATTTTATTTTGCATGGAATTCCATCTTAACCTTCCCTCTTAACATATATAATTGATCTGAAAAGTCTCGTATCATTTCAAATAGTCCCCAATCAAATTTGATTTTTTTGACCGAAACTAGTGTATAATATACTACGATTTTGACTGAAACTAGTGTATAATATACTAGGATTTTTGACCCAAACCTGCATTTCGAAAAGTTTAATAGAATCTAATTTTCAGATGATTTTTTAGCATGGACCTCCATCATAACATTCCCTCTCAACATATATAAATGATCTAAAAAGTCTCGTATCATTTAAAATAGTCCCCAATTAGTTTTGATTTTTATGACCGAAACTAGTGTATAATATACTTCATTTTTTGACCGAAACTTGCATTTCGAAAAGTTTTATAGAATCTAGTTTTCAGGTGATTTTTTACATGGACTTATATCATAACCTTACCACTTAACATATATAATTGATCTGAAAAGTCTTGTATCATTTCAAATAGTCCATAATTAAATTTGATTTTTTTACCGAAACTAGTATATAATATACTACGATTTTTGACCGAAACTTGCATTTCGAAATGTTTCATAGAATCTAATTTTCAGATGATTTTTTGCATGGACTTCCATCATAGCCTTCCCTCTTAACAATTATAAATGATCTGAAAAGTATTGTCTTATTTCAAATAGTTCCCAATTAAATTTGATTTTTTTGACCGAAACTAGTGTATAATATACTACAATTTTTGACCGAAATTTGCATTTCGAAAAGTTTTTTAGAATCTAGTTTTCAGATGATTTTTTACATGGACTTCCATCATAACCTTTCCTCGTAACATATATAAATGATCTGAAAAGTCTCGTATCATTTAAAATAGTCCCCAATTAAATTTGATTTTTTTGACCGAAACTAGTGTATAATATACTACGATTTTTGATCGAAACATGCATTTCAAAAAGTTTTTAGAATCTAGTTTTCAGATGATTTTTTACATGGACTTCTATCATAACCTTCCCTCTTAAAATTTATAAATGATCTGAAAAGTCTCGTATCATTTCAAATAGTCCACAATTAAATTTGATTATTTTTACCGAAACTAGTGTATAAAATACTACGATTTTTGACCGAAACTTGCATTTCGAAAAGTATCATAGAATCTACTTTTCAGATGATTTTTTGCATGGAATTCCATCATAACCTTCCCTCTAATTATAAATAATCTGAAAAGCCTTGTCTCATTTCAAATAGTTCCCAATTAAATTTGATTTTTTTGACCGAAACAAGTGTATAATATACTACGACTTTTGACCAAAACTTGCATTTCGAAAATTTTAATAGAATATAATTTTCAGATGATTTTTTTGCATGGACTTCTATCATAACATTCCCTCTCAACATATATAAATGATCTGAAAAGTCTCGTATCATTTAAAATAGTCCCCAATTAAATTTGATTTTTTGACCGAAAGTAGTGTATAATATACTTCATTTTTTGACCGAAACTTGCATTATGAAAAGTTTTTTAGAATCTAGTTTTCAGATGATTTTTTACATGGACTTCTATCATAACCTTCCCTCTTAACATATATAAATGATCTGAAAAGTCTCGTATCATTTCAAATAGTCCACAATTAAAGTTGATTTTTTTTATAACGAAACTAGTGTATAATATGCTACGATTATTGACCGAAACTTTCATTTCGAAAAGTTTCATAGAATCTAATTTTCAGATTTTATTTTGCATGGAATTCCATCTTAACCTTCCCTCTTAACATATATAATTGATCTGAAAAGTCTCGTATCATTTCAAATAGTCCCCAATCAAATTTGATTTTTTTGACCGAAACTAGTGTATAATATACTACGATTTTGACTGAAACTAGTGTATAATATACTAGGATTTTTGACCCAAACCTGCATTTCGAAAAGTTTAATAGAATCTAATTTTCAGATGATTTTTTAGCATGGACCTCCATCATAACATTCCCTCTCAACATATATAAATGATCTAAAAAGTCTCGTATCATTTAAAATAGTCCCCAATTAGTTTTGATTTTTATGACCGAAACTAGTGTATAATATACTTCATTTTTTGACCGAAACTTGCATTTCGAAAAGTTTTATAGAATCTAGTTTTCAGGTGATTTTTTACATGGACTTATATCATAACCTTACCACTTAACATATATAATTGATCTGAAAAGTCTTGTATCATTTCAAATAGTCCATAATTAAATTTGATTTTTTTACCGAAACTAGTATATAATATACTACGATTTTTGACCGAAACTTGCATTTCGAAATGTTTCATAGAATCTAATTTTCAGATGATTTTTTGCATGGACTTCCATCATAGCCTTCCCTCTTAACAATTATAAATGATCTGAAAAGTATTGTCTTATTTCAAATAGTTCCCAATTAAATTTGATTTTTTTGACCGAAACTAGTGTATAATATACTACAATTTTTGACCGAAATTTGCATTTCGAAAAGTTTTTTAGAATCTAGTTTTCAGATGATTTTTTACATGGACTTCCATCATAACCTTTCCTCGTAACATATATAAATGATCTGAAAAGTCTCGTATCATTTAAAATAGTCCCCAATTAAATTTGATTTTTTTGACCGAAACTAGTGTATAATATACTACGATTTTTGATCGAAACATGCATTTCAAAAAGTTTTTAGAATCTAGTTTTCAGATGATTTTTTACATGGACTTCTATCATAACCTTCCCTCTTAAAATTTATAAATGATCTGAAAAGTCTCGTATCATTTCAAATAGTCCACAATTAAATTTGATTATTTTTACCGAAACTAGTGTATAAAATACTACGATTTTTGACCGAAACTTGCATTTCGAAAAGTATCATAGAATCTACTTTTCAGATGATTTTTTGCATGGAATTCCATCATAACCTTCCCTCTAATTATAAATAATCTGAAAAGCCTTGTCTCATTTCAAATAGTTCCCAATTAAATTTGATTTTTTTGACCGAAACAAGTGTATAATATACTACGACTTTTGACCAAAACTTGCATTTCGAAAATTTTAATAGAATATAATTTTCAGATGATTTTTTTGCATGGACTTCTATCATAACATTCCCTCTCAACATATATAAATGATCTGAAAAGTCTCGTATCATTTAAAATAGTCCCCAATTAAATTTGATTTTTTGACCGAAAGTAGTGTATAATATACTTCATTTTTTGACCGAAACTTGCATTATGAAAAGTTTTTTAGAATCTAGTTTTCAGATGATTTTTTACATGGACTTCTATCATAACCTTCCCTCTTAACATATATAAATGATCTGAAAAGTCTCGTATCATTTCAAATAGTCCACAATTAAAGTTGATTTTTTTTATAACGAAACTAGTGTATAATATGCTACGATTATTGACCGAAACTTTCATTTCGAAAAGTTTCATAGAATCTAATTTTCAGATTTTATTTTGCATGGAATTCCATCTTAACCTTCCCTCTTAACATATATAATTGATCTGAAAAGTCTCGTATCATTTCAAATAGTCCCCAATCAAATTTGATTTTTTTGACCGAAACTAGTGTATAATATACTACGATTTTGACTGAAACTAGTGTATAATATACTAGGATTTTTGACCCAAACCTGCATTTCGAAAAGTTTAATAGAATCTAATTTTCAGATGATTTTTTAGCATGGACCTCCATCATAACATTCCCTCTCAACATATATAAATGATCTAAAAAGTCTCGTATCATTTAAAATAGTCCCCAATTAGTTTTGATTTTTATGACCGAAACTAGTGTATAATATACTTCATTTTTTGACCGAAACTTGCATTTCGAAAAGTTTTATAGAATCTAGTTTTCAGGTGATTTTTTACATGGACTTATATCATAACCTTACCACTTAACATATATAATTGATCTGAAAAGTCTTGTATCATTTCAAATAGTCCATAATTAAATTTGATTTTTTTACCGAAACTAGTATATAATATACTACGATTTTTGACCGAAACTTGCATTTCGAAATGTTTCATAGAATCTAATTTTCAGATGATTTTTTGCATGGACTTCCATCATAGCCTTCCCTCTTAACAATTATAAATGATCTGAAAAGTATTGTCTTATTTCAAATAGTTCCCAATTAAATTTGATTTTTTTGACCGAAACTAGTGTATAATATACTACAATTTTTGACCGAAATTTGCATTTCGAAAAGTTTTTTAGAATCTAGTTTTCAGATGATTTTTTACATGGACTTCCATCATAACCTTTCCTCGTAACATATATAAATGATCTGAAAAGTCTCGTATCATTTAAAATAGTCCCCAATTAAATTTGATTTTTTTGACCGAAACTAGTGTATAATATACTACGATTTTTGATCGAAACATGCATTTCAAAAAGTTTTTTAGAATCTAGTTTTCAGATGATTTTTTACATGGACTTCTATCATAACCTTCCCTCTTAACATTTATAAATGATCTGAAAAGTCTCGTATCATTTCAAATAGTCCACAATTAAATTTGATTTTTTTTACCGAAACTAGTGTATAAAATACTACGATTTTTGACCGAAACTTGCATTTCGAAAAGTTTAATAGAATCTACTTTTCAGATGATTTTTTGCATGGAATTCCATCATAACCTTCCCTCTAATTATAAATAATCTGAAAAGCCTTGTCTCATTTCAAATAGTTCCCAATTAAATTTGATTTTTTTGACCGAAACAAGTGTATAATATACTACGACTTTTGACTAAAACTTGCATTTCGAAAATTTTAATAGAATATAATTTTCAGATGATTTTTTTGCATGGACTTCTATCATAACATTCCCTCTCAACATATATAAATGATCTGAAAAGTCTCGTATCATTTAAAATAGTCCCCAATTAAATTTGATTTTTTGACCGAAAGTAGTGTATAATATACTTCATTTTTTGACCGAAACTTGCATTATGAAAAGTTTTTTAGAATCTAGTTTTCAGATGATTTTTTACATGGACTTCTATCATAACCTTCCCTCTTAACATATATAAATGATCTAAAAAGTCTCGTATCATTTCAAATAGTCCACAATTAAATTTGATTTTTTTTACCGAAACTAGTGTATAATATGCTACGATTATTGACCGAAACTTTCATTTCGAAAAGTTTCATAGAATCTAATTTTCAGATTTTATTTTGCATGGAATTCCATCTTAACCTTCCCTCTTAACATATATAATTGATCTGAAAAGTCTCGTATCATTTCAAATAGTCCCCAATCAAATTTGATTTTTTTGACCGAAACTAGCGTATAATATACTACGATTTTGACAGAAACTAGTGTATAATATACTAGGATTTTTGACCCAAACCTGCATTTCGAAAAGTTTAATAGAATCTAATTTTCAGATGATTTTTTAGCATGGACCTCCATCATAACATTCCCTCTCAACATATATAAATGATCTAAAAAGTCTCGTATCATTTAAAATAGTCCCCAATTAGTTTTGATTTTTATGACCGAAACTAGTGTATAATATACTTCATTTTTTGACCGAAACTTGCATTTCGAAAAGTTTTATAGAATCTAGTTTTCAGGTGATTTTTTACATGGACTTATATCATAACCTTACCACTTAACATATATAATTGATCTGAAAAGTCTTGTATCATTTCAAATAGTCCATAATTAAATTTGATTTTTTTACCGAAACTAGTATATAATATACGTCGATTTTTGACCGAAACTTGCATTTCGAAATGTTTCATAGAATCTAATTTTCAGATGATTTTTTGCATGGACTTCCATCATAGCCTTCCCTCTTAACAATTATAAATGATCTGAAAAGTATTGTCATATTTCAAATAGTTCCCAATTAAATTTGATTTTTTTGACCGAAACTAGTGTATAATATACTACAATTTTTGACCGAAATTTGCATTTCGAAAAGTTTTTTAGAATCTAGTTTTCAGATGATTTTTTACATGGACTTCCATCATAACCTTTCCTCGTAACATATATAAATGATCTGAAAAGTCTCGTATCATTTAAAATAGTCCCCAATTAAATTTGATTTTTTTGACCGAAACTAGTGTATAATATACTACGATTTTTGATCGAAACATGCATTTCAAAAAGTTTTTTAGAATCTAGTTTTCAGATGATTTTTTACATGGACTTCTATCATAACCTTCCCTCTTAACATTTATAAATGATCTGAAAAGTCTCGTATCATTTCAAATAGTCCACAATTAAATTTGATTATTTTTACCGAAACTAGTGTATAAAATACTACGATTTTTGACCGAAACTTGCATTTCGAAAAGTTTCATAGAATCTACTTTTCAGATGATTTTTTGCATGGAATTCCATCATAACCTTCCCTCTAATTATAAATAATCTGAAAAGCCTTGTCTCATTTCAAATAGTTCCCAATTAAATTTGATTTTTTTGACCGAAACAAGTGTATAATATACTACGACTTTTGACCAAAACTTGCATTTCGAAAATTTTAATAGAATATAATTTTCAGATGATTTCTTTGCATGGACTTCTATCATAACATTCCCTCTCAACATATATAAATGATCTGAAAAGTCTCGTATCATTTAAAATAGTCCCCAATTAAATTTGATTTTTTGACCGAAAGTAGTGTATAATATACTTCATTTTTTGACCGAAACTTGCATTATGAAAAGTTTTTTAGAATCTAGTTTTCAGATGATTTTTTACATGGACTTCTATCATAACCTTCCCTCTTAACATATATAAATGATCTGAAAAGTCTCGTATCATTTCAAATAGTCCACAATTAAAGTTGATTTTTTTTACCGAAACTAGTGTATAATATGCTACGATTATTGACCGAAACTTTCATTTCGAAAAGTTTCATAGAATCTAAGTTTCAGATTTTATTTTGCATGGAATTCCATCTTAACCTTCCCTCTTAACATATATAATTGATCTGAAAAGTCTCGTATCATTTCAAATAGTCCCCAATCAAATTTGATTTTTTTGACCGAAACTAGTGTATAATATACTACGATTTTTGACTGAAACTATTGTATAATATACTAGGATTTTTGACCCAAACCTGCATTTCGAAAAGTTTAATAGAATCTAATTTTCAGATGATTTTTTAGCATGGACCTCCATCATAACATTCCCTCTCAACATACATAAATGATCTAAAAAGTCTCGTATCATTTAAAATAGTCCCCAATTAATTTTGATTTTTTTGACCGAAACTAGTGTATAATATACTTCATTTTTTGACCGAAACTTGCATTTCGAAAAGTTTTATAGAATCTAGTTTTCAGGTGATTTTTTACATGGACTTATATCATAACCTTACCACTTAACATATATAATTGATCTGAAAAGTCTTGTATCATTTCAAATAGTCCAGAATTAAATTTGATTTTTTTACCGAAACTAGTATATAATATACCACGATTTTTGACCAAAACTTGCATTTCGAAATGTTTCATAGAATCTAATTTTCAGATGATTTTTTGCATGGACTTCCATCATAGCCTTCCCTCTTAACAATTATAAATGATCTGAAAAGTATTGTCATATTTCAAATAGTTCCCAATTAAATTTGATTTTTTTGACCGAAACTAGTGTATAATATACTACAATTTTTGACCGAAATTTGCATTTCGAAAAGTTTGTTAGAATCTAGTTTTCAGATGATTTTTTACATGGACTTCCATCATAACCTTTCCTCGTAACATATATAAATGATCTGAAAAGTCTCGTATCATTTAAAATAGTCCCCAATTAAATTTGATTTTTTTGACCGAAACTAGTGTATAATATACTACGATTTTTGATCGAAACATGCATTTCAAAAAGTTTTTTAGAATCTAGTTTTCAGATGATTTTTTACATGGACTTCTATCATAACCTTCCCTCTTAACATTTATAAATAATCTGAAAAGTCTCGTATCATTTCAAATAGTCCACAATTAAATTTCATTTTTTTTTACCGAAACTAGTGTATAAAATACTACGATTTTTGACCGAAACTTGCATTTCGAAAAGTTTCATAGAATCTACTTTTCAGATGATTTTTTGCATGGAATTCCATCATAACCTTCCCTCTAATTATAAATAATCTGAAAAGCCTTGTCTCATTTCAAATAGTTCCCAATTAAATTTGATTTTTTTGACCGAAACAAGTGTATAATATACTACGACTTTTGACCGAAACTTGCATTTCGAAAATTTTAATAGAATATAATTTTCAGATGATTTTTTTGCATGGACTTCTATCATAACATTCCCTCTCAACATATATAAATGATCTGAAAAGTCTCGTATCATTTAAAATAGTCCCCAATTAAATTTGATTTTTTGACCGAAAGTAGTGTATAATATACTTCATTTTCTGACCGAAACTTGCATTATGAAAAGTTTTTTAGAATCTAGTTTTCAGATGATTTTTTACATGGACTTCTATCATAACCTTCCCTCTTAACATATATAAATGATCTGAAAAGTCTCGTATCATTTCAAATAGTCCACAATTAAATTTGTTTTTTTTTTTTACCGAAACTAGTGTATAATATGCTACGATTATTGACCGAAACTTTCATTTCAAAAAGTTTCATAGAATCTAATTTTCAGATTTTATTTTGCATGGAATTCCATCTTAACCTTCCCTCTTAACATATATAATTGATCTGAAAAGTCTCGTATCATTTCAAATAGTCCCCAATCAAATTTGATTTTTTTGACCGAAACTAGTGTATAATATACTACGATTTTTGACTGAAACTAGTGTATAATATACTAGGATTTTTGACCCAAACCTGCATTTCGAAAAGTTTAATAGAATCTAATTTTCAGATGATTTTTTAGCATGGACCTCCATCATGACATTCCCTCTCAACATATATAAATGATCTAAAAAGTCTCGTATCATTTAAAATAGTCCCCAATTAATTTTGATTTTTTTGACCGAAACTAGTGTATAATATACTTCATTTTTTGACCGAAACTTGCATTATGAAAAGTTTTTTAGAATCTAGTTTTCAGATGATTTTTTACATGGACTTCTATCATAACCTTCCCTCTTAACATATATAAATGATCTGAAAAGTCTCGTATCATTTCAAATAGTCCACAATTAAAGTTGATTTTTTTTACCGAAACTAGTGTATAATATGCTACGATTATTGACCGAAACTTTCATTTCGAAAAGTTTCATAGAATCTAAGTTTCAGATTTTATTTTGCATGGAATTCCATCTTAACCTTCCCTCTTAACATATATAATTGATCTGAAAAGTCTCGTATCATTTCAAATAGTCCCCAATCAAATTTGATTTTTTTGACCGAAACTAGTGTATAATATACTACGATTTTTGACTGAAACTAGTGTATAATATACTAGGATTTTTGACCCAAACCTGCATTTCGAAAAGTTTAATAGAATCTAATTTTCAGATGATTTTTTAGCATGGACCTCCATCATAACATTCCCTCTCAACATACATAAATGATCTAAAAAGTCTCGTATCATTTAAAATAGTCCCCAATTAATTTTGATTTTTTTGACCGAAACTAGTGTATAATATACTTCATTTTTTGACCGAAACTTGCATTTCGAAAAGTTTTATAGAATCTAGTTTTCAGGTGATTTTTTACATGGACTTATATCATAACCTTACCACTTAACATATATAATTGATCTGAAAAGTCTTGTATCATTTCAAATAGTCCAGAATTAAATTTGATTTTTTTACCGAAACTAGTATATAATATACCACGATTTTTGACCAAAACTTGCATTTCGAAATGTTTCATAGAATCTAATTTTCAGATGATTTTTTGCATGGACTTCCATCATAGCCTTCCCTCTTAACAATTATAAATGATCTGAAAAGTATTGTCATATTTCAAATAGTTCCCAATTAAATTTGATTTTTTTGACCGAAACTAGTGTATAATATACTACAATTTTTGACCGAAATTTGCATTTCGAAAAGTTTGTTAGAATCTAGTTTTCAGATGATTTTTTACATGGACTTCCATCATAACCTTTCCTCGTAACATATATAAATGATCTGAAAAGTCTCGTATCATTTAAAATAGTCCCCAATTAAATTTGATTTTTATGACCGAAACTAGTGTATAATATACTACGATTTTTGATCGAAACATGCATTTCAAAAAGTTTTTTAGAATCTAGTTTTCAGATGATTTTTTACATGGACTTCTATCATAACCTTCCCTCTTAACATTTATAAATAATCTGAAAAGTCTCGTATCATTTCAAATAGTCCACAATTAAATTTCATTTTTTTTTACCGAAACTAGTGTATAAAATACTACGATTTTTGACCGAAACTTGCATTTCGAAAAGTTTCATAGAATCTACTTTTCAGATGATTTTTTGCATGGAATTCCATCATAACCTTCCCTCTAATTATAAATAATCTGAAAAGCCTTGTCTCATTTCAAATAGTTCCCAATTAAATTTGATTTTTTTGACCGAAACAAGTGTATAATATACTACGACTTTTGACCGAAACTTGCATTTCGAAAATTTTAATAGAATATAATTTTCAGATGATTTTTTTGCATGGACTTCTATCATAACATTCCCTCTCAACATATATAAATGATCTGAAAAGTCTCGTATCATTTAAAATAGTCCCCAATTAAATTTGATTTTTTGACCGAAAGTAGTGTATAATATACTTCATTTTTTGACCGAAACTTGCATTATGAAAAGTTTTTTAGAATCTAGTTTTCAGATGATTTTTTACATGGACTTCTATCATAACCTTCCCTCTTAACATATATAAATGATCTGAAAAGTCTCGTATCATTTCAAATAGTCCACAATTAAATTTGTTTTTTTTTTTTACCGAAACTAGTGTATAATATGCTACGATTATTGACCGAAACTTTCATTTCAAAAAGTTTCATAGAATCTAATTTTCAGATTTTATTTTGCATGGAATTCCATCTTAACCTTCCCTCTTAACATATATAATTGATCTGAAAAGTCTCGTATCATTTCAAATAGTCCCCAATCAAATTTGATTTTTTTGACCGAAACTAGTGTATAATATACTACGATTTTTGACTGAAACTAGTGTATAATATACTAGGATTTTTGACCCAAACCTGCATTTCGAAAAGTTTAATAGAATCTAATTTTCAGATGATTTTTTAGCATGGACCTCCATCATGACATTCCCTCTCAACATATATAAATGATCTAAAAAGTCTCGTATCATTTAAAATAGTCCCCAATTAATTTTGATTTTTTTGACCGAAACTAGTGTATAATATACTTCATTTTTTGACCGAAACTTGCATTTCGAAAAGTTTTATAGAATCTAGTTTTCAGGTGATTTTTTACATGGACTTATATCATAACCTTACCACTTAACATATATAATTGATCTGAAAAGTCTTGTATCATTTCAAATATTCCAGAATTAAATTTGATTTTTTTTACCGAAACTAGTATATAATATACTACGATTTTTGACCAAAACTTGCATTTCGAAATGTTTCATAGAATCTAATTTTCAGATGATTTTTTGCATGGACTTCCATCATAGTCTTCCCTCTTAACAATTATAAATGATCTGAAAATTATTGTCTTATTTCAAATAGTTCCCAATTAAATTTGATTTTTTTGACCGAAACTAGTGTATAATATACTACAATTTTTGACTGAAATTTGCATTTCGAAAAGTTTTTTAGAATCTAGTTTTCAGATGATTTTTTACATGGACTTCCATCATAACCATTCCTCGTAACATATATAAATGATCTGAAAAGTCTCGTATCATTTAAAATAGTCCCCAATTAAATTTGATTTTTTTGACCGAAACTAGTGTATAATATACTACGATTTTTGACCGAAACTTGCATTTCAAAAAGTTTTTTAGAATCCAGTTTTCAGATGATTTTTTACATGGACTTCTATCATAACCTTCCCTCTTAACATTTATAAATGATCTGAAAAGTCTCGTATCATTTCAAATAGTCCACAATTAAATTTGATTTTTTTACCGAAACTAGTGTATAAAATACTACGATTTTTGACCGAAACTTGCATTTCGAAAAGTTTCATAGAATCTACTTTTCAGATGATTTTTTGCATGGAATTCCATCATAACCTTCCCTCTAATTATAAATAATCTGAAAAGCCTTGTCTCATTTCAAATAGTTCCCAATTAAATTTGATTTTTTTGACCGAAACAAGTGTATAATATACTACGACTTTTGACCGAAACTTGCATTTCGAAAATTTTAATAGAATATAATTTTCAGATGATTTTTTTGCATGGACTTCTATCATAACATTCCCTCTCAACATATATAAATGATCTGAAAAGTCTCGTATCATTTAAAATAGTCCCCAATTAAATTTTATTTTTTGACCGAAAGTAGTGTATAATATACTTCATTTTTTGACCGAAACTTGCATTATGAAAAGTTTTTTAGAATCTAGTTTTCAGATGATTTTTTACATGGACTTCTATCATAACCTTCCCTCTTAACATATATAAATGATCTGAAAAGTCTCGTATCATTTCAAATAGTCCACAATTAAAGTTGATTTTTTTTACCGAAACTAGTGTATAATATGCTACGATTATTGATCGAAACTTTCATTTCGAAAAGTTTCATAGAATCTAAGTTTCAGATTTTATTTTGCATGGAATTCCATCTTAACCTTCCCTCTTAACATATATAATTGATCTGAAAAGTCTCGTATCATTTCAAATAGTCCCCAATCAAATTTGATTTTTTTGACCGAAACTAGTGTATAATATACTACGATTTTGAAAGAAACTAGTGTATAATATACTAGGATTTTTGACCCAAACCTGCATTTCGAAAAGTTTAATAGAATCTAATTTTCAGATGATTTTTTAGCATGGACCTCCATCATAACATTCCCTCTCAACATATATAAATGATCTAAAAAGTCTCGTATCATTTAAAATAGTCCCCAATTAATTTTGATTTTTTTGACCGAAACTAGTGTATAATATACTTCATTTTTTGACCGAAACTTGCATTTCGAAAAGTTTTATAGAATCTAGTTTTCAGGTGATTTTTTACATGGACTTATATCATAACCTTACCACTTAACATATATAATTGATCTGAAAAGTCTTGTATCATTTCAAATAGTCCATAATTAAATTTGATTTTTTTACCGAAACTAGTATATAATATACGTCGATTTTTGACCGAAACTTGCATTTCGAAATGTTTCATAGAATCTAATTTTCAGATGATTTTTTGCATGGACTTCCATCATAGCCTTCCCTCTTAACAATTATAAATGATCTGAAAAGTATTGTCTTATTTCAAATAGTTCCCAATTAAATTTGATTTTTTTGACCGAAACTAGTGTATAATATACTACAATTTTTGACCGAAATTTGCATTTCGAAAAGTTTTTTAGAATCTAGTTTTCAGATGATTTTTTACATGGACTTCCATCATAACCTTTCCTCGTAACATATATAAATGATCTGAAAAGTCTCGTATCATTTAAAATAGTCCCCAATTAAATTTGATTTTTTTGACCGAAACTAGTGTATAATATACTACGATTTTTGATCGAAACATGCATTTCAAAAAGTTTTTTAGAATCTAGTTTTCAGATGATTTTTTACATGGACTTCTATCATAACCTTCCCTCTTAACATTTATAAATGATCTGAAAAGTCTCGTATCATTTCAAATAGTCCACAATTAAATTTGATTTTTTTTTACCGAAACTAGTGTATAAAATACTACGATTTTTGACCGAAACTTGCATTTCGAAAAGTTTCATAGAATCTACTTTTCAGATGATTTTTTGCATGGAATTCCATCATAACCTTCCCTCTAATTATAAATAATCTGAAAAGCCTTGTCTCATTTCAAATAGTTCCCAATTAAATTTGATTTTTTTGACCGAAACAAGTGTATAATATACTACGACTTTTGACCGAAACTTGCATTTCGAAAATTTTAATAGAATATAATTTTCAGATGATTTTTTTGCATGGACTTCTATCATAACATTCCCTCTCAACATATATAAATGATCTGAAAAGTCTCGTATCATTTAAAATAGTCCCCAATTAAATTTTATTTTTTGACCGAAAGTAGTGTATAATATACTTCATTTTTTGACCGAAACTTGCATTATGAAAAGTTTTTTAGAATCTAGTTTTCAGATGATTTTTTACATGGACTTCTATCATAACCTTCCCTCTTAACATATATAAATGATCTGAAAAGTCTCGTATCATTTCAAATAGTCCACAATTAAAGTTGATTTTTTTTACCGAAACTAGTGTATAATATGCTACGATTATTGACCGAAACTTTCATTTCGAAAAGTTTCATAGAATCTAAGTTTCAGATTTTATTTTGCATGGAATTCCATCTTAACCTTCCCTCTTAACAAATATAATTGATCTGAAAAGTCTCGTATCATTTCAAATAGTCCCCAATCAAATTTGATTTTTTTGACCGAAACTAGTGTATAATATACTACGATTTTGAAAGAAACTAGTGTATAATATACTAGGATTTTTGACCCAAACCTGCATTTCGAAAAGTTTAATAGAATCTAATTTTCAGATGATTTTTTAGCATGGACCTCCATCATAACATTCCCTCTCAACATATATAAATGATCTAAAAAGTCTCGTATCATTTAAAATAGTCCCCAATTAATTTTGATTTTTTTGACCGAAACTAGTGTATAATATACTTCATTTTTTGACCGAAACTTGCATTTCGAAAAGTTTTATAGAATCTAGTTTTCAGGTGATTTTTTACATGGACTTATATCATAACCTTACCACTTAACATATATAATTGATCTGAAAAGTCTTGTATCATTTCAAATAGTCCATAATTAAATTTGATTTTTTTACCGAAACTAGTATATAATATACTACGTTTTTTGACCGAAACTTGCATTTCGAAATGTTTCATAGAATCTAATTTTCAGATGATTTTTTGCATGGACTTCCATCATAGCCTTCCCTCTTAACAATTATAAATGATCTGAAAAGTATTGTCTTATTTCAAATAGTTCCCAATTAAATTTGATTTTTTTGACCGAAACTAGTGTATAATATACTACAATTTTTGACCGAAATTTGCATTTCGAAAAGTTTTTTAGAATCTAGTTTTCAGATGATTTTTTACATGGACTTCCATCATAACCTTTCCTCGTAACATATATAAATGATCTGAAAAGTCTCGTATCATTTAAAATAGTCCCCAATTAAATTTGATTTTTTTGACCGAAACTAGTGTATAATATACTACGATTTTTGATCGAAACATGCATTTCAAAAAGTTTTTTAGAATCTAGTTTTCAGATGATTTTTTACATGGACTTCTATCATAACCTTCCCTCTTAACATTTATAAATGATCTGAAAAGTCTCGTATCATTTCAAATAGTCCACAATTAAATTTGATTTTTTTTTACCGAAACTAGTGTATAAAATACTACGATTTTTGACCGAAACTTGCATTTCGAAAAGTTTCATAGAATCTACTTTTCAGATGATTTTTTGCATGGAATTCCATCATAACCTTCCCTCTAATTATAAATAATCTGAAAAGCCTTGTCTCATTTCAAATAGTTCCCAATTAAATTTGATTTTTTTGACCGAAACAAGTGTATAATATACTACGACTTTTGACCGAAACTTGCATTTCGAAAATTTTAATAGAATATAATTTTCAGATGATTTTTTTGCATGGAATTCTATCATAACATTCCCTCTCAACATATATAAATGATCTGAAAAGTCTCGTATCATTTAAAATAGTCCCCAATTAAATTTGATTTTTTGACCGAAAGTAGTGTATAATATACTTCATTTTTTGACCGAAACTTGCATTATGAAAAGTTTTTTAGAATCTAGTTTTCAGATGATTTTTTACATGGACTTCTATCATAACCTTCCCTCTTAACATATATAAATGATCTGAAAAGTCTCGTATCATTTCAAATAGTCCACAATTAAATTTGATTTTTTTTTTACCGAAACTAGTGTATAATATGCTACGATTATTGACCGAAACTTTCATTTCGAAAAGTTTCATTGAATCTAATTTTCAGATTTTATTTTGCATGGAATTCCATCTTAACCTTCCCTCTTAACATATATAATTGATCTGAAAAGTCTCGTATCATTTCAAATAGTCCCCAATCAAATTTGATTTTTTTGACCGAAACTAGTGTATAATATACTACGATTTTTGACTGAAACTAGTGTATAATATACTAGGATTTTTGACCCAAACCTGCATTTCGAAAAGTTTAATAGAATCTAATTTTCAGATGATTTTTTAGCATGGACCTCCATCATAACATTCCCTCTCAACATATATAAATGATCTAAAAAGTCTCGTATCATTTAAAATAGTCCCCAATTAATTTTGATTTTTTTGACCGAAACTAGTGTATAATATACTTCATTTTTTGACCGAAACTTGCATTTCGAAAAGTTTTATAGAATCTAGTTTTCAGGTGATTTTTTACATGGACTTATATCATAACCTTACCACTTAACATATATAATTGATCTGAAAAGTCTTGTATCATTTCAAATAGTCCAGAATTAAATTTGATTTTTTTACCGAAACTAGTATATAATATACTACGATTTTTGACCGAAACTTGCATTTCGAAATGTTTCATAGAATCTAATTTTCAGATGATTTTTTGCATGGACTTCCATCATAGCCTTCCCTCTTAACAATTATAAATGATCTGAAAAGTATTGTCTTATTTCAAATAGTTCCCAATTAAATTTGATTTTTTTGACCGAAACTAGTGTATAATATACTACAATTTTTGACCGAAATTTGCATTTCGAAAAGTTTTTTAGAATCTAGTTTTCAGATGATTTTTTACATGGACTTCCATCATAACCTTTCCTCTTAACATATATAACTGATCTGAAAAGTCTCGTATCATTTAACATAGTCCCCAATTAAATTTGATTTTTTTGACCGAAACTAGTGTATAATATACTACGATTTTTGACCGAAACTTGCATTTCAAAAAGTTTTTTAGAATCCAGTTTTCAGATGATTTTTTACATGGACTTCCATCATAACCTTCCCTCTTAACATTTATAAGTGATCTGAAAAAGTCTCGTATCATTTCAAATAGTCCACAATTAAATTTGATTATTTTACCGAAACTAGTGTATAAAATACTACGATTTTTGACCGAAACTTGCATTTCGAAAAGTTTCATAGAATCTACTTTTCAGATTATTTTTTGCATGGAATTCCATCATAACCTTCCCTCTAATTATAAATAATCTGAAAAGCCTTGTCTCATTTCAAATAGTTCCCAATTAAATTTGATTTTTTTGACCGAAACAAGTGTATAATATACTACGACTTTTGACCGAAACTTGCATTTCGAAAATTTTAATAGAATATAATTTTCAGATGATTTTTTTGCATGGACTTCTATCATAACATTCCCTCTCAACATATATAAATGATCTGAAAAGTCTCGTATCATTTAAAATAGTCCCCAATTAAATTTGATTTTTTGACCGAAAGTATTGTATAATATACTTCATTTTTTGACCGAAACTTGCATTATGAAAAGTTTTTTAGAATCTAGTTTTCAGATGATTTTTTACATGGACTTCTATCATAACCTTCCCTCTTAACATATATAAATGATCTGAAAAGTCTCGTATCATTTCAAATAGTCCACAATTAAATTTGATTTTTTTTACCGAAACTAGTGTATAATATGCTACGATTATTGACCGAAACTTTCATTTCGAAAAGTTTCATAGAATCTAATTTTCAGATTTTATTTTGCATGGAATTCCAACTTAACCTTCCCTCTTAACATATATAATTGATCTGAAAAGTCTCGTATCATTTCAAATAGTCCCCAATCAAATTTGATTTTTTTGACCGAAACTAGTGTATAATATACTACGATTTTTGACTGAAACTAGTGTATAATATACTAGGATTTTTGACCCAAACTTGCGTTTCGAAAAGTTTAATAGAATCTAATTTTCAGATGATTTTTTAGCATGGACTTCCATCATAACCTTCCCTCTAAACATATATAAATGATCTAAAAAGTCTCGTATCATTTAAAATAGTCCACAATTAGTTTTGATTTTTATGACCGAAACTAGTGTATAATATACTTCATTTTTTGACCGAAAGTTGCATTTCGAAAAGTTTTATAGAATCTAGTTTTCAGGTGATTTTTTACATGGACTTATATCATAACCTTACCACTTAACATATATAAATGATCTGAAAAGTCTTGTATCATTTCAAATAGTCCATAATTAAATTTGAATTTTTTTCCAAAAATAGTATATAATATACTACGATTTTTGACAGAAACTCGCATTTCGAAATGTTTCATAGAATCTAATTTTCAGATGATTTTTTGCATGGAATTCCATCATAACCTTCCCTCTTAACAATTATAAATGATATGAAAATTATTGTCTTATTTCAAATAGTTCCCAATTAAATTTGATTTTTTTGACCGAAACTAGTGTATAATATACTACAATTTTTGACCGAAATTTGCATTTCGAAAAGTTTTTTGGAATCTAGTTTTCAGATGATTTTTTACATGGACTTCCATCATAACCTTTCCTCGTAACATATATTACTGATCTGAAAAGTCTCGTATCATTTAAAATAGTCCACAACTAAATTTGATTTTTTTGACCGAAACTAGTGTATAATATACTACGATTTTTGACCGAAACTTGCATTTCAAAAAGTTTTTTAGAATCTAGTTTTCAGATGATTTTTTACATGGACTTCCATCATAACCTTCCCTCTTAACATTTATAAGTGATCTGAAAAGTCTCGTATCATTTCAAATAGTCCACAATTAAATTTGATTTTTTTTTACCGAAACTAGTGTATAAAATACTACGATTTTTGACAGAAACTTGCATTTCGAAAAGTTTCATAGAATCTAATTTTCAGATGATTTTTTGCATGGAATTCCATCATAACCTTCCCTCTAATTATAAATAATCTGAAAAGTCTTGTCTCATTTCAAATAGTTCCCAATTAAATTTGATTTTTTTGACCGAAACAAGTATATAATATACTACGACTTTTGACCGAAACTTGCATTTCGAAAAGTTTAATAGAATATAATTTTCAGATGATTTTTTTGCATGGACTTCTATCATAACATTCCCTCTCAACATATATAAATGATCTGAAAAGTCTCGTATCATTTAAAATAGTCCCCAATTAAATTTGATTTTTTGACCGAAAGTAGTGTATAATATACTTCATTTTTTGACCGAAACTTGCATTATGAAAAGTTTTTTAGAATCTAGTTTTCAGATGATTTTTTACATGGACTTCTATCATAACCTTCCCTCTTAACATATATAAATGATCTGAAAAGTCTCGTATCATTTCAAATAGTCCACAATTAAATTTGATTTTTTTTACCGAAACTAGTGTATAATATACTACGATTTTTGACCGAAACTTTCATTTCGAAAAGTGTCATAGAATCTAATTTTCAGATTTTATTTTGCATGGAATTCCATCTTAACCTTCCCTCTTAACATATATAATTGATCTGAAAAGTCTCGTATCATTTCAAATAGTCCCCAATCAAATTTGATTTTTTTGACCGAAACTAGTGTATAATATACTACGATTTTTGACTGAAACTAGTGTATAATATACTACGATTTTTGACCCAAACTTGCGTTTCGAAAAGTTTAATAGAATCTAATTTTCAGATGATTTTTTAGCATGGACTTCCATCATAACCTTCCCTCTCAACATATATAAATGATCTAAAAAGTCTCGTATCATTTAAAATAGTCCCCAATTAATTTTGATTTTTTTGACCGAAACTAGTGTATAATATACTTCATTTTTTGACCGAAAGTTGCATTTCGAAAAGTTTTATAGAATCTAGTTTTTAGATGATTTTTTACATGGACTTATATCATAACCTTACCACTTAACATATATAAATGATCTGAAAAGTCTTGTATCATTTCAAATAGTCCATAATTAAATTTGAATTTTTTTCCAAAAATAGTATATAATATACTACGATTTTTGACAGAAACTCGCATTTCAAAATGTTTCATAGAATCTAATTTTCAGATGATTTTTTGCATGGACTTCCATCATAACCTTCCCTCTTAACAATTATAAATGATATGAAAATTATTGTCTTATTTCAAATAGTTCCCAATTAAATTTGATTTTTTTGACCGAAACTAGTGTATAATATACTACAATTTTTAACCGAAATTTGCATTTCGAAAAGTTTTTTGGAATCTTGTTTTCAGATGATTTTTTACATGGACTTCCATCATAACCTTTCCTCTTAACATATATAACTGATCTGAAAAGTCTCGTATCATTTAAAATAGTCCACAACTAAATTTGATTTTTTTGACCGAAACTAGTGTATAATATACTACTATTTTTGACCGAAACTTGCATTTCGAAAAGTTTTTTAGAATCTAGTTTTCAAATGATTTTTTACATGGACTTCCATCATAACCTTCCCTCTTAACATTTATAAGTGATCTGAAAAGTCTCGTATCATTTCAAATAGTCCACAATTAAATTTGATTTTTTTTACCGAAACTAGTGTATAAAATACTACGATTTTTGACAGAAAATTGCATTTCGAAAAGTTTCATAGAATCTAATTTTCAGATTATTTTTTGCATGGAATTCCATCATAACCTTCCCTCTAATTATAAATAATCTGAAAAGTCTTGTCTCATTTCAAATAGTTCCCAATTAAATTTGATTTTTTTGACCGAAACAAGTGTATAATATACTACGACTTTTGACCGAAACTTGCATTTCGAAAAGTTTAATAGAATATAATTTTCAGATGATTTTTTTGCATGGACTTCTATCATAACATTCCCTCTAACATATATAAATGATCTGAAAAGTCTCGTATCATTTAAAATAGTCCCCAATTAAATTTGATTTTTAACCGAAAGTAGTGTATAATATATTTCATTTTTTGACCGAAACTTGCATTATGAAAAGTTTTTTAGAATCTAGTTTTCAGATGATTTTTTACATGGACTTCTATCATAACCTTCCCTCTTAACATGTATAAATGATCTGAAAAGGCTCGTATCATTTTAAATAGTCCATAATTAAATTTGATTTTTTTTACCGAAACTAGTGTATAATATACTACGATTTTTGACCGAAACTTTCAATTCGAAAAGTTTCATAGAATCTAATTTTCAGATTTTATTTTGCATGGAATTCCATCTTAACCTTCCCTCTTAACATATATAATTGATATGAAAAGTCTCGTATCATTTCAAATAGTCCCCAATCAAATTTGATTTTTTTGACCGAAACTAGTGTATAAATACTACGATTTTTGACTGAAACTAGTGTATAATATACTATGATTTTTGACCCAAACTTGCATTTCGAAAAGTTTAATAGAATCTAATTTTCAGATGATTTTTTAGCATGGACTTCCATCATAACATTCCCTCTCAACATATATAAATGATCTAAAAAGTCTCGTATCATTTAAAATAGTCCCCAATTAATTTTTATTTTTTTGACCGAAACTAGTGTATAATATATTTTATTTTTTGACCGAAACTTGCATTTCGAAAAGTTTTATAGAATCTAGTTTTCAGATGATTTTTTACATGGACTTATATCATAACCTTCCCACTTAACATATATAAATGATCTGAAAAGTCTTGTATTATTTCAAATAGTCCATAATTAAATTTGATTTTTTTTTACCGAAACTAGTATATAATATACTACGATTTTTGACCGATACTTGCATTTTGAAATGCTTCATAGAATCTAATTTTCAGATGATTTTTTGCATGGACTTCCATCATAACCTTCCCTCTTAACAATTATAAATGATCTGAAAAGTATTGTCTTATTTCAAATAGTTCCCAATTAAATTTGATTTTTTTGACTGAAACTAGTGTATAATATACTACGATTTTTGACCGAAATTTGCATTTTGAAAAGTTTTTTAGAATCTAGTTTTCAGATGATTTTTTACATGGACTTCCATCATAACCTTTCCTCTTAACATATATAAATGATCTGAAAAGTCTCGTATCATTTAAAATAGTCCCCAATTAAATTTGATTTTTTTGACCGAAACTAGTGTATAATATACTACAATTTTTAACCGAAATTTGCATTTCGAATAGTTTTTTAGAATCTAGTTTTCAGATGATTTTTTACATGGACTTCCATCATAACCTTTCCTCTTAACATATATAAATGATCTGAAAAGTCTCGTATCATTTAAATTGTCAACAATTAAATTTGATTTTTTTTTTACCGAAACTAGTGTATAAAATACTACGATTTTTGACCGAAACTTGCATTTCGAAAAATTTCATAGAATCTAATTTTCAGATGATTTTTTGCATGGAATTCCATCATAACCTTCCCTCTAATTATAAATAATCTGAAAAGTCTTGTCTCATTTCAAATAGTTCCCAATTAAATTTGATTTTTTTGACCGAAACAAGTGTATAATATACTATGACTTTTGACCGAAACTTGCATTTCGAAAAGTTTAATAGAATATAATTTTCAGATGATTTTTTTGCATGGATTTCTATCATAACATTCCCTCTCAACATATATAAATGATCTGAAAAGTCTCGTATCATTTAAAATAGTCCCCAATTAAATTTGATTTTTTGACCGAAAGTAGTGTATAATATACTTCATTTTTTGACCGAAACTTGCATTATGAAAAGTTTTTTAGAATCTAGTTTTCAGATGATTTTTTAAATGGACTTCTATCATAACCTTCCCTCTTAACATATATAAACTATCTGAAAAGTCTCGTATCATTTCAAATAGTCCACAATTAAATTTGATTTTTTTTACCGAAACTAGTGTATAATATACTACGATTTTTGACCGAAAATTTCCTTTCGAAAAGTTTCATAGAATCTAATTTTCAGATTTTATTTTGCATGGAATTCCATCTTAACCTTCCCTCTTAACATATATAATTGATCTGAAAAGTCTCGTATCATTTCAAATATTCCCCAATCAAATTTGATTTTTTTGACCGAAACTAGGGTATAATATACTACGATTTTTGACTGAAACTAGTGTATAATATACTACGATTTTTGACCCAAACTCGCATTTCGAAAAGTTTAATAGAATCTAATTTTCAGATGATTTTTTAGCATGGACTTCCATCATAACATTCCCTCTCAACATATATAAATGATCTAAAAAGTCTCGTATCATTTAAAATAGTCCCCAGTTAATTTTGATTTTTTTGACCGAAACTAGTGTATAATATACTTCATTTTTTTACCGAAACTTGCATTTCGAAAAGTTTTATAGAATCTAGTTTTCAGATGATTTTTTAGATGGACTTATATCATAACCTTCCCACTTAACATATATAAATGATCTGAAAAGTCTTGTATCATTTCAAATAGTCCCCAATTAAATTTGATTTTTTTTACCGAAACTAGTGTATAATATACTACGATTTTTGACCGAAACTTTCATTTCGAAAAGTTTCATAGAATCTAATTTTCAGATTTTATTTTGCATGAAATTCCATCTTAACCTTCCCTCTTAACATATATAATTGATCTGAAAAGTCTCGTATCATTTCAAATAGTCCCCAATCAAATTTGATTTTTTTGACCGAAACTAGTGTATAATATACTACGATTTTTGACCGAAACTTTCATTTCGAAAAGTTTCATAGAATCTAATTTTCAGATTTTATTTTGCATGAAATTCCATCTTAACCTTCCCTCTTAACATATATAATTGATCTGAAAAGTCTCGTATCATTTCAAATAGTCCCCAATCAAATTTGATTTTTTTGACCGAAACTAGTGTATAATATACTACAATTTTTGACTGAAACGAGTGTATAATATACTACGATTTTTGACCCAAACTTGCATTTCGAAAAGTTTAATAGAATCTAATTTTCAGATGATTTTTTAGCATGGACTTCCATCATAACATTCCCTCTCAACATATATAAATGATCTAAAAAGTCTCGTATCATTTAAAATAGTCCCCAATTAATTTTGATTTTTTTGACCGAAACTAGTGTATAATATATTTTATTTTTTGACCGAAACTTGCATTTCGAAAAGTTTTATAGAATCTAGTTTTCAGATGATTTTTTACATGGACTTATATCATAACATTCCCACTTAACATATATAAATGATCTGAAAAGTCTCGTATCATTTCAAATAGTCCATAATTAAATTTGATTTTTTTTACCGAAACTAGTATATAATATAATACGATTTTTGACCGAAACTTGCATTTCAAAATGTTTCATAGAATCTAATTTTCCGATGATTTTTTGCATGGACTTCCATCATAACCTTCCCTCTTAACAATTATAAATGATCTGAAAAGTATTGTCTTATTTCAAATAGTTCCCAATTAAATTTGATTTTTTTGACTGAAACTAGTGTATAATATACTACGATTTTTGACCGAAATTTGCATTTTGAAAAGTTTTTTCGAATCTAGTTTTCAGATGATTTTTTACATGGACTTCCATCATAACCTTTCCTCTTAACATATATAAATGATCTGAAAAGTCTCGTATCATTTAAAATAGTCCCTAATTAAATTTGATTTTTTTGACCGAAACTAGTGTATAATATACTACAATTTTTAACCGAAATTTGCATTTCGAATAGTTTTTTAGAATCTAGTTTTCAGATGATTTTTTACATGGACTTCCATCATAACCTTTCCTCTTAACATATATAAATGATCTGAAAAGTCTCGTATCATTTAAAATAGTCCCCAATTAAATTTGATTTTTTTGACCGAAACTAGTGTATAATATACTACGATTTTTGACCGAAACTTGCATTTCGAAAAGTTTTTTAGAATCTAGTTTTCAAATGATTTTTTACATGGACTTCTTTCATAACCTTCCCTCTTAACATTTATAAATGATCTGAAAAGTCTCGTATCATTTCAAATAGTCAACAATTAAATTTGATTTTTTTTTACCGAAACTAGTGTATAAAATACTACGATTTTTGACTGGAACTTGCATTTCGAAAAATTTCATAGAATCTAATTTTCAGATGATTTTTTGCATGGAATTCCATCATAACCTTCCCTCTAATTATAAATAATCTGAAAAGTCTTGTCTCATTTCAAATAGTTCCCAATTAAATTTGATTTTTTTGACCGAAACAAGTGTATAATATACTACGACTTTTGACCGAAACTTGCATTTCGAAAAGTTTAATAGTATATAATTTTCAGATGATTTTTTGCATGGACTTCTATCATAACATTCCCTCTCAACATATATAAATGATCATAAAAGTCTTGTATCATTTAATATAGTCCCCAATTAAATTTGATTTTTTGACCGAAAGTAGTGTATAATATACTTCATTTTTTGACCGAAACTTGCATTATGAAAAGTTTTTTAGAATCTAGTTTTCAGATGATTTTTTACATGGACTTCTATCATAACCTTCCCTCTTAACATATATAAACTATCTGAAAAGTCTCGTATCATTTCAAATAGTCCACAATCAAATTTGATTTTTTTGACCGAAACTAGTGTATAATATACTACGATTTTTGACCGAAACTTTCATTTCGAAAAGTTTCATAGAATCTAATTTTCAGATTTTATTTTGCATGGAATTCCATCTTAACCTTCCCTCTTAACATATATAATTGATCTGAAAAGTCTCGTATCATTTCAAATAGTCCCCAATCAAATTTGATTTTTTTGACCGAAACTAGGGTATAATATACTACGATTTTTGACTGAAACTAGTGTATAATATACTACGATTTTTGACCCAAACTTGCATTTCAAAAAGTTTAATAGAATCTAATTTTCAGATGATTTTTTAGCATGGACTTCCATCATAACATTCCCTCTCAACATATATAAATGATCTAAAAAGTCTCGTATCATTTAAAATAGTCCCCAGTTAATTTTGATTTTTTTGACCGAAACTAGTGTATAATATACTTCATTTTTTGACCGAAACTTGCATTTCGAAAAGTTTTATAGAATCTAGTTTTCAGATGATTTTTTAGATGGACTTATATCATAACATTCCCACTTAACATATATAAATGATCTGAAAAGTCTTGTATCATTTCAAATAGTCCATAATTAAATTTGATTTTTTTTACCGAAACTAGTATATAATATAATACGATTTTTGACCGAAACTTGCATTTCAAAATGTTTCATAGAATCTAATTTTCAGATGATTTTTTGCATGGACTTCGATCATAACCTTCCCTCTTAACAATTATAAATGATCTGAAAAGTATTGTCTTATTTCAAATAGTTCCCAATTAAATTTGATTTTTTTGACTGAAACTAGTGTATAATATACTACGATTTTTGACCGAAATTTGCATTTTGAAAAGTTTTTTAGAATCTAGTTTTCAGATGATTTTTTACATGGACTTCCATCATAACCTTTCCTCTTAACATATATAAATGATCTGAAAAGTCTCGTATCATTTAAAATAGTCCCTAATTAAATTTGATTTTTTTGACCGAAACTAGTGTATAATATACTACAATTTTTAACCGAAATTTGCATTTCGAATAGTTTTTTAGAATCTAGTTTTCAGATGATTTTTTACATGGACTTCCTTCATAACCTTTCCTCTTAACATATATAAATGATCTGAAAAGTCTCGTATCATTTAAAATAGTCCCCAGTTAATTTTGATTTTTTTTTACCGAAACTAGTGTATAAAATACTACGATTTTTGACCGAAACTTGCATTTCGAAAAATTTCATAGAATCTAATTTTCAGATGATTTTTTGCATGGAATTCCATCATAACCTTCCCTCTAATTATAAATAATCTGAAAAGTCTTGTCTCATTTCAAATAGTTCCCAATTAAATTTGATTTTTTTGACCGAAACAAGTGTATAATATACTATGACTTTTGACCGAAACTTGCATTTCGAAAAGTTTAATAGAATATAATTTTCAGATTATTTTTTTGCATGGACTTCTATCATAACATTCCCTCTCAACATATATAAATGATCTGAAAAGTCTCGTATCATTTAAAATAGTCCCCAATTAAATTTGATTTTTTGACCGAAAGTAGTGTATAATATACTTCATTTTTTGACCGAAACTTGCATTATGAAAAGTTTTTTAGAATCTAGTTTTCAGATGATTTTTTAAATGGACTTCTATCATAACCTTCCCTCTTAACATATATAAACTATCTGAAAAGTCTCGTATCATTTCAAATAGTCCACAATTAAATTTGATTTTTTTTACCGAAACTAGTGTATAATATACTACGATTTTTGACCGAAAATTTCCTTTCGAAAAGTTTCATAGAATCTAATTTTCAGATTTTATTTTGCATGGAATTCCATCTTAACCTTCCCTCTTAACATATATAATTGATCTGAAAAGTCTCGTACCATTTCAAATAGTCCCCAATCAAATTTGATTTTTTTGACCGAAACTAGGGTATAATATACTACGATTTTTGACTGAAACTAGTGTATAATATACTACGATTTTTGACCCAAACTCGCATTTCGAAAAGTTTAATAGAATCTAATTTTCAGATGATTTTTTAGCATGGACTTCCATCATAACATTCCCTCTCAACATATATAAATGATCTAAAAAGTCTCGTATCATTTAAAATAGTCCCCAGTTAATTTTGATTTTTTTGACCGAAACTAGTGTATAATATACTTCATTTTTTTACCGAAACTTGCATTTCGAAAAGTTTTATAGAATCTAGTTTTCAGATGATTTTTTAGATGGACTTATATCATAACCTTCCCACTTAACATATATAAATGATCTGAAAAGTCTTGTATCATTTCAAATAGTCCCCAATTAAATTTGATTTTTTTTACCGAAACTAGTGTATAATATACTACGATTTTTGACCGAAACTTTCATTTCGAAAAGTTTCATAGAATCTAATTTTCAGATTTTATTTTGCATGAAATTCCATCTTAACCTTCCCTCTTAACATATATAATTGATCTGAAAAGTCTCGTATCATTTCAAATAGTCCCCAATCAAATTTGATTTTTTTGACCGAAACTAGTGTATAATATACTACAATTTTTGACTGAAACGAGTGTATAATATACTACGATTTTTGACCCAAACTTGCATTTCGAAAAGTTTAATAGAATCTAATTTTCAGATTATTTTTTAGCATGGACTTCCATCATAACATTCCCTCTCACCATATATAAATGATCTAAAAAGTCTCGTATCATTTAAAATAGTCCCAATTAATTTTGATTTTTTTGACCGAAACTAGTGTATAATATATTTTATTTTTTGAACGAAACTTGCATTTCGAAAAGTTTTATAGAATCTAGTTTTCAGATGATTTTTTACATGGACTTATATCATAACCTTCCCACTTAACATATATAAATGATCTGAAAAGTCTTGTATTACTTCAAATAGTCCATAATTAAATTTGATTTTTTTTACCGAAACTAGTATATAATATACTACGATTTTTGACCGATACTTGCATTTTGAAATGTTTCATAGAATCTAATTTTCAGATGATTTTTTGCATGGACTTCCATCATAACCTTCCCTCTTAACAATTATAAATGATCTGAAAAGTATTGTCTTATTTCAAATAGTTCCCAATTAAATTTGATTTTTTTGACTGAAACTAGTGTATAATATACTACGATTTTTGACCGAAATTTGCATTTTGAAAAGTTTTTTAGAATCTAGTTTTCAGATGATTTTTTACATGGACTTCCATCATAACCTTTCCTCTTAACATATATAAATGATCTGAAAAGTCTCGTATCATTTAAAATAGTCCCCAGTTAATTTTGATTTTTTTTTACCGAAACTAGTGTATAAAATACTACGATTTTTGACCGAAACTTGCATTTCGAAAAATTTCATAGAATCTAATTTTCAGATGATTTTTTGCATGGAATTCCATCATAACCTTCCCTCTAATTATAAATAATCTGAAAAGTCTTGTCTCATTTCAAATAGTTCCCAATTAAATTTGATTTTTTTGACCGAAACAAGTGTATAATATACTATGACTTTTGACCGAAACTTGCATTTCGAAAAGTTTAATAGAATATAATTTTCAGATTATTTTTTTGCATGGACTTCTATCATAACATTCCCTCTCAACATATATAAATGATCTGAAAAGTCTCGTATCATTTAAAATAGTCCCCAATTAAATTTGATTTTTTGACCGAAAGTAGTGTATAATATACTTCATTTTTTGACCGAAACTTGCATTATGAAAAGTTTTTTAGAATCTAGTTTTCAGATGATTTTTTAAATGGACTTCTATCATAACCTTCCCTCTTAACATATATAAACTATCTGAAAAGTCTCGTATCATTTCAAATAGTCCACAATTAAATTTGATTTTTTTTACCGAAACTAGTGTATAATATACTACGATTTTTGACCGAAAATTTCCTTTCGAAAAGTTTCATAGAATCTAATTTTCAGATTTTATTTTGCATGGAATTCCATCTTAACCTTCCCTCTTAACATATATAATTGATCTGAAAAGTCTCGTACCATTTCAAATAGTCCCCAATCAAATTTGATTTTTTTGACCGAAACTAGGGTATAATATACTACGATTTTTGACTGAAACTAGTGTATAATATACTACGATTTTTGACCCAAACTCGCATTTCGAAAAGTTTAATAGAATCTAATTTTCAGATGATTTTTTAGCATGGACTTCCATCATAACATTCCCTCTCAACATATATAAATGATCTAAAAAGTCTCGTATCATTTAAAATAGTCCCCAGTTAATTTTGATTTTTTTGACCGAAACTAGTGTATAATATACTTCATTTTTTTACCGAAACTTGCATTTCGAAAAGTTTTATAGAATCTAGTTTTCAGATGATTTTTTAGATGGACTTATATCATAACCTTCCCACTTAACATATATAAATGATCTGAAAAGTCTTGTATCATTTCAAATAGTCCCCAATTAAATTTGATTTTTTTTACCGAAACTAGTGTATAATATACTACGATTTTTGACCGAAACTTTCATTTCGAAAAGTTTCATAGAATCTAATTTTCAGATTTTATTTTGCATGAAATTCCATCTTAACCTTCCCTCTTAACATATATAATTGATCTGAAAAGTCTCGTATCATTTCAAATAGTCCCCAATCAAATTTGATTTTTTTGACCGAAACTAGTGTATAATATACTACAATTTTTGACTGAAACGAGTGTATAATATACTACGATTTTTGACCCAAACTTGCATTTCGAAAAGTTTAATAGAATCTAATTTTCAGATTATTTTTTAGCATGGACTTCCATCATAACATTCCCTCTCACCATATATAAATGATCTAAAAAGTCTCGTATCATTTAAAATAGTCCCAATTAATTTTGATTTTTTTGACCGAAACTAGTGTATAATATATTTTATTTTTTGAACGAAACTTGCATTTCGAAAAGTTTTATAGAATCTAGTTTTCAGATGATTTTTTACATGGACTTATATCATAACCTTCCCACTTAACATATATAAATGATCTGAAAAGTCTTGTATTACTTCAAATAGTCCATAATTAAATTTGATTTTTTTTACCGAAACTAGTATATAATATACTACGATTTTTGACCGATACTTGCATTTTGAAATGTTTCATAGAATCTAATTTTCAGATGATTTTTTGCATGGACTTCCATCATAACCTTCCCTCTTAACAATTATAAATGATCTGAAAAGTATTGTCTTATTTCAAATAGTTCCCAATTAAATTTGATTTTTTTGACTGAAACTAGTGTATAATATACTACGATTTTTGACCGAAATTTGCATTTTGAAAAGTTTTTTAGAATCTAGTTTTCAGATGATTTTTTACATGGACTTCCATCATAACCTTTCCTCTTAACATATATAAATGATCTGAAAAGTCTCGTATCATTTAAAATAGTCCCCAATTAAATTTGATTTTTTTGACCGAAACTAGTGTATAATATACTACGATTTTTGACCGAAACATGCATTTCGAAAAGTTTTTTAGAATCTAGTTTTCAAATGATTTTTTACATGGACTTCTTTCATAACCTTCCCTCTAATTATAAATAATCTGAAAAGTCTTGTCTCATTTCAAATAGTTCCCAATTAAATTTGATTTTTTTGACCGAAACAAGTGTATAATATACTACGACTTTTGACCGAAACTTGCATTTCGAAAAGTTTAATAGTATATAATTTTCAGATGATTTTTTGCATGGACTTCTATCATAACATTCCCTCTCAACATATATAAATGATCATAAAAGTCTTGTATCATTTAAAATAGTCCCCAATTAAATTTGATTTTTTGACCGAAAGTAGTGTATAATATACTTCATTTTTTGACCGAAACTTGCATTATGAAAAGTTTTTTAGAATCTAGTTTTCAGATGATTTTTTACATTGACTTCTATCATAACCTTCCCTCTTAACATATATAAACTATCTGAAAAGTCTCGTATCATTTCAAATAGTCCACAATCAAATTTGATTTTTTTGACCGAAACTAGTGTATAATATACTACGATTTTTGACCGAAACTTTCATTTCGAAAAGTTTCATAGAATCTAATTTTCAGATTTTATTTTGCATGGAATTCCATCTTAACTTTCCCTCTTAACATATATAATTGATCTGAAAAGTCTCGTATCATTTCAAATAGTCCCCAATCAAATTTGATTTTTTTGACCGAAACTAGGGTATAATATACTACGATTTTTGACTGAAACTAGTGTATAATATACTACGATTTTTGACCCAAACTTGCATTTCAAAAAGTTTAATAGAATCTAATTTTCAGATGATTTTTTAGCATGGACTTCCATCATAACATTCCCTCTCAACATATATAAATGATCTAAAAAGTCTCGTATCATTTAAAATAGTCCCCAGTTAATTTTGATTTTTTTGACCGAAACTAGTGTATAATATACTTCATTTTTTGACCGAAACTTGCATTTCGAAAAGTTTTATAGAATCTAGTTTTCAGATGATTTTTTAGATGGACTTATATCATAACATTCCCACTTAACATATATAAATGATCTGAAAAGTCTTGTATCATTTCAAATAGTCCATAATTAAATTTGATTTTTTTTACCGAAACTAGTATATAATATAATACGATTTTTGACCGAAACTTGCATTTCAAAATGTTTCATAGAATCTAATTTTCAGATGATTTTTTGCATGGACTTCGATCATAACCTTCCCTCTTAACAATTATAAATGATCTGAAAAGTATTGTCTTATTTCAAATAGTTCCCAATTAAATTTGATTTTTTTGACTGAAACTAGTGTATAATATACTACGATTTTTGACCGAAATTTGCATTTTGAAAAGTTTTTTAGAATCTAGTTTTCAGATGATTTTTTACATGGACTTCCATCATAACCTTTCCTCTTAACATATATAAATGATCTGAAAAGTCTCGTATCATTTAAAATAGTCCCTAATTAAATTTGATTTTTTTGACCGAAACTAGTGTATAATATACTACAATTTTTAACCGAAATTTGCATTTCGAATAGTTTTTTAGAATCTAGTTTTCAGATGATTTTTTACATGGACTTCCTTCATAACCTTTCCTCTTAACATATATAAATGATCTGAAAAGTCTCGTATCATTTAAAATAGTCCCCAGTTAATTTTGATTTTTTTTTACCGAAACTAGTGTATAAAATACTACGATTTTTGACCGAAACTTGCATTTCGAAAAATTTCATAGAATCTAATTTTCAGATGATTTTTTGCATGGAATTCCATCATAACCTTCCCTCTAATTATAAATAATCTGAAAAGTCTTGTCTCATTTCAAATAGTTCCCAATTAAATTTGATTTTTTTGACCGAAACAAGTGTATAATATACTATGACTTTTGACCGAAACTTGCATTTCGAAAAGTTTAATAGAATATAATTTTCAGATTATTTTTTTGCATGGACTTCTATCATAACATTCCCTCTCAACATATATAAATGATCTGAAAAGTCTCGTATCATTTAAAATAGTCCCCAATTAAATTTGATTTTTTGACCGAAAGTAGTGTATAATATACTTCATTTTTTGACCGAAACTTGCATTATGAAAAGTTTTTTAGAATCTAGTTTTCAGATGATTTTTTAAATGGACTTCTATCATAACCTTCCCTCTTAACATATATAAACTATCTGAAAAGTCTCGTATCATTTCAAATAGTCCACAATTAAATTTGATTTTTTTTACCGAAACTAGTGTATAATATACTACGATTTTTGACCGAAAATTTCCTTTCGAAAAGTTTCATAGAATCTAATTTTCAGATTTTATTTTGCATGGAATTCCATCTTAACCTTCCCTCTTAACATATATAATTGATCTGAAAAGTCTCGTACCATTTCAAATAGTCCCCAATCAAATTTGATTTTTTTGACCGAAACTAGGGTATAATATACTACGATTTTTGACTGAAACTAGTGTATAATATACTACGATTTTTGACCCAAACTCGCATTTCGAAAAGTTTAATAGAATCTAATTTTCAGATGATTTTTTAGCCTGGACTTCCATCATAACATTCCCTCTCAACATATATAAATGATCTAAAAAGTCTCGTATCATTTAAAATAGTCCCCAGTTAATTTTGATTTTTTTGACCGAAACTAGTGTATAATATACTTCATTTTTTTACCGAAACTTGCATTTCGAAAAGTTTTATAGAATCTAGTTTTCAGATGATTTTTTAGATGGACTTATATCATAACCTTCCCACTTAACATATATAAATGATCTGAAAAGTCTTGTATCATTTCAAATAGTCCCCAATTAAATTTGATTTTTTTTACCGAAACTAGTGTATAATATACTACGATTTTTGACCGAAACTTTCATTTCGAAAAGTTTCATAGAATCTAATTTTCAGATTTTATTTTGCATGAAATTCCATCTTAACCTTCCCTCTTAACATATATAATTGATCTGAAAAGTCTCGTATCATTTCAAATAGTCCCCAATCAAATTTGATTTTTTTGACCGAAACTAGTGTATAATATACTACAATTTTTGACTGAAACGAGTGTATAATATACTACGATTTTTGACCCAAACTTGCATTTCGAAAAGTTTAATAGAATCTAATTTTCAGATTATTTTTTAGCATGGACTTCCATCATAACATTCCCTCTCACCATATATAAATGATCTAAAAAGTCTCGTATCATTTAAAATAGTCCCAATTAATTTTGATTTTTTTGACCGAAACTAGTGTATAATATATTTTATTTTTTGAACGAAACTTGCATTTCCAAAAGTTTTATAGAATCTAGTTTTCAGATGATTTTTTACATGGACTTATATCATAACCTTCCCACTTAACATATATAAATGATCTGAAAAGTCTTGTATTACTTCAAATAGTCCATAATTAAATTTGATTTTTTTTACCGAAACTAGTATATAATATACTACGATTTTTGACCGATACTTGCATTTTGAAATGTTTCATAGAATCTAATTTTCAGATGATTTTTTGCATGGACTTCCATCATAACCTTCCCTCTTAACAATTATAAATGATCTGAAAAGTATTGTCTTATTTCAAATAGTTCCCAATTAAATTTGATTTTTTTGACTGAAACTAGTGTATAATATACTACGATTTTTGACCGAAATTTGCATTTTGAAAAGTTTTTTAGAATCTAGTTTTCAGATGATTTTTTACATGGACTTCCATCATAACCTTTCCTCTTAACATATATAAATGATCTGAAAAGTCTCGTATCATTTAAAATAGTCCCTAATTAAATTTGATTTTTTTGACCGAAACTAGTGTATAATATACTACAATTTTTAACCGAAATTTGCATTTCGAATAGTTTTTTAGAATCTAGTTTTCAGATGATTTTTTACATGGACTTCCATCATAACCTTTCCTCTTAACATATATAAATGATCTGAAAAGTCTCGTATCATTTAAAATAGTCCCCAATTAAATTTGATTTTTTTGACCGAAACTAGTGTATAATATACTACGATTTTTGACCGAAACTTGCATTTCGAAAAGTTTTTTAGAATCTAGTTTTCAAATGATTTTTTACATGGACTTCCTTCATAACCTTCCCTCTTAACATTTATAAATGATCTGAAAAGTCTCGTATCATTTCAAATAGTCAACAATTAAATTTGATTTTTTTTTACCGAAACTAGTGTATAAAATACTACGATTTTTGACCGAAACTTGCATTTCGAAAAATTTCATAGAATCTAATTTTCAGATGATTTTTTCCATGGAATTCCATCATAACCTTCCCTCTAATTATAAATAATCTGAAAAGTCTTGTCTCATTTCAAATAGTTCCCAATTAAATTTGATTTTTTTGAGCGAAACAAGTGTATAATATACTACGACTTTTGACCGAAACTTGCATTTCGAAAAGTTTAATAATATATAATTTTCAGATGATTTTTTTGCATGGACTTCTATCATAACATTCCCTCTCAACATATATAAATGATCATAAAAGTCTTGTATCATTTAATATAGTCCCCAATTAAATTTGATTTTTTGACCGAAAGTAGTGTATAATATACTTCATTTTTTGACCGAAACTTGCATTATGAAAAGTTTTTTAGAATCTAGTTTTCAGATGATTTTTTACATGGACTTCTATCATAACCTTCCCTCTTAACATATATAAACTATCTGAAAAGTCTCGTATCATTTCAAATAGTCCACAATTAAATTTGATTTTTTTTACCGAAACTAGTGTATAATATACTACGATTTTTGACCGAAAATTTCCTTTCGAAAAGTTTCATAGAATCTAATTTTCAGATTTTATTTTGCATGGAATTCCATCTTAACCTTCCCTCTTAACATATATAATTGATCTGAAAAGTCTCGTATCATTTCAAATAGTCCCCAATCAAATTTGATTTTTTTGACCGAAACTAGGGTATAATATACTACGATTTTTGACTGAAACTAGTGTATAATATACTACGATTTTTGACCCAAACTTGCATTTCAAAAAGTTTAATAGAATCTAATTTTCAGATGATTTTTTAGCATGGACTTCCATCATAACATTCCCTCTCAACATATATAAATGATCTAAAAAGTCTCGTATCATTTAAAATAGTCCCCAGTTAATTTTGATTTTTTTGACCGAAACTAGTGTATAATATACTTCATTTTTTGACCGAAACTTGCATTTCGAAAAGTTTTATAGAATCTAGTTTTTAGATGATTTTTTAGATGGACTTATATCATAACCTTCCCACTTAACATATATAAATGATCTGAAAAGTCTTGTATCATTTCAAATAGTCCATAATTAAATTTGATTTTTTTTACCGAAACTAGTATATAATATAATACGATTTTTGACCGAAACTTGCATTTCGATATGTTTCATAGAATCTAATTTTCAGATGATTTTTTGCATGGACTTCGATCATAACCTTCCCTCTTAACAATTATAAATGATCTGAAAAGTATTGTCTTATTTCAAATAGTTCCCAATTAAATTTGATTTTTTTGACCGAAACTAGTGTATAATATACTACAATTTTTAACCGAAATTTGCATTTCGAATAGTTTTTTAGAATCTAGTTTTCAGATGATTTTTTACATGGACTTCCATCATAACCTTTCCTCTTAACATATATAAATGATCTGAAAAGTCTCGTATCATTTAAAATAGTCCCCAATTAAATTTGATTTTTTTGACCGAAATTAGTGTATAATATACTACGATTTTTGACCGAAACTTGCATTTCGAAAAGTTTTTTAGAATCTAGTTTTCAAATGATTTTTTACATGGACTTCCTTCATAACCTTCCCTCTTAACATTTATAAATGATCTGAAAAGTCTCGTATCATTTCAAATTGTCAACAATTAAATTTGATTTTTTTTTTACCGAAACTAGTGTATAAAATACTACGATTTTTGACCGAAACTTGCATTTCGAAAAATTTCATAGAATCTAATTTTCAGATGATTTTTTGCATGGAATTCCATCATAACCTTCCCTCTAATTATAAATAATCTGAAAAATCTTGTCTCATTTCAAATAGTTCCCAATTAAATTTGATTTTTTTGACCGAAACAAGTGTATTATATACTATGACTTTTGACCGAAACTTGCATTTCGAAAAGTTTAATAGAATATAATTTTCAGATGATTTTTTTGCATGGACTTCTATCATAACATTCCCTCTCAACATATATAAATGATCTGAAAAGTCTCGTATCATTTAAAATAGTCCCCAATTAAATTTGATTTTTTGACCGAAAGTAGTGTATAATATACTTCATTTTTTGACCGAAACTTGCATTATGAAAAGTTTTTTAGAATCTAGTTTTCAGATGATTTTTTAAATGGACTTCTATCATAACCTTCCCTCTTAACATATATAAACTATCTGAAAAGTCTCGTATCATTTCAAATAGTCCACAATTAAATTTGATTTTTTTTACCGAAACTAGTGTATAATATACTACGATTTTTGACCGAAAATTTCCTTTCGAAAAGTTTCATAGAATCTAATTTTCAGATTTTATTTTGCATGGAATTCCATCTTAACCTTCCCTCTTAACATATATAATTGATCTGAAAAGTCTCGTATCATTTCAAATAGTCCCCAATCAAATTTGATTTTTTTGACCGAAACTAGGGTATAATATACTACGATTTTTGACTGAAACTAGTGTATAATATACTACGATTTTTGACCCAAACTCGCATTTCGAAAAGTTTAA
This sequence comes from Lathyrus aphaca, assembly GCA_963966055.1. NCBI lineage: Eukaryota > Viridiplantae > Streptophyta > Magnoliopsida > Fabales > Fabaceae > Lathyrus > Lathyrus aphaca. The sequence goes on along the minus strand of OZ014521.1, from coordinate 597,939,053 downwards.
TAGAATCTAATTTTCAGATGATTTTTTAGCATGGACTTCCATCATAACATTCCCTCTCAACATATATAAATGATCTAAAAAGTCTCGTATCATTTAAAATAGTCCCCAGTTAATTTTGATTTTTTTGACCGAAACTAGTGTATAATATACTTCATTTTTTTACCGAAACTTGCATTTCGAAAAGTTTTATAGAATCTAGTTTTCAGATGATTTTTTAGATGGACTTATATCATAACCTTCCCACTTAACATATATAAATGATCTGAAAAGTCTTGTATCATTTCAAATAGTCCCCAATTAAATTTGATTTTTTTTACCGAAACTAGTGTATAATATACTACGATTTTTGACCGAAACTTTCATTTCGAAAAGTTTCATAGAATCTAATTTTCAGATTTTATTTTGCATGAAATTCCATCTTAACCTTCCCTCTTAACATATATAATTGATCTGAAAAGTCTCGTATCATTTCAAATAGTCCCCATTCAAATTTGATTTTTTTGACCGAAACTAGTGTATAATATACTACAATTTTTGACTGAAACGAGTGTATAATATACTATGATTTTTGACCCAAACTTGCATTTCGAAAAGTTTAATAGAATCTAATTTTCAGATGATTTTTTAGCATGGACTTCCATCATAACATTCCCTCTCACCATATATAAATGATCTAAAAAGTCTCGTATCATTTAAAATACTCCCAAATTAATTTTGATTTTTTTTGACTGAAACTAGTGTATAATATACTTTATTTTTTGACCGAAACTTGCATTTCAAAATTTTTCATAGAATCTAGTTTTCAGATAATTTTTTACATGGACTTATATTATAACCTTCCCTCTTAACATATATAAATGATCTGAAAAGTCTCGTATCATTTCAAATAGTCCCCTATTAAATTTGATTTTTTTTTACTGAAACTAGTGTATAATATACTACGATTTTTGACCAATACTTGTATTTCAAAACGATTCATAGAATCTAATTTTCAGATGATTTTTTGCATGGACTTCCATCATAACCTTCCCTCTTAACATATATAAGTGATCTGAAAAGTCTCGTCTCATTTCAAATAGTTCACAATTAAATTAAATTTTTTTGACCGAAACTAGTGTATAATATACTACGATTTTTGACCGAAACTTGCATTTCGAAAAGTTTTATAGAATCTAGTTTTCAGATGATTTTTTGCATGGACTTCCATCATAACCTTCCCTCTTAACATATATAAATGATTTGAAAAGTCTAGTATCATTTCATATCGTCCCCAATCAAATTTGATTTTTTTGACCGAAACTAGTATTTAATATACTACGATTTTTTACCGAATATTGCATTTCGAAAAGTTTAATAGAATCTAATTTTCAGATGATTTTTTTTGCATGGACTTCCATCATAACATTCCCTCTCAACATATATAAATGATCTGAAAAGTCTCGTATCATTTCAATTAGTTCCCAATTAAATTTGATTTTTTTTGACCGAAACTAGTGTATAATATACTTCAATTTTTGACCGAAACTTGCATTTCGAAAAGTTTTTTAGAATCTAGTTTTCAGATGATTTTTTACATGGACTTCTTTCATAACCTTCCCTCTTAACATATATAACTGATCTGAAAAGTCTTGTATCATTTCAAATATTCCACAGTTAAATTTGATTTTTTTACCGAAATTAGTGTATATTATACTACGATTTTTGACCGAAACTTGCATTTCGAAAAGTTTTATTGAATCTAATTTTCAGATGATTTTTTGCATGGACTTCCATCATAACCTTCCCTCTTAACATATATAAATGATCTGAAAATTCACGTATCATTTCAAATAGTTCACAATTAAATTTAATTTTTTTGACCGAAACTAGTGTATAATATACTACAATTTTTGACCGAAACTTGCATTTCGAAAACTTTTATAGAATCTAGTTTTCAGATGATTTTTTGCATGGACTTCCATCATAACCTTCCCTCTTAACATATATAAATGATCTGAAAAGTCTCGTATCATTTCAAATAGTCCCCAATCAAATTTGATTTTTTTGGACCGAAACTAGTGTATAATATATTACGATTTTTTTACCGAAACTTGCATTTCGAAAAGTTTAATAGAATCTTATATTCAGATGATTTTTTTTGCATGGACTTCCATCATAACATTCCCTCACAACATATATAAATGATCTGAAAAGTCTCTAATCATTTAAAATAGTCCCCAATTAAATTTGATTTTTTTGACCGAAACTTGTGTATAATATACTTCGATTTTTGACCGAAACTTGCATTTCGAAAAGTTTTATAGAATCTAGTTTTCAGATGATTTTTTTCATGGACTTCCATCATAACCTTCCCTCTTAACATATATCAATGATTTGAAAAGTCTCGTATCATTTCAAATAGTCCCCAATCAAATTTGATTTTTTTCACAGAAACTAGTGTATAATATACAACGATTTTTGACCGAAACTTGCATTTCGAAAAGTTTCATAGAATCTAATTTTCAGATTTTTTTTTGCATGGACGTCCATCATAACCTTCCCTCTTAACATATATAAGTGATCTGAAAAGTCTCGTATCATTTCAAATAGTTAACAATTAAGTTTAATTTTTTTGACCGAAACTAGTGTATAATATACTACGATTTTTGACCGAAACTTGCATTTCGAAAAGTTTTATAGAATCTAGTTTTCAGATGATTTTTTGCATGGACTTCCATCATAACCTTCCCTCTTAACATATATAAATGATCTGAAAAGTCTCGTATCATTTCAAATAGTCCCCAATCAAATTTTATTTTTTTGGACCGAAACTAATGTATAATATATTACGATTTTTTTACCGAAACTTGCATTTCAAAAAGTTTAATAGAATCTTATTTTCAGATGATTTTTTTTGCATGGACTTCCATCATAACATTCCCTCTCAACATATATAAATGATCTGAAAAGTCTCTTATCATTTAAAATAGTCCCCAATCAAATTTGATTTTTTTGACCGAAACTAGTGTATAATATACTACGATTTTTGACCGAAACTTGCATTTCGAAAAGTTTTATTGAATCTACTTTTCAGATGATTTTTTGCATGGACTTCCATCATAACCTTCCCTCTTAACATATATAAGTGATCTGAAAAGTCTCGTATCATTTCAAATAGTTCACAATTAAATTTAATTTTTTTGACCGAAACTAGTGTATAATATACTACGATTTTTGACCGAAACTTGCATTTCGAAAAGTCTTATAGAATCTAGTTTTCAGATGCTTTTTTGCATGGATTTCCATCATTACCTTCCCTCTTAACATATATAAATGATCTGAAAAGTCTCGTATCATTTCAAATAGTCCCAAATCAAATTTGATTTTTTTGGACCGAAACTAGTTTATAATATACTACGATTTTTTTTACCGAAACTTGCATTTCAAAAAGTTTAATAGAATCTTATTTTCAGATGATTTTTTTTGCATGGACTTCCATCATAACATTCCCTCTCAACATATATAAATGATCTGAAAAGTCTCGTATCATTTAAAATAGTCCCCAATCAAATTTGATTTTATTGACCTAAACTAGTGTATAATATACTTCAATTTTTGACCGAAACTTGCATTTCGAAAAGTTTTTTAGAATCTAGTTTTCAGATGATTTTTTTTGCATGGACTTCCATCATAACATTCCCTCTCAACATATATAAATGATCTGAAAAGTCTCGTATCATTTAAAATAGTTCCCAATCAAATTTGATTTTTTTGACCGAAACTAGTGTATAATATACTTCAATTTTTGACCGAAACTTGCATTTCGAAAAGTTTTTTAGAATCTAGTTTTCAGATGATTTTTTACATGGACTTTTATCATAACCTTCCCTCTTAACATATATAAATGATCTGAAAAGTCTCGTATCATTTCAAATATTCCACAATTAAATTTGATTTTTTTACCGAAATTAGTGTATAATATACTACGATTTTTGACCGAAACTTGCATTTCGAAAAGTCTTATTGAATCTAATTTTCAGATGATTTTTTGCATGGACTTCCATCATAACCTTCCCTCTTAACATATATAAATGATCTAAAAAGTCTCGTATCATTTCAAATAGTTCACAATTAAAATTTATTTTTTTAACCGAAACTAGTGTATAATATACAACGATTTTTGACCGAAACTTGCATTTCAAAAAGTTTCATAGAATCTAATTTTCAGATTTTTTTTGCATGGACTTCCATCATAACCTTCCCTCTTAACATATATAAATGATCTGAAAAGTCTCGTATCATTTCATATAGTCCCCAATCAAATTTTATTTTTTTGACCGAAACTAGTGTATAATATACTACGGTTTTTTTTACCGAAACTTGCATTTCGAAAAGTTTAATAGAATCTAATTTTCCCTCTCAACATATATAAATGATCTGAAAAGTCTCGTATCATTTAAAATAGTTCCCAATTAAATTTGATTTTTTTGACTGAAACTAGTGTATAATATACTTCAATTTTTGACCGAAACTTGCATTTCAAAAAGTTTTTTAGAATCTAGTTTTCAGATGCTTTTTTGCATGGAATTCCATCATAACCTTCCCTCTTAACATATATAAATGATTTGAAAAGTATCGTATCATTTCAAATAGTTCACAATTAAATTTGATTTTTTTAACTGAAACTAGTGTATAATATACAACGATTTTTGACCGAAACTTGCATTTCGAAAAGTCTTTTAGAATCTAGTTGTCAGATGATTTTTTACATGGACTTCTATCATAACCTTCCCTCTTAACATATATATATGATCTGAAAAGTCTCGTATCATTTCAAATAGTTCACAATTAAATTTTATTTTTTTACCGAAATTAGTGTATAATATACTACGATTTTTGACCGAAACTTGCATTTCGAAATGTTTTATAGAATCTAATTTTCCGATGATTTTTTGCATGGACTTCCATCATAACCTTCCCTTTTAACATATATAAATGATCTGAAAAGTCTCGTATCATTTCAAATAGTCCCCATGAAATTTGATTTTTTTGACCGAAACTAGTGTATAATATACAACGATTTTTGAAAAAAACATGCATTTCGAAAAGTTTCATAGAATCTAATTTTAAGATGATTTTTTGCATGGACTTCCATCATAACATTCCCTCTCAACATATATAAATGATCTTAAAAGTGTCGTATCATTTCAAATAGTTCCCAATTAAATTTGATTTTTTTGACCGAAACTAGTGTATAATATACAACGATTTTTGACCGAAACTTGCATTTCGAAAAGTTTCATAGAATCCAATTTTCAAATGATTTTTCTCATGGACTTCCATCATCACCTTCCCTTTTAACATATATAAATGATCTGAAAAGTCCCGTATCATTTCAAATAGTTCCCAATTAAATTTTATTTTTTTGACCGAAACTATTGTATAATATACTACGATTTTTGACCGAAACATGCATTCGAAAAGTTTTTTAGAATCTAGTTTTCAGATGATTTTTTACATGGACTTCTATCATAACCTTCCCTCTTAACATATATAAACGATCTGAAAAGTCTCGTATCTTTTCAAAAAGTCCACAATTAAATTTTATTTTTTTACCGAAATTAGTGTATAATATACTATGATTTTTAACCGAAACATGCATTTCAAAACGTTTTATAGAATCTAATTTTCAGATGATTTTTTGCATGGACTTCCATCATAACCTTCCCTCTTAACATATATAAATGATCTGAAAAGTCTCGTATCATTTCAAATAGTTCACAATTAAATTTGATTTTTTTACCGAAATTAGTGTATAATATACTACGATTTTTGACCGAAACTTGCATTTCGAAAAGTTTAATTGAATCTAATTTTCAGATTTTTTTTTGCATGGACTTCCATCATAACATTCCCTCTTAACATATATAAATGATCTGAAAAGTCTCGTATCATTAAAAATTGTCCCCAATCAAATTTAATTTTTTTGACCTAAACTAGTGTATAATATACTACGATTTTTGACCGAAACTTGAATTTCGAAAAGTTTAATAGAATCTAATTTTCAGATGATTTTTTTTTTGCATGGACTTACATCATAACATTCCCTCTCAACATATATAAATGATCTGAAAAGTCTCGTATCATTTAAAATAGTTCCCAATCAAATTTGATTTTTTTGACCGAAACTAGTGTATAATATACTTCAATTTTTGACCGAAACTTGAATTTCGAAAAGTTTTTTAGAATCTAGTTTTCAGATGATTTTTTACATGGACTTCTATCATAACCTTCCCTCTTAACATATATAAACGATCTGAAAAGTCTCGTATCATTTCAAAAAGTCCACAATTAAATTTTATTTTTTTACCGAAATTAGTGTATAATATACTATGATTTTTGACCGAAACATGCATTTCAAAACGTTTTATAGAATCTAATATTAAGATGATTTTTTGCATGGACTTCCATCATAACCTTCCCTCTTAACATATATAAATGATCTGAAAAGTCTCGTATCATTTCAAATAGTTCAGAATTAAATTTGATTTTTTTACCGAAATTAGTGTATAATATACTACGATTTTTGACCGAAACTTGCATTTCGAAAAGTTTATTTGAATCTAATTTTCATATTTTTTTTTGAATGGACTTCCATCATAACCTTCCCTCTTAACATATATAAATGATCTGAAAAGTCTCGTATCATTTCAAATGGTTCACAATTAAATTTAATTGTTTTGACCGAAACTAGTGTATAATATACTACGATTTTTTACCGAAACTTGCATTTCGAAAAGTTTAATAGAATCTAATTTTCAGATGATTTTTTTTTGCATGGACTTCCATCATAACATTCCCTCTCAACATATATAAATGATCTGAAAAGTCTCGTATCATTTAAAATAGTTCCCAATCAAATTTGATTTTTTGACCGAAACTAGTGTATAATATACTTCAATTTTTGACCGAAACATGCATTTCGAAAAGTTTTTTAGAATCTAGTTTTCAGATGATTTTTTACATGGACTTTTATCATAACCTTCCCTCTTAACATATATAAATGATCTGAAAAGTCTCGTATCATTTCAAATATTCCACAATTAAATTTGATTTTTTTACCGAAATTAGTGTATAATATACTACGATTTTTGATCGAAACTTGCATTTCGAAAAGTCTTATTGAATCTAATTTTCAGATGATTTTTTGCATGGACTTCCATCATAACCTTCCCTCTTAACATATATAAGTGATCTGAAAAGTCTCGTATCATTTCAAATAGTTCACAATTAAATTTAATTTTTTTGACCGAAACTAGTGTATAATATACTACGATTTTTGACCGAAACTTGCATTTCGAAAAGTTTTATAGAATCTAGTTTTCAGATGATTTTTTGCATGGACTTCCATCATAACCTTCCCTCTTAACATATATAAATGATCTGAAAAGTCTCGTATCATTTCAAATAGTCCCCAATCAAATTTGATTTTTTTGGACCAAAACTAGTGTATAATATACTACGATTTTTTTACCGAAACATGCATTTCGAAAAGTTTAATAGAATCTTATTTTCAGATGATTTTGTTTGCATGGACTTCCATCATAACATTCCCTCTCAACATATATAAATGATCTGAAAAGTCTCGTATCATTAAAAATTGTCCCCAATCAAATTTGATTTTTTTGACCTAAACTAGTGTATAACATACTACGATTTTTGACCGAAACTTGAATTTCGAAAAGTTTAATAGAATATAATTTTCAGGTGATTTTTTTTGCATGGACTTCCATCATAACATTCCCTCTCAACATATATAAATGATCTGAAAAGTCTCGTATCATTTAAAATAGTCCCCAATTAAATTTGATTTTTTTGACCGAAACTAGTGTATAATATACTTCTATTTTTGACCGAAACTTGCATTTCGAAAAGTTTTTTAGAATCTAGTTTTCAGATGACTTTTTACATGGACTTATTTCATAACCTTCCCTCTTAACATATATAAATGATCTGAAAAGTCTTGTATCTTTTCAAATATTCCACAGCTAAATTTGATTTTTTTACCGAAATTAGTGTATATTATACTACGATTTTTGACCGAAACATGCAATTCGAAAAGTTTTATTGAATCTAATTTTCAGATGATTTTTTGCATGGACTTCCATCATAACCTTCCCTCTTAACATATATAAATGATCTGAAAATTCTCGTATCATTTCAAATAGTTCACAATTAAATTTGATTTTTTTACCGAAATTAGTGTATAATATACTACGATTTTTGACCGAAACTTGCATTTCGAAAAGTTTAATTGAATCTAATTTTCAGATTTTTTTTTGCATGGACTTCCATCATAACATTCCCTCTTAACATATATAAATGATCTGAAAAGTCTCGTATCATTAAAAATTGTCCCCAATCAAATTTAATTTTTTTGACCTAAACTAGTGTATAATATACTACGATTTTTGACCGAAACTTGAATTTCGAAAAGTTTAATAGAATCTAATTTTCAGATGATTTTTTTTTTGCATGGACTTACATCATAACATTCCCTCTCAACATATATAAATGATCTGAAAAGTCTCGTATCATTTAAAATAGTTCCCAATCAAATTTGATTTTTTTGACCGAAACTAGTGTATAATATACTTCAATTTTTGACCGAAACTTGAATTTCGAAAAGTTTTTTAGAATCTAGTTTTCAGATGATTTTTTACATGGACTTCTATCATAACCTTCCCTCTTAACATATATAAACGATCTGAAAAGTCTCGTATCATTTCAAAAAGTCCACAATTAAATTTTATTTTTTTACCGAAATTAGTGTATAATATACTATGATTTTTGACCGAAACATGCATTTCAAAACATTTTATAGAATCTAATATTAAGATGATTTTTTGCATGGACTTCCATCATAACCTTCCCTCTTAACATATATAAATGATCTGAAAAGTCTCGTATCATTTCAAATAGTTCAGAATTAAATTTGATTTTTTTACCGAAATTAGTGTATAATATACTACGATTTTTGACCGAAACTTGCATTTCGAAAAGTTTATTTGAATCTAATTTTCATATTTTTTTTTGAATGGACTTCCATCATAACCATCCCTCTTAACATATATAAATGATCTGAAAAGTCTCGTATCATTTCAAATGGTTCACAATTAAATTTAATTGTTTTGACCGAAACTAGTGTATAATATACTACGATTTTTTACCGAAACTTGCATTTCGAAAAGTTTAATAGAATCTAATTTTCAGATGATTTTTTTTTGCATGGACTTCCATCATAACATTCCCTCTCAACATATATAAATGATCTGAAAAGTCTCGTATCATTTAAAATAGTTCCCAATCAAATTTGATTTTTTGACCGAAACTAGTGTATAATATACTTCAATTTTTGACCGAAACATGCATTTCGAAAAGTTTTTTAGAATCTAGTTTTCAGATGATTTTTTACATGGACTTTTATCATAACCTTCCCTCTTAACATATATAAATGATCTGAAAAGTCTCGTATCATTTCAAATATTCCACAATTAAATTTGATTTTTTTACCGAAATTAGTGTATAATATACTACGATTTTTGATCGAAACTTGCATTTCGAAAAGTCTTATTGAATCTAATTTTCAGATGATTTTTTGCATGGACTTCCATCATAACCTTCCCTCTTAACATATATAAGTGATCTGAAAAGTCTCGTATCATTTCAAATAGTTCACAATTAAATTTAATTTTTTTGACCGAAACTAGTGTATAATATACTACGATTTTTGACCGAAACTTGCATTTCGAAAAGTTTTATAGAATCTAGTTTTCAGATGATTTTTTGCATGGACTTCCATCATAACCTTCCCTCTTAACATATATAAATGATCTGAAAAGTCTCGTATCATTTCAAATAGTCCCCAATCAAATTTGATTTTTTTGGACCAAAACTAGTGTATAATATACTACGATTTTTTTACCGAAACATGCATTTCGAAAAGTTTAATAGAATCTTATTTTCAGATGATTTTGTTTGCATGGACTTCCATCATAACATTCCCTCTCAACATATATAAATGATCTGAAAAGTCTCGTATCATTAAAAATTGTCCCCAATCAAATTTGATTTTTTTGACCTAAACTAGTGTATAACATACTACGATTTTTGACCGAAACTTGCATTTCGAAAAGTTTAATAGAATCTAATTTTCAGATGATTTTTTTTTGCATGGACTTCCATCATAACATTCCCTCTCAACATATATAAATGATCTGAAAAGTCTCGTATCATTTAAAATAGTTCCCAATCAAATTTGATTTTTTGACCGAAACTAGTGTATAATATACTTCAATTTTTGACCGAAACATGCATTTCGAAAAGTTTTTTAGAATCTAGTTTTCAGATGATTTTTTACATGGACTTTTATCATAACCTTCCCTCTTAACATATATAAATGATCTGAAAAGTCTCGTATCATTTCAAATATTCCACAATTAAATTTGATTTTTTTACCGAAATTAGTGTATAATATACTACGATTTTTGATCGAAACTTGCATTTCGAAAAGTCTTATTGAATCTAATTTTCAGATGATTTTTTGCATGGACTTCCATCATAACCTTCCCTCTTAACATATATAAGTGATCTGAAAAGTCTCGTATCATTTCAAATAGTTCACAATTAAATTTAATTTTTTTGACCGAAACTAGTGTATAATATACTACGATTTTTGACCGAAACTTGCATTTCGAAAAGTTTTATAGAATCTAGTTTTCAGATGATTTTTTGCATGGACTTCCATCATAACCTTCCCTCTTAACATATATAAATGATCTGAAAAGTCTCGTATCATTTCAAATAGTCCCCAATCAAATTTGATTTTTTTGGACCAAAACTAGTGTATAATATACTACGATTTTTTTACCGAAACATGCATTTCGAAAAGTTTAATAGAATCTTATTTTCAGATGATTTTGTTTGCATGGACTTCCATCATAACATTCCCTCTCAACATATATAAATGATCTGAAAAGTCTCGTATCATTAAAAATTGTCCCCAATCAAATTTGATTTTTTTGACCTAAACTAGTGTATAACATACTACGATTTTTGACCGAAACTTGAATTTCGAAAAGTTTAATAGAATATAATTTTCAGGTGATTTTTTTTGCATGGACTTCCATCATAACATTCCCTCTCAACATATATAAATGATCTGAAAAGTCTCGTATCATTTAAAATAGTCCCCAATTAAATTTGATTTTTTTGACCGAAACTAGTGTATAATATACTTCTATTTTTGACCGAAACTTGCATTTCGAAAAGTTTTTTAGAATCTAGTTTTCAGATGACTTTTTACATGGACTTATTTCATAACCTTCCCTCTTAACATATATAAATGATCTGAAAAGTCTTGTATCTTTTCAAATATTCCACAGCTAAATTTGATTTTTTTACCGAAATTAGTGTATATTATACTACGATTTTTGACCGAAACATGCAATTCGAAAAGTTTTATTGAATCTAATTTTCAGATGATTTTTTGCATGGACTTCCATCATAACCTTCCCTCTTAACATATATAAATGATCTGAAAATTCTCGTATCATTTCAAATAGTTCACAATTAAATTTAATTTTTTTGACCGAAACTAGTGTATAATATACTACGATTTTTGACAGAAACTTGCATTTCGAAAACTTTTATAGAATCTAGTTTTAAGATATTTTTTGCATGGACTTCCATCATAACCTTCCCTCTTAACATATAAAAATGATCTAAAAGTCTCGTATCATTTCAAATAGTCCCCAATCAAATTTGATTTTTTTTGACTGAAAATTGTGTATAATATATTACGATTTTTTACCGAAACTTGCATTTCGAAAAGTTTAATAGATTCTTATTTTCAGATGATTTTTTTTGCATGGACTTCCATCATAACATTCCCTCTCAACATATATAAATGATCTGAAAAGTCTCGTATAATTTAAAATAGTTCCCAATCAAATTTGATTTTTTTGACCGAAACTAGTGTATAATATACTTCAATTTTTGACCGAAAATTGCATGTCGAAAAGCTTTTTAGAATCTTGTTTTCAGATGATTTTTTACATGGACTTTTATCATAACCTTCCCTCTTAACATATATTAATGATCTGAAAAGTCTCGTATCATTTCAAATATTCCCCAATCAAATTTGATTTTTTTACCGAAATTAGTGTATAATATACTACGATTTTTTACCGAAACATGCATTTCGAAAAGTTTAATAGAATCTTATTTTCAGATGATTTTGTTTGCATGGACTTCCATCGTAACATTCCCTCTCAACATATATAAATGATCTGAAAAGTCTCGTATCATTAAAAATTGTCCCCAATCAAATTTGATTTTTTTGACCTAAACTAGTGTATAATATACTTCGATTTTTGACCGAAACTTGAATTTCGAAAAGTTTAATAGAATATAATTTTCAGGTGATTTTTTTTGCATGGACTTCCATCATAACATTCCCTCTCAACATATATAAATGATCTGAAAAGTCTCGTATCATTTAAAATAGTCCCCAATTAAATTTGATTTTTTTGACCGAAACTAGTGTATAATATACTTCAATTTTTGACCGAAACTTGCATTTCGAAAAGTTTTTTAGAATCTAGTTTTCAGATGACTTTTTACATGGACTTCTTTCATAACCTTCCCTCTTAACATATATAAATGATCTGAAAAGTCTTGTATCTTTTCAAATATTCCACAGTTAAATTTTATTTTTTTCCCGAAATTAGTGTATATTATACTACGATTTTTGACCGAAACTTGCATTTCGAAAAGTTTTATTGAATCTAATTTTCAGATGATTTTTTGCATGGACTTCCATCATAACCTTCCCTCTTAACATATATAAATGATCTGAAAATTCTCGTATCATTTCAAATAATTCACAATTAAATTTAATTTTTTTGACCGAAACTAGTGTATAATATACTACGATTTTTGACAGAAACTTGCATTTCGGAAATTTTACCGAATCTAGTTTTCAGATATTTTTTGCATGGACTTCCATCATAACCTTCCCTCTTAACATATATAAATGATCTGAAAAGTCTCGTATCATTTAAAATAGTCCCCAATTAAATTTGATTTTTTTGACCGAAACTAGTGTATAATATACTTCAATTTTTGACCGAAACTTGCATTTCGAAAAGTTTTTTAGAATCTAGTTTTCAGATGATTCTTTACATGGACTTCTATCATAACCTTCCCTCTTAACATATATAAACGATCTGAAAAGTCTCGTATCATTTCAAAAAGTCCACAATTAAATTTTATTTTTTTACCGAAATTAGTGTATAATATACTATGATTTTTGACCGAAACATGCATTTCAAAACGTTTTATAGAATCTAATTTTCAGATGATTTTTTGCATGGACTTCCATCATAACCTTCCCTCTTAACATATATAAATGATCTGAAAAGTCTCGTATCATTTCAAATAGTTCACAATTAAATTTGATTTTTTTACCGAAATTAGTGTATAATATACTACGATTTTTGACCGAAACTTGCATTTCGAAAAGTTTAATTGAATCTAATTTTCAGATTTTTTTTTGCATGGACTTCCATCATAACCTTCCCTCTTAACATATATAAATGATCTGAAAAGTCTCGTATCATTTCAAATGGTTCACAATTAAATTTAATTTTTTTGACCGAAACAAGTGTATAATATACTACGATTTTTTACCGAAACTTGCATTTCGAAAAGTTTAATAGAATCTAATTTTCAGATGATTTTTTTTGCATGGACTTCCATCATAACATTCCCTCTCAACATATATAAATGATCTGAAAAGTCTCGTATCATTTCAAATAGTTCCCAATTAAATTTAATTTTTTTGACCGAAACTAGTGTATAATATACTTCAATTTTTGACCGAAACTTGCATTTCGAAAAGCTTTATAGAATCTAGTTTTCAGATGATTTTTTATATGGACTTCTTTCATAACCTTCCCTCTTAACATATATAAATGATCTGAAAAGTCTCGTATCATTTCAAATATTCCACAATTAAATTTGATTTTTTTACAGAAATTAGTGTATATTATACTACGATTTTTGACCGAAACTTGCATTTCGAAAAGTTTTATTGAATCTAATTTTCAGATGATTTTTTGCATGGACTTCCATCATAACCTTCCCTCTTAACATATATAAATTATCTGAAAAGTCTCGTATCATTTCAAATGGTTCACAATTAAATTTAATTTTTTTGACCGAAACTAGTGTATAATATACTACGATTTTTGACCGAAACTTGCATTTCGAAAAGTTTTATAGAATCTAGTTTTCAGATGATTTTTTGCATGGACTTCCATCATAACCTTCCCTCTTAACATATATAAATGATCTGAAAAGTCTCGTATCATTTAAAATAGTCCCCAATCAAATTTGATTTTTTTGGACCGAAACTAATGTATTATATACTACGAATTTTTACCAAAACTTGCATTTCGAAAAGTTTAATAGAATCTTATTTTTAGATGGTGTTTTTTGCATGGACTTCCATCATAACATTCCCTCTCAACATATATAAATGATCTGAAAAGTCTCGTATCATTTAAAATAGTCCCCAATCAAATTTGATTTTTTTGACCTAAACTAGTGTATAATATACTACGATTTTTGACCGAAACTTGAATTTTGAAAAGTGTAATAGAATATAATTTTCAGATGATTTTTTTTACATGGACTTCCATCATAACATTCCCTCTCAACATATATAAATGATATGAAAAGTCTCGTATCATTTAAAATAGTCCCCAATTAAATTTGATTTTTTTGACCGAAACTAGTGTATAATATACAACGATTTTTGACCGGAGCTTGCATTTCGAAAAGTTTTTTAGAATCTAGTTTTCAGATGATTTTTTACATGGACTTCTATCATAACCTTCCCTCTTAACATATATAAATGATCTGATATTCTCGTATCATTTCAAATATTCCACAATTAAATTTGATTTTTTTTACCGAAATTAGTGTATATTATACTACGATTTTTGACCGAAACTTGCATTTCGAAAAGTTTTATTGAATCTAATTTTCAGATGATTTTTTTTATGGACTTCCATCATAACCTTCCCTCTTAACATATATAAATGATCTGAAAAGTCTCGTATCATTTCAAATAGTTCACAATTAAATTTAATTTTTTTGACCGAAACTAGTGTATAATATACTACGATTTTTGACCGAAACTTGCATTTCGAAAATTTTAATAGAATCTAATTTTCAGATGATTTTTTTTGCATGGACTTCCATCATAACATTCCCTCTCAACATATATAAATGATCTGAAAAGTCTCATATCATTTCAATTAGTTCCCAATTAAATTTGATTTTTTTTGACCGAAACTAGTGTATAATATATTTCAATTTTTGACCGAAACTTGCATTTCGAAAAGTTTTTTAGAATCTAGTTTTCAGATGACTTTTTACATGGACTTCTTTCATAACCTTCCCTCTTAACATATATAAATGATCTGAAAAGTCTCGTATCATTTCAAATAGTCCACAGTTAAATTTGATTTTTTTACCGAAATTAGTGTATATTATACTACGATTTTTGACCGAAACTTGCATTTCGAAAAGTCTTATTGAATCTAATTTTCAGATGATTTTTTGCATGGACTTCCATCATAACCTTCCCTCTTAACATATATAAGTGATCTGAAAAGTCTCGTATCATTTCAAATAGTTCACAATTAAATTAAATTTTTTTGACCGAAACTAGTGTATAATATACTACGATTTTTGACCGAAACTTGCATTTCGAAAAGTCTTATAGAATCTAGTTTTCAGATGCTTTTTTGCATGGACTTCCATCATTACCTTCCCTCTTAACATATATAAATGATCTGAAAAGTTTCGTATCATTTCAAATAGTCCCAAATCAAATTTGATTTTTTTGGACCGAAACTAGTTTATAATATACTACGATTTTTTTACCGAAACTTGAATTTCGAAAAGTTTAATAGAATCTTATTTTCAGATGATTTTTTTTGCATGGACTTCCATCATAACATTCCCTCTCAACATATATAAATGATCTGAAAAGTCTCGTATCATTTCAATTAGTTCCCAATTAAATTTGATTTTTTTTGACCGAAACTAGTGTATAATATACTTCAATTTTTGACCGAAACTTGCATTTCGAAAAGTTTTTTAGAATCTAGTTTTCAGATGATTTTTTACATGGACTTCTTTCATAACCTTCCCTCTTAACATATATAAATGATCTGAAAAGTCTTGTATCATTTCAAATATTCCACAGTTAAATTTGATTTTTTTTACCGAAATTAGTGTATATTATACTACGATTTTTGACCGAAACTTGCATTTCGAAAAGTTTTATTGAATCTAATTTTCAGATGATTTTTTGCATGGACTTCCATCATAACCTTCCCTCTTAACATATATAAGTGATCTGAAAAGTCTTGTATCATTTCAAATAGTCCCCAATCAAATTTGATATTTTTGACCGAAACTAGTGTATAATATACTACGATTTTTTACCGAAACTTGCATTTCGAAAAGTTTAATAGAATCTAATTTTCAGATTTTTTTTTTTGCTTGGACTTCCATCATACATTCCCTCTCAACATATATAAATGATCTGAAAAGTCTCGTATCATTTCAAATAGTTCCCAATTAAATTTGATTTTTTTGACCGAAACTAGTGTATAATATACTTCAATTTTTGACCGAAAGTTGCATTTCAAAAAGTTTTTTAGAATCTAATTTTCAGATGCTTTTTTGCATGGACTTCCATCATAACCTTCCCTCTTAACATATATAAATGATTTGAAAAGTATCGTATCATTTCAAATAGTTCACAAATAAATTTGATTTTTTTAATTGAAACTAGTTTATAATATACAACGATTTTTGACCGAAACTTGCATTTAGAAAAGTTTTTTAGAATCTAGTTGTCAGATGATTTTTTACATGGACTTCTATCATAACCTTCCCTCTTAACATATATAAATGATCTGAAAAGTCTCGTATCATTTCAAATAGTCCACAATTAAATTTTATTTTATTACCGAAATTAGTGTATAATATACTACGATTTTTGACCGAAACATGCATTTCGAAATGTTTTTATAGAATCTAATTTTCAGATGATTTTTTGCATGGAATTCCATCATAACCTTCCCTCTTAACATATATAAATGATCTGAAAAGTCTCGTATCATTTCAAATAGTCCCCATCAAATTTGATTTTTTTGACCGAAACTAGTGTATAATATACAACGATTTTTTAACAAAACATGCATTTCGAAAAGTTTCATAGAATCTAATTTTCAGATGATTTTTTGCATGGACTTCCATCATAACATTCCTTCTCAACATATATAAATGATCTTAAAAGTCTCGTATCATTTCAAATAGTTCCCAATTAAATTTGATTTTTTTGACCGAAACTATTGTATAATATACTTCAATTTTTGACCGAAACTTGCATTTCAAAAAGTTTTGTAGAATCTAGTTTTCAGATGCTTTTTTGCATGGACTTCAATCATAACCTTCCCTCTTAACATTAATAAATGATATGAAAAGTCTCGTATCATTTCAAATAGTTAACAATTAAATTTGATTTTTTTAACCAAAACTAGTGTATAATATACAACGATTTTTGACCGAAACTTGCATTTCGAAAAGTTTCATAGAATTTAATTTTTAGATGATTTTTCTCATGGACTTCCATCATCACCTTCCCTTTTAACATATATAAATGATCTGAAAAGTCCCGTATCATTTCAAATAGTTCCCAATTAAATTTTATTTTTTTGACCGAAACTATTGTATAATATACTACGATTTTTAACCGAAACTTGCATTTCAAAAAGTTTTATAGAATCTAGTTTTCAGATGATTTTTTTCATGGACATCCATTATAACCTTCCCTCTTAACATATATAAATGATCTAAAGAGTCTCGTATCATTTCAAATAGTCCCCAATCAAATTTGATTTTTTTCACCGAAACTAGTGTATAATATACAACGATTTTTTACCGAAACTTGCATTTCAAAAAGTTTCATAGAATCTAATTTTCAGATTTTTTTTTTGCATCATAGAATCTAATTTCCATCATAACATTCCCTCTCAACATATATAAATGATCTGAAAAGTCTCGTATCATTTAAAATAGTTCCCAATTAAATTTGATTTTTTTGACCGAAACTAGTGTACAATATACTTCAATTTTTGACCGAAACTTGCATTTCGAAAAGTTTTTTAGAATCTAGTTTTCAGATGATTTTTTACTTGGACTTCTATCATAACCTTCCCTCTTAACATATATAAATGATCTGAAAAGTCTCGTATCATTTCAAATATTCCACAATTAAATTTTATTTTTTTTACCGAAATTAGTGTATAATATACTATGATTTTTGACCAAAACTTGCATTTCGAAACGTTTTATTGAATCTAATTTTCAGATGATTTTTTGCATGGACTTCCATCATAACCTTCCCTCTTAACATACATAAATGATCTGAAAAGTCTCGTATCATTTCAAATAGTTCACAATTAAATTTAATTTTTTTGACCGAAACTAGTGTATAATATACTACGATTTTTGACCGAAACTTGCATTTCGAAAAGTTTTATAGAATCTAGTTTTCAGATGATTTTTTGCATGGACTTCCATCATAACCTTCCCTCTTAACATATATAAATGATCTGAAAAGTCTCGTATCATTTCAAATAGTCCCCAACAAATTTGATTTTTTTTGGACCGAAACTAGTGTATAATATACTACGATTTTTTTACCGAAACTTGCATTTCGAAAAGTTTAATAGAATCTTATTTTTAGATTATTTTGTTTGCATGGACTTCCATCATAACATTCCCTCTCAATATATATAAATGATCTGAAAGGTCTCGTATCATTTAAAATAGTCCCCAATCAAATTTGATTTTTTGACCTAAACTAGTGTATAATATACTACGATTTATGACCGAAACTTGAATTTTGAAAAGTTTAATAGAATATAATTTTCAGGTGATTTTTTTTGCATGGACTTCCATCATAACATTCCCTCTCAATATATATAAATGATCTAAAAAGTCTCGTATCATTTAAAATAGTCCCCAATTAAATTTGATTTTTTTGACCGAAACTAGTGTATAATATACTTCAATTTTTGACCGAAACTTGCATTTCGAAAAGTTTTTTAGAATCTAGTTTTCAGATGATTTTTTACATGGACTTCAATCATAACCTTCCCTCTTAACATATATAAACGATCTGAAAAGTCTCGTATCTTTTCATAAAGTCCACAATTAAATTTTATTTTTTTACCGAAATTAGTGTATAATATACTATGATTTTCGACCGAAACATGCATTTCGAAACGTTTTATAGAATCTAATTTTCAGATGATTTTTTACATGGACTTCCATAATAACCTTCCCTCTTAACATATATAAATGATCTGAAAAGTCTCGTATCATTTCAAATAGTTCACAATTAAATTTTATTCTTTTAACCGAAACTAGTGTATAATATACAACGATTTTTGACCGAAACTTGCATTTCGAAAAGTTTCATAGAATCTAATTTTCAGATTTTTTTTTGCATGGACTTCCATCATAACATTCCCTCTCAACATATATAAATGATCTGAAAAGTCTCGTATCATTTAAAATAGTTCCCAATTAAATTTGATTTTTTTGACCGAAACTAGTGTATAATATACTTCAATTTTTGACCGAAACTTGCATTTCGAAAAGTTTTTTAGAATCTAGTTTTCAGATGATTTTTTACATGGACTTCAATCATAACCTTCCCTCTTAACATATATAAACGATCTGAAAAGTCTCGTATCTTTTCATAAAGTCCACAATTAAATTTTATTTTTTTACCGAAATTAGTGTATAATATACTCTGATTTTCGACCGAAACATGCATTTCGAAACGTTTTATAGAATCTAATTTTCAGATGATTTTTTACATGGACTTCCATAATAACCTTCCCTCTTAACATATATAAATGATCTGAAAAGTCTCGTATCATTTCAAATAGTTCACAATTAAATTTTATTCTTTTAACCGAAACTAGTGTATAATATACAACGATTTTTGACCGAAACTTGCATTTCGAAAAGTTTCATAGAATCTAATTTTCAGATTTTTTTTTGCATGGACTTCCATCATAACATTCCCTCTCAACATATATAAATGATCTGAAAAGTCTCGTATCATTTAAAATAGTTCCCAATTAAATTTGATTTTTTTGACCGAAACTAGTGTATAATATACTTCAATTTTTGACCGAAACTTGCATTTCGAAAAGTTTTTTAGAATCTAGTTTTCAGATGATTTTTTACATGGACTTCTATCATAACCTTCCCTCTTAACATATATAAATAATCTGAAAAGTCTCGTATCATTTCAAATATTCCACAATTAAATTTGATTTTTTTACCGAAATTAGTGTATAATATACTATGATTTTTGACCAAAACTTGCATTTCGAAACGTTTTATTGAATCTAATTTTCAGATGATTTTTTGCATGGACTTCCATCATAACCTTCCCTCTTAACATATATAAATGATCTGAAAAGTCTCGTATCATTTCAAATAGTTCACAATTAAATTTTATTTTTTTGACCGAAACTAGTGTATAATATACTACGCTTTTTGACCGAAACTTGCAATTCGAAAAGTTTTATAGAATCTAGTTTTCAGATGATTTTTTGCATGGACTTCCATCATAACCTTCCCTCTTAACATATATAAATGATCTGAAAAGTCTCGTATCATTTTAAATAGTTCACAATTAAATTTGATTTTTTTGTACCGAAACTAGTGTATAATATACAACGATTTTTGAACGAAACTTGCATTTCGAAAAGTTTAATAGAATCTAATTTTCAGATTTTTTTTGCATGGACTTCCATCATAACCTTCCCTCTCAACATATATAAATGATCTGAAAAGTCTCGTATCATTTCAAATAGTCCCCAATCAAATTTGATTTTTTTGACCTAAACTAGTGTATAATATACTACGATTTTTTACCGAAACTTGAATTTCGAAAAGTTTAATAGAATCTAATTTTCATATTTTTTTTTTGCATGGACTTCCATCATAACCTTCCCTCTTAACATATATAAATGATCTAAAAAGTCTCGTATCTTTTCAAATATTCCACAATTAAATTTGATTTTTTTACCGAAACTAGTGTATAATATACTATGATTTTTGACCGAAACTTGCATTTCGAAATGTTTTATTGAATCTAATTTTCAGATGATTTTTTGCATGGACTTCCATCATAAACTTCCATCTTAACATATATAAATGATCTGAAAAGTCTCGTATCATTTCAAATAGTCCACAATTAAATTTTATTTTTTTACCGAAATTAGTGTAAAATATACTACGATTTTTGACCGAAACTTGCATTTCGAAATGTTTTATAGAATCTAATTTTCAGATGATTTTTTGCATGGACTGACATCATAACCTTCCCTCTTAACATATATAAATGATCTGAAAAGTCTCGTATCATTTTAAATAGTTCACAATTAAATTTTATTTTTTTAACTGAAACTAATGTATAATATACAACGATTTTTGACCGAAACTTGAATTTCAAAAAGTTTCATAGAATCTAATTTTCAGATTTTTTTTGCATGGACTTCCATCATAACCTTCCCACTCAACATATATAAATGATCTGAAGAGTCTCGTATCATTTCAAATAGTCCCCAATCAAATTTGATTTTTTTGACCGAAACTAGTGTATAATATACTACGATTTTTTACCGAAACTTGCATTTCGAAAAGTTTAATAGAATCTAATTTTCAGATGATTTTTTTTGCATGGACTTCCATCATAACATTCCCTCTCAACATATATAAATGATCTGAAAAGTCTCGTATCATTTCAAATAGTTCCCAATTAAATTTGATTTTTTTGACCGAAACTAGTGTATAATATACTTCAATTTTTGACAGAAACTTGCATTTCGAAAAGTTTTTTAGAATCTAGTTTTCAGATGATTTTTTGCATGGACTTCCATCATAACCTTCCCTCTTAACATATGTAAATGATCTGAAAAGTCTCGTATCATTTCAAATAGTTCACAATTAAATTTTTTTTTTACCGAAACTAGTGTATAATATACTACGATTTTTGACCGAAACTTGCATTTCGAAAAGTTATACAGAATCTAGTTTTCAGATGATTTTTTGCATGGACTTCCCTCAAAACCTTCCCTCTTAACATATATAAATGATCTGAAAAGTCTCGTATCATTTCAAATAGTCCCCAATCAAATTTGATTTTTTTGGACCGAAACTAGTGTATAATATACTACGATTTTTAACCGAAACTTCCATTTCGAAAAGTTTAATAGAATCTTATTTTCAGATGATTTTTTTTGCATGGGCTTCCATCATAACATTTCCTCTCAACATATATAAATGATATGAAAAGACTCGAATCATTTAAAATAGTCCCCAATCAAATTTGATTTTTTTGACCTAAACTAGTGTATAATATACTACGATTTTTGAACGAAACTTGCATTTCGAAAAGTTTTATTGAATCTAATTTTCAGATGATTTTTTGCATGGACTTCCATCATACACTTCCCTCTTAACATATATAAATGATCTGAAAAGTCTCGTATCATTTCAAATAGTCCACAATTAAATTTTATTTTTTTTACCTAAATTAGTGTATAATATACTACGATTTTTGACCAGAACTTGCATTTCGAAATGTTTTATAGAATCTAATTTTCAGATGATTTTTTGCATGGACTTCCATCATACCCTTCCCTCTTAACATATATAAATGATCTGAAAAGTCTCGTATCATTTCAAATAGTTCACAATTAAATTTTATTTTTTTAACCGAAACTAGTGTATAATATACAACGATTTTAGAACGAAACTTGCATTTCGAAAAGTTTCATAGAATCTAATTTTCAGATTTTTTTTTTGCATGGACTTCCATCATAACATTCCCTCTCAACATATATAAATGATCTGAAAAGTCTCGTATCATTTAAAATAGTTCCCAATTAAATTGTATTTTTTTTACCGAAACTAGTGTATAATATACTTCAATTTTTGACCGAAACTTGCATTTCGAAAAGTTTGTTAGAATCTAGTTTTCAGATGATTTTTTACATGGACTTATATCATAACCTTCCCTTTTAACATATATAAATGATCTGAAAAGTTTCGTATCATTTCAAATATTCCACAATTAAATTTAATTTTTTTACCGAAATTAGTGTATAATATACTATGATTTTTGACCGAAACTTGCATTTCAAAAAGTTTTATTGAATCTAATTTTCAGATGATTTTTTGCATGGACTTCCATCATAACCTTCCCTCTTAACATATGTAAATGATCTGAAAAGTCTCGTATCATTTCAAATAGTTCACAATTAAATTTTTTTTTTACCGAAACTAGTGTATAATATACTACGATTTTTGACCGAAACTTGCATTTCGAAAAGTTTTATAGAATCTAGTTTTCAGATGATTTTTTGCATGGACTTCCATCATAACCTTCCCTCTTAACATATATAAATGATCTGAAAAGTCTCGTATCATTTCAAATAGTTCACTATTAAATTTGATTTTTTTGGGCCGAAACTAGTGTATAATATACAACGATTTTTGACCGAAACTTGCATTTCGAATAGTTTAATAGAATCTAATTTTCAGATTTTTTTTGCATGGACTTCCATCATAACCTTCCCTCTCAACATATATAAATGATCTGAAAAGTCTCGTATCATTTCTAATAGTCCCCAATCAAATTTGATTTTTTTGACCTAAACTAGTGTATAATATACTACGATTTTTTACCGAAACTTGAATTTCAAAAAGTTTAATAGAATCTAATTTTTCAGATTTTTTTTTGCATGGACTTCCATCATAACATTCCCTCTCAACATATATAAATGATCTGAAAAGGTTCGTATCATTTAAAATAGTCCCCAATTAAATTTGATTTTTTTGACCGAAACTAGTGTATAATATACTTCAATTTTTGAACGAAACTTGCATTTCAAAAAGTTTTTTAGAATCTAGTTTTCAGTTGCTTTTTTGCATGGACTTCCATCATAACCTTCCCTCTTAACATATATAAATGATCTAAAAAGTCTTGTATCTTGTCAAATATTCCACAATTAAATTTGATTTTTTTTACCGAAATTAGTGTATAATATACCTCGATTTTTGACCGAAACTTGCATTTCGAAAAGTTTTATTGAATCTAATTTTCAGATGATTTTTTGCATGGACTTCCATCATAAACTTCCCTCTTAACATATATAAATGATCTGAAAAGTCTAGTATCTTTTCAAATAGTCCACAATTAAATTTTATTTTTTTACCGAAATTAGTGTATAATGTACTACGATTTTTGACCGAAACTTGCATTTCGAAATGTTTTATAGAATCTAATTTTCAGATGATTTTTTGCATGGACTGACATCATAACCTTCCCTCTTAACATATATAAATGATCTGAAAAGTCTCGTATCATTTTAAATAGTTCACAATTAAATTTTATTTTTTTAACTGAAACTAATGTATAATATACAACGATTTTTGACCGAAACTTGAATTTCAAAAAGTTTCATAGAATCTAATTTTCAGATTTTTTTTGCATGGACTTCCATCATAACCTTCCCACTCAACATATATAAATGATCTGAAGAGTCTCGTATCATTTCAAATAGTCCCCAATCAAATTTGATTTTTTTGACCGAAACTAGTGTATAATATACTACGATTTTTTACCGAAACTTGCATTTCGAAAAGTTTAATAGAATCTAATTTTCAGATGATTTTTTTTGCATGGACTTCCATCATAACATTCCCTCTCAACATATATAAATGATCTGAAAAGTCTCGTATCATTTCAAATAGTTCCCAATTAAATTTGATTTTTTTGACCGAAACTAGTGTATAATATACTTCAATTTTTGACAGAAACTTGCATTTCGAAAAGTTTTTTAGAATCTAGTTTTCAGATGATTTTTTGCATGGACTTCCATCATAACCTTCCCTCTTAACATATGTAAATGATCTGAAAAGTCTCGTATCATTTCAAATAGTTCACAATTAAATTTTTTTTTGACCTAAACTAGTGTATAATATACTACGATTTTTGAACGAAACTTGCATTTCGAAAAGTTTTATTGAATCTAATTTTCAGATGATTTTTTGCATGGACTTCCATCATACACTTCCCTCTTAACATATATAAATGATCTGAAAAGTCTCGTATCATTTCAAATAGTCCACAATTAAATTTTATTTTTTTACCTAAATTAGTGTATAATATACTACGATTTTTGACCAGAACTTGCATTTCGAAATGTTTTATAGAATCTAATTTTCAGATGATTTTTTGCATGGACTTCCATCATACCCTTCCCTCTTAACATATATAAATGATCTGAAAAGTCTCGTATCATTTCAAATAGTTCACAATTAAATTTTATTTTTTTAACCGAAACTAGTGTATAATATACAACGATTTTAGAACGAAACTTGCATTTCGAAAAGTTTCATAGAATCTAATTTTCAGATTTTTTTTTGCATGGACTTCCATCATAACATTCCCTCTCAACATATATAAATGATCTGAAAAGTCTCGTATCATTTAAAATAGTTCCCAATTAAATTGTATTTTTTTTACCGAAACTAGTGTATAATATACTTCAATTTTTGACCGAAACTTGCATTTCGAAAAGTTTGTTAGAATCTAGTTTTCAGATGATTTTTTACATGGACTTATATCATAACCTTCCCTTTTAACATATATAAATGATCTGAAAAGTCTCGTATCATTTCAAATATTCCACAATTAAATTTAATTTTTTTACCGAAATTAGTGTATAATATACTATGATTTTTGACCGAAACTTGCATTTCAAAAAGTTTTATTGAATCTAATTTTCAGATGATTTTTTGCATGGACTTCCATCATAACCTTCCCTCTTAACATATGTAAATGATCTGAAAAGTCTCGTATCATTTCAAATAGTTCACAATTAAATTTTTTTTTTACCGAAACTAGTGTATAATATACTACGATTTTTGACCGAAACTTGCATTTCGAAAAGTTTTATAGAATCTAGTTTTCAGATGATTTTTTGCATGGACTTCCATCATAACCTTCCCTCTTAACATATATAAATGATCTGAAAAGTCTCGTATCATTTCAAATAGTTCACTATTAAATTTGATTTTTTTGGGCCGAAACTAGTGTATAATATACAACGATTTTTGACCGAAACTTGCATTTCGAATAGTTTAATAGAATCTAATTTTCAGATTTTTTTTGCATGGACTTCCATCATAACCTTCCCTCTCAACATATATAAATGATCAGAAAAGTCTCGTATCATTTCTAATAGTCCCCAATCAAATTTGATTTTTTTGACCTAAACTAGTGTATAATATACTACGATTTTTTACCGAAACTTGAATTTCAAAAAGTTTAATAGAATCTAATTTTTCAGATTTTTTTTTGCATGGACTTCCATCATAACATTCCCTCTCAACATATATAAATGATCTGAAAAGGTTCGTATCATTTAAAATAGTCCCCAATTAAATTTGATTTTTTTGACCGAAACTAGTGTATAATATACTTCAATTTTTGAACGAAACTTGCATTTCAAAAAGTTTTTTAGAATCTAGTTTTCAGTTGCTTTTTTGCATGGACTTCCATCATAACCTTCCCTCTTAACATATATAAATGATCTAAAAAGTCTTGTATCTTGTCAAATATTCCACAATTAAATTTGATTTTTTTTACCGAAATTAGTGTATAATATACCTCGATTTTTTACCGAAACTTGCATTTCGAAAAGTTTTATTGAATCTAATTTTCAGATGATTTTTTGCATGGACTTCCATCATAAACTTCCCTCTTAACATATATAAATGATCTGAAAAGTCTAGTATCATTTCAAATAGTCCACAATTAAATTTTATTTTTTTACCGAAATTAGTGTATAATGTACTACGATTTTTGACCGAAACTTGCATTTCGAAATGTTTTATAGAATCTAATTTTCAGATGATTTTTTGCATGGACTTCCATCATAACCTTCCCTCTTAACATATATAAATGATCTGAAAAGTCTCGTATCATTTCAAATAGTTCACAATTAAATTTATTTTTTTTGACCGAAACTAGTGTATAATATACTACGATTTTTGACCGAAACTTGCATTTCGAAAAGTTTTATAGAATCTAATTTTCAGATGATTTTTTGCATGGACTTCCCTCATAACCTTCCCTCTTAACATATATAAATGATCTGAAAAGTCTCGTATCATTTCAAATAGTCCCCAATCAAAATTGATTTTTTTGGACCGAAACTAGTGTATAATATACTACGATTTTTTACCGAAACTTGCATTTCGAAAAGTTTAATAGAATCTTATTTTCAGATGATTTTTTTTGCATGGGCTTCCATCATAACATTTCCTCTCAACATATATAAATGATCTGAAAAGACTCGAATCATTTAAAATAGTCCCCAATCAAATTTGATTTTTTTGACCTAAACTAGTGTATAATATACTACGATTTTTGACCGAAACTTGAATTTCGAAAAGTTTAATAGAATATAATTTTCAGATGATTTTTTTTGCATGGACTTCCATCATAACATTCCCTCTCAACATATATAAATGATCTGAAAAGTCTCATATCATTTAAAATATTCCCCAATTAAATTTGATTTTTTTGACCGAAACTAGTGTATAATATACTTCAATTTTTGACCGAAACTTGCATTTCGAAAAGTTTTATAAAATCTAGTTTTCAGATGATTTTTTACATGGACTTCTATCATAACCTTCCCTCTTAACATATATAAATGATCTGAAAAGTCTCGTATCATTTCAAATATTCCACAATTAAATTTGATTTTTTTACCGAAATTAGTGTATAATATAGTACGATTTTTGACCGAAACTTGCATTTCGAAAAGTTTTATTGAATCTAATTTTCAGATGATTTTTTGCATGGACTTCCATCATACACTTCCCTCTTAACGTATATAAATGATCTGAAAAGTCTCGTATCATTTCAAATAGTCCACAATTAAATTTTATTTTTTTATCGAAATTAGTGTATAATATACTACGATTTTTGACCGAAACTTGCATTTCGAAATGTTTTATAGAATCTAATTTTCAGATGATTTTTTGCATGGACTTCCATCATAACCTTCCCTCTTAACATATATAAATGATCTGAAAAGTCTCGTATCATTTCAAATAGTTCACAATTAAATTTTATTTTTTTAACCGAAACTAGTGTATAATATACAACGATTTTTGAACGAAACTTGCATTTAGAAAAGTTTCATAGAATCTAATTTTCAGATTTTTTTTTTGCATGGACTTCCATCATAACATTCCCTCTCAACATATATAAATGATCTGAAAAGTCTCGTATCATTTAAAATAGTTCCCAATTAAATTGTATTTTTTTGACCGAAACTAGTGTATAATATACTTCAATTTTTGACCGAAACTTGCATTTCGAAAAGTTTGTTAGAATCTAGTTTTCAGATGATTTTTTACATGGACTTATATCATAACCTTCCCTCTTAACATATATAAATGATCTGAAAAGTCTCGTATCATTTCAAATATTCCACAATTAAATTTGATTTTTTTACCGAAATTAGTGTATAATATACTATGATTTTTGACCAAAACTTGCATTTCGAAACGTTTTATTGAATCTAATTTTCAGATGATTTTTTGCATGGACTTCCATCATAACCTTCCCTCTTAACATATATAAATGATCTGAAAAGTCTCGTATCATTTCAAATAGTTCACAATTAAATTTAATTTTTTTGACCAAAACTAGTGTATAATATACTACGATTTTTTACCGAAACTTGCATTTCGAAAAGTTTTATAGAATCTAGTTTTCAGATGATTTTTTGCATGGACTTCCATCATAACCTTCCCTCTTAACATATATAAATGATCTGAAAAGTCTCGTATCATTTCAAATAGTTCACTTCTAAATTTGATTTTTTTGGGCCGAAACTAGTGTATAATATACAACGATTTTTGACCGAAACTTGCATTTCGAAAAGTTTAATAGAATCTAATTTTCAGATTTTTTTTGCATGGACTTCCATCATAACCTTCCCTCTCAACATATATAAATGATCTGAAAAGTCTCGTATCATTTCTAATAGTCCCCAATCAAATTTGATTTTTTTGACCTAAACTAGTGTATAATATACTACGATTTTTTACCGAAACTTGAATTTCAAAAAGTTTAATAGAATCTAATTTTCAGATTTTTTTTTGCATGGACTTCCATCATAACATTCCCTCTCAACATATATAAATGATCTGAAAAGGCTCGTATCATTTAAAATAGTCCCCAATTAAATTTGATTTTTTTGACCGAAACTAGTGTATAATATACTTCAATTTTTGAACGAAACTTGCATTTCAAAAAGTTTTTTAGAATCTAGTTTTCAGTTGCTTTTTTGCATGGACTTCCATCATAACCTTCCCTCTTAACATATATAAATGATCTAAAAAGTCTTGTATCTTGTCAAATATTCCACAATTAAATTTGATTTTTTTACCGAAATTAGTGTATAATATACCTCGATTTTTGACCGAAACTTGCATTTCGAAAAGTTTTATTGAATCTAATTTTCAGATGATTTTTTGCATGGACTTCCATCATAAACTTCCCTCTTAACATATATAAATGATCTGAAAAGTCTAGTATCATTTCAAATAGTCCACAATTAAATTTTATTTTTTTACCGAAATTAGTGTATAATATACTACGATTTTTGACCGAAACTTGCATTTCGAAATGTTTTATAGAATCTAATTTTCAGATGATTTTTTGCATGGACTTCCATCATAACCTTCCCTCTTAACATATATAAATGATCTGAAAAGTCTCGTATCATTTCAAATAGTTCACTATTAAATTTGATTTTTTTGGGCCGAAACTAGTGTATAATATACAACGATTTTTGACCGAAACTTGCATTTCGAAAAGTTTAATAGAATCTAATTTTCAGATTTTTTTTGCATGGACTTCCATCATAACCTTCCCTCTCAACATATATAAATGATCTGAAAAGTCTCGTATCATTTCTAATAGTCCCCAATCAAATTTGATTTTTTTGACCTAAACTAGTGTATAATATACTACGATTTTTTTACCGAAACTTGAATTTCAAAAAGTTTAATAGAATCTAATTTTCAAATTTTTTTTTGCATGGACTTCCATCATAACATTCCCTCTCAACATATATAAATGATCTGAAAAGGTTCGTATCATTTAAAATAGTCCCCAATTAAATTTGATTTTTTTGACCGAAACTAGTGTATAATATACTTCAATTTTTGAACGAAACTTGCATTTCAAAAAGTTTTTTAGAATCTAGTTTTCAGTTGCTTTTTTGCATGGACTTCCATCATAACCTTCCCTCTTAACATATATAAATGATCTAAAAAGTCTTGTATCTTGTCAAATATTCCACAAATAAATTTGATTTTTTTTACCGAAATTAGTGTATAATATACCTCGATTTTTGACCGAAACTTGCATTTCGAAAAGTTTTATTGAATCTAATTTTCAGATGATTTTTTGCATGGACTTCCATCATAAACTTCCCTCTTAACATATATAAATGATCTGAAAAGTCTAGTATCATTTCAAATAGTCCACAATTAAATTTTATTTTTTTACCGAAATTAGTGTATAATGTACTACGATTTTTGACCGAAACATGCATTTCGAAATGTTTTATAGAATCTAATTTTTAGATGATTTTTTGCATGGACTTCCATCATAACCTTCCCTCTTAACATATATAAATGATCTGAAAAGTCTCGTATCATTTCAAATAGTTCAAAATTAAATTTATTTTTTTTGACCGAAACTAGTGTATAATATACTACGATTTTTGACCGAAACTTGCATTTCGAAAAGTTTTATAGAATCTAATTTTCAGATGATTTTTTGCATGGACTTCCCTCATAACCTTCCCTCTTAACATATATAAATGATCTGAAAAGTCTCGTATCATTTCAAATAGTCCCCAATCAAATTTGATTTTTTTGGACCGAAACTAGTGTATAATATACTACGATTTTTTACCGAAACTTGCATTTCGAAAAGTTTAATAGAATCTTATTTTCAGATGATTTTTTTTGCATGGCCTTCCATCATAACATTTCCTCTCAACATATATAAATGATCTGAAAAGACTCGAATCATTTAAAATAGTCCCCAATCAAATTTGATTTTTTTGACCTAAACTAGTGTATAATATACTACGATTTTTGACCGAAACTTGAATTTCCAAAAGTTTAATAGAATATAATTTTCAGATGATTTTTTTTGCATAGACTTCCATCATAACATTCCCTCTCAACATATATAAATGATCTGAAAAGTCTCATATCATTTAAAATATTCCCCAATTAAATTTGATTTTTTGACCGAAACTAGTGTATAATATACTTCAATTTTTGACCGAAACTAGCATTTCGAAAAGTTTTATAAAATCTAGTTTTCAGATGATTTTTTACATGGACTTCTATCATAACCTTCCCTCTTAACATATATAAATGATCTGAAAAGTCTCGTATCATTTCAAATATTCCACAATTAAATTTGATTTTTTTACCGAAATTAGTGTATAATATAGTACGATTTTTGACCGAAACTTGCATTTCGAAAAGTTTTATTGAATCTAATTTTCAGATGATTTTTTGCATGGACTTCCATCATAAACTTCCCTCTTAACGTATATAAATGATCTGAA
Organism: Lathyrus aphaca; assembly: GCA_963966055.1. Classification (NCBI taxonomy): domain Eukaryota; kingdom Viridiplantae; phylum Streptophyta; class Magnoliopsida; order Fabales; family Fabaceae; genus Lathyrus; species Lathyrus aphaca. The sequence continues at coordinate 597,907,152 of OZ014521.1, read as the reverse complement.
AAGTCTCGTATCATTTCAAATAGTCCACAATTAAATTTTATTTTTTTACCGAAATTAGTGTATAATATACTACGATTTTTGACCGAAACTTGCATTTCGAAATGTTTTATAGAATCTAATTTTCAGATGATTTTTTGCATGGACTTCCATCATAACCTTCCCTCTTAACATATATAAATGATCTGAAAAGTCTCGTATCATTTCAAATAGTTCACAATTAAATTTTATTTTTTTAACCGAAACTAGTGTATAATATACAACGATTTTTGAACGAAACTTGCATTTCGAAAAGTTTCATAGAATCTAATTTTCAGATTTTTTTTTTGCATGGACTTCCATCATAACATTCCCTCTCAACATATATAAATGATCTGAAAAGTCTCGTCTCATTTAAAATAGTTCCCAATTAAATTGTATTTTTTTGACCGAAACTAGTGTATAATATACTTCAATTTTTGACCGAAACTTGCATTTCGAAAAGTTTTATAGAATCTAGTTTTCAGATGATTTTTTGCATGGACTTCCATCATAACCTTCCCTCTTAACATATATAAATGATCTGAAAAGTCTCGTATCATTTCAAATAGTTCACTTTTAAATTTGATTTTTTGGGCCGAAACTAGTGTATAATATACAACGATTTTTGACCGAAACTTGCATTTCGAAAAGTTTAATAGAATCTATTTTTCAGATTTTTTTTGCATGGACTTCCATCATAACCTTCCCTCTCAACATATATAAATGATCTGAAAAGTCTCGTATCATTTCTAATAGTCCCCAATCAAATTTGATTTTTTTGACCTAAACTAGTGTATAATATACTACGATTTTTTACCGAAACTTGAATTTCAAAAAGTTTAATAGAATCTAATTTTCAGATTTTTTTTTGCATGGACTTCCATCATAACATTCCCTCTCAACATATATAAATGATCTGAAAAGGCTCGTATCATTTAAAATAGTCCCCAATTAAATTTGATTTTTTTGACCGAAACTAGTGTATAATATACTTCAATTTTTGAACGAAACTTGCATTTCAAAAAGTTTTTTAGAATCTAGTTTTCAGTTGCTTTTTTGCATGGACTTCCATCATAACCTTCCCTCTTAACATATATAAATGATCTAAAAAGTCTTGTATCTTTTCAAATATTCCACAATTAAATTTGATTTTTTTTTACCGAAATTAGTGTATAATATACCTCGATTTTTGACCGAAACTTGCATTTCGAAAAGTTTTATTGAATCTAATTTTCAGATGATTTTTTGCATGGACTTCCATCATAAACTTCCCTCTTAACATATATAAATGATCTGAAAAGTCTAGTATCATTTCAAATAGTCCACAATTAAATTTTATTTTTTTACCGAAATTAGTGTATAATATACTACGATTTTTGACCGAAACTTGCATTTCGAAATGTTTTATAGAATCTAATTTTCAGATGATTTTTTGCATGGACTTCCATCATAACCTTCCCTCTTAACATATATAAATGATCTGAAAAGTCTCGTATCATTTCAAATAGTTCACAATTAAATTTATTTTTTTTGACCGAAACTAGTGTATAATATACTACGATTTTTGACCGAAACTTGCATTTCGAAAAGTTTTATAGAATCTAATTTTCAGATGATTTTTTGCATGGAATTCCCTCATAACCTTCCCTCTTAACATATATAAATGATCTGAAAAAGTCTCGTATCATTTCAAATAGTCCCCAATCAAATTTGATTTTTTTGGACCGAAACTAGTGTATAATATACTACGATTTTTTACCGAAACTTGCATTTCGAAAAGTTTAATAGAATCTTATTTTCAGATGATTTTTTTTGCATGGGCTTCCATCATAACATTTCCTCTCAACATATATAAATGATCTGAAAAGACTCGAATCATTTAAAATAGTCCCCAATCAAATTTGATTTTTTTGACCTAAACTAGTGTATAATATACTACGATTTTTGACCGAAACTTGAATTTCGAAAAGTTTAATAGAATATAATTTTCAGATGATTTTTTTTGCATGGACTTCCATCATAACATTCCCTCTCAACATATATAAATGATCTGAAAAGTCTCATATCATTTAAAATATTTCCCAATTAAATTTGATTTTTTTGACCGAAACTAGTGTATAATATACTTCAATTTTTGACCGAAACTTGCATTTCGAAAAGTTTTATAAAATCTAGTTTTCAGATGATTTTTTACATGGACTTCTATCATAACCTTCCCTCTTAACATATATAAATGATCTGAAAAGTCTCGTATCATTTCAAATATTCCACAATTAAATTTGATTTTTTTAACGAAATTAGTGTATAATATAGTACGATTTTTGACCGAAACTTGCATTTCGAAAAGTTTTATTGAATCTAATTTTCAGATGATTTTTTGCATGGACTTCCATCATACACTTCCCTCTTAACGTATATAAATGATCTGAAAAGTCTCGTATCATTTCAAATAGTCCACAATTAAATTTTATTTTTTTACCGAAATTAGTGTATAATATACTACGATTTTTGACCGAAACTTGCATTTCGAAATGTTTTATAGAATCTAATTTTCAGATGATTTTTTGCATGGACTTCCATCATAACCTTCCCTCTTAACATATATAAATGATCTGAAAAGTCTCGTATCATTTCAAATAGTTCACAATTAAATTTTATTTTTTTAACCGAAACTAGTGTATAATATACAACGATTTTTGAACGAAACTTGCATTTAGAAAAGTTTCATAGAATCTAATTTTCAGATTTTTTTTTTGCATGGACTTCCTTCATAACATTCCCTCTCAACATATATAAATGATCTGAACAGTCTCGTATCATTTAAAATAGTTCCCAATTAAATTGTATTTTTTTGACCGAAACTAGTGTATAATATACTTCAATTTTTGACCGAAACTTGCATTTCGAAAAGTTTGTTAGAATCTAGTTTTCAGATGATTTTTTACATGGACTTATATCATAACCTTCCCTCTTAACATATATAAATGATCTGAAAAGTCTCGTATCATTTCAAATATTCCACAATTAAATTTGATTTTTTTACCGAAATTAGTGTATAATATACTATGATTTTTGACCAAAACTTGCATTTCGAAACGTTTTATTGAATCTAATTTTCAGATGATTTTTTGCATGGACTTCCATCATAACCTTCCCTCTTAACATATATAAATGATCTGAAAAGTCTCGTATCATTTCAAATAGTTCACAATTAAATTTAATTTTTTTGACCAAAACTAGTGTATAATATACTACGATTTTTGACCGAAACTTGCATTTCGAAAAGTTTTATAGAATCTAGTTTTCAGATGATTTTTTGCATGGACTTCCATCATAACCTTCCCTCTTAACATATATAAATGATCTGAAAAGTCTCGTATCATTTCAAATAGTTCACTTTTAAATTTGATTTTTTTTGGCCGAAACTAGTGTATAATATACAACGATTTTTGACCGAAACTTGCATTTCGAAAAGTTTAATAGAATCTAATTTTCAGATTTTTTTTGCATGGACTTCCATCATAACCTTCCCTCTCAACATATATAAATGATCTGAAAAGTCTCGTATCATTTCTAATAGTCCCCAATCAAATTTGATTTTTTTGACCTAAACTAGTGTATAATATACTACGATTTTTTACCGAAACATGAATTTCAAAAAGTTTAAAAGAATCTAATTTTCAGATTTTTTTTTGCATGGACTTCCATCATAACATTCCCTCTCAACATATATAAATGATCTGAAAAGGCTCGTATCATTTAAAATAGTCCCCAATTAAATTTGATTTTTTTGACCGAAACTAGTGTATAATATACTTCAATTTTTGAACGAAACTTGCATTTCAAAAAGTTTTTTAGAATCTAGTTTTCAGTTGCTTTTTTGCATGGACTTCCATCATAACCTTCCCTCTTAACATATATAAATGATCTAAAAAGTCTTGTATCTTGTCAAATATTCCACAATTAAATTTGATTTTTTTTACCGAAATTAGTGTATAATATACCTCGATTTTTGACCGAAACCTTCATTTCGAAAAGTTTTATTGAATCTAATTTTCAGATGATTTTTTGCATGGACTTCCATCATAAACTTCCCTCTTAACATATATAAATGATCTGAAAAGTCTAGTATCATTTCAAATAGTCCACAATTAAATTTTATTTTTTTACCGAAATTAGTGTATAATATACTACGATTTTTGACCGAAACTTGCATTTCGAAATGTTTTATAGAATCTAATTTTCAGATGATTTTTTGCATGGACTTCCATCATAACCTTCCCTCTTAACATATATAAATGATCTGAAAAGTCTCGTATCATTTCAAATAGTTCACAATTAAATTTATTTTTTTTGACCGAAACTAGTGTATAATATACTACGATTTTTGACCGAAACTTGCATTTCGAAAAGTTTTATAGAATCTAATTTTCAGATGATTTTTTGCATGGACTTCCCTCATAACCTTCCCTCTTAACATATATAAATGATCTGAAAAGTCTCGTATCATTTCAAATAGTCCCCAATCAAATTTGATTTTTTTGGACCGAAACTAGTGTATAATATACTACGATTTTTTACCGAAACTTGCATTTCGAAAAGTTTAATAGAATCTTATTTTCAGATGATTTTTTTTGCATGGGCTTCCATCATAACATTTCCTCTCAACATATATAAATGATCTGAAAAGACTCGAATCATTTAAAATAGTCCCCAATCAAATTTGATTTTTTTAACCTAAACTAGTGTATAATATACTACGATTTTTGACCGAAACTTGAATTTCGAAAAGTTTAATAGAATATAATTTTCAGATGATTTTTTTGCATGGACTTCCATCATAACATTCCCTCTCAACATATATAAATGATCTGAAAAGTCTCATATCATTTAAAATATTCCCCAATTAAATTTGATTTTTTTGACCTAAACTAGTGTATAATATACTTCAATTTTTGACCGAAACTTGCATTTCGAAAAGTTTTATAAAATCTAGTTTTCAGATGATTTTTTACATGGACTTCTATCATAACCTTCCCTCTTAACATATATAAATGATCTGAAAAGTCTCGTATCATTTCAAATATTCCTCAATTAAATTTGATTTTTTTTACCGAAATTAGTGTATAATATAGTACGATTTTTGACCGAAACTTGCATTTCGAAATGTTTTATAGAATCTAATTTTCAGATGATTTTTTGCATGGACTTCCATCATAACCTTCCCTCTTAACATATATAAATGATCTGAAAAGTCTCGTATCATTTCAAATAGTTCACAATTAAATTTTATTTTTTTAACCGAAACTAGTGTATAATATACAACGATTTTTGAACGAAACTTGCATTTCGAAAAGTTTCATAGAATCTAATTTTCAGATTTTTTTTTTTGCATGGACTTCCATCATAACATTCCCTCTCAACATATATAAATGATCTGAAAAGTCTCGTATCATTTAAAATAGTTCCCAATTAAATTGTATTTTTTTGACCGAAACTAGTGTATAATATACTTCAATTTTTGACCGAAACTTGCATTTCGAAAAGTTTGTTAGAATCTAGTTTTCAGATGATTTTTTACAAGGACTTATATCATAACCTTCCCTCTTAACATATATAAATGATCTGAAAAGTCTCGTATCATTTCAAATATTCCACAATTAAATTTGATTTTTTTACCGAAATTAGTGTATAATATACTATGATTTTTGACCAAAACTTGCATTTCGAAACGTTTTATTGAATCTAATTTTCAGATGATTTTTTGCATGGACTTCCATCATAACCTTCCCTCTTAACATATATAAATGATCTGAAAAGTCTCGTATCATTTCAAATAGTTCACAATTAAATTTGATTTTTTTTGGCCGAAACTAGTGTATAATATACAACGATTTTTGACCGAAACTTGCATTTCGAAAAGTTTAATAGAATCTAATTTTCAGATTTTTTTTGCATGGACTTCCATCATAACCTTCCCTCTCAACATATATAAATGATCTGAAAAGTCTCGTATCATTTCTAATAGTCCCCAATCAAATTTGATTTTTTTGACCTAAACTAGTGTATAATATACTACGATTTTTTACCGAAACTTGAATTTCAAAAAGTTTAATAGAATCTAATTTTCAGATTTTTTTTTGCATGGACTTCCATCATAACATTCCCTCTCAACATATATAAATGATCTGAAAAGGCTCGTATCATTTAAAATAGTCCCCAATTAAATTTGATTTTTTTGACCGAAACTAGTGTATAATATACTTCAATTTTTGAACGAAACTTGCATTTCAAAAAGTTTTTTAGAATCTAGTTTTCAGTTGCTTTTTTGCATGGACTTCCATCATAACCTTCCCTCTTAACATATATAAATGATCTAAAAAGTCTTGTATCTTGTCAAATATTCCACAATTAAATTTGATTTTTTTTACCGAAATTAGTGTATAATATACCTCGATTTTTGACCGAAACTTGCATTTCGAAAAGTTTTATTGAATCTAATTTTCAGATGATTTTTTGCATGGACTTCCATCATAAACTTCCCTCTTAACATATATAAATGATCTGAAAAGTCTAGTATCATTTCAAATAGTCCACAATTAAATTTTATTTTTTTTACCGAAATTAGTGTATAATATACTACGATTTTTGACCGAAACTTGCATTTCGAAATGTTTTATAGAATCTAATTTTCAGATGATTTTTTGCATGGACTTCCATCATAACCTTCCCTCTTAACATATATAAATGATCTGAAAAGTCTCGTATCATTTCAAATAGTTCACAATTAAATTTATTTTTTTTGACCGAAACTAGTGTATAATATACTACGATTTTTGACCGAAACTTGCATTTCGAAAAGTTTTATAGAATCTAATTTTCAGATGATTTTTTGCATGGAATTCCCTCATAACCTTCCCTCTTAACATATATAAATGATCTGAAAAAGTCTCGTATCATTTCAAATAGTCCCCAATCAAATTTGATTTTTTTGGACCGAAACTAGTGTATAATATACTACGATTTTTTACCGAAACTTGCATTTCGAAAAGTTTAATAGAATCTTATTTTCAGATGATTTTTTTTGCATGGGCTTCCATCATAACATTTCCTCTCAACATATATAAATGATCTGAAAAGACTCGAATCATTTAAAATAGTCCCCAATCAAATTTGATTTTTTTGACCTAAACTAGTGTATAATATACTACGATTTTTGACCGAAACTTGAATTTCGAAAAGTTTAATAGAATATAATTTTCAGATGATTTTTTTTGCATGGACTTCCATCATAACATTCCCTCTCAACATATATAAATGATCTGAAAAGTCTCATATCATTTAAAATATTTCCCAATTAAATTTGATTTTTTTGACCGAAACTAGTGTATAATATACTTCAATTTTTGACCGAAACTTGCATTTCGAAAAGTTTTATAAAATCTAGTTTTCAGATGATTTTTTACATGGACTTCTATCATAACCTTCCCTCTTAACATATATAAATGATCTGAAAAGTCTCGTATCATTTCAAATATTCCACAATTAAATTTGATTTTTTTAACGAAATTAGTGTATAATATAGTACGATTTTTGACCGAAACTTGCATTTCGAAAAGTTTTATTGAATCTAATTTTCAGATGATTTTTTGCATGGACTTCCATCATACACTTCCCTCTTAACGTATATAAATGATCTGAAAAGTCTCGTATCATTTCAAATAGTCCATAATTAAATTTTATTTTTTTACCGAAATTAGTGTATAATATACTACGATTTTTGACCGAAACTTGCATTTCGAAATGTTTTATAGAATCTAATTTTCAGATGATTTTTTGCATGGACTTCCATCATAACCTTCCCTCTTAACATATATAAATGATCTGAAAAGTCTCGTATCATTTCAAATAGTTCACAATTAAATTTTATTTTTTTAACCGAAACTAGTGTATAATATACAACGATTTTTGAACGAAACTTGCATTTAGAAAAGTTTCATAGAATCTAATTTTCAGATTTTTTTTTTGCATGGACTTCCTTCATAACATTCCCTCTCAACATATATAAATGATCTGAACAGTCTCGTATCATTTAAAATAGTTCCCAATTAAATTGTATTTTTTTGACCGAAACTAGTGTATAATATACTTCAATTTTTGACCGAAACTTGCATTTCGAAAAGTTTGTTAGAATCTAGTTTTCAGATGATTTTTTACATGGACTTATATCATAACCTTCCCTCTTAACATATATAAATGATCTGAAAAGTCTCGTATCATTTCAAATATTCCACAATTAAATTTGAGTTTTTTTACCGAAATTAGTGTATAATATACTATGATTTTTGACCAAAACTTGCATTTCGAAACGTTTTATTGAATCTAATTTTCAGATGATTTTTTGCATGGACTTCCATCATAACCTTCCCTCTTAACATATATAAATGATCTGAAAAGTCTCGTATCATTTCAAATAGTTCACAATTAAATTTAATTTTTTTGACCAAAACTAGTGTATAATATACTACGATTTTTGACCGAAACTTGCATTTCGAAAAGTTTTATAGAATCTAGTTTTCAGATGATTTTTTGCATGGACTTCCATCATAACCTTCCCTCTTAACATATATAAATGATCTGAAAAGTCTCGTATCATTTCAAATAGTTCACTTTTAAATTTGATTTTTTTGGGCCGAAACTAGTGTATAATATACAACGATTTTTGACCGAAACTTGCATTTCGAAAAGTTTAATAGAATCTAATTTTCAGATTTTTTTTGCATGGACTTCCATCATAACCTTCCCTCTCAACATATATAAATGATCTGAAAAGTCTCGTATCATTTCTAATAGTCCCCAATCAAATTTGATTTTTTTGACCTAAACTAGTGTATAATATACTACGATTTTTTACCGAAACTTGAATTTCAAAAAGTTTAATAGAATCTAATTTTCAGATTTTTTTTTGCATGAACTTCCATCATAACATTCCCTCTCAACATATATAAATGATCTGAAAAGGCTCGTATCATTTAAAATAGTCCCCAATTAAATTTGATTTTTTTGACCGAAACTAGTGTATAATATACTTCAATTTTTGAACGAAACTTGCATTTCAAAAAGTTTTTTAGAATCTAGTTTTCAGTTGCTTTTTTGCATGGACTTCCATCATAACCTTCCCTCTTAACATATATAAATGATCTAAAAAGTCTTGTATCTTGTCAAATATTCCACAATTAAATTTGATTTTTTTTACCGAAATTAGTGTATAATATACCTCGATTTTTGACCGAAACTTGCATTTCGAAAAGTTTTATTGAATCTAATTTTCAGATGATTTTTTGCATGGACTTCCATCATAAACTTCCCTCTTAACATATATAAATGATCTGAAAAGTCTAGTATCATTTCAAATAGTCCACAATTAAATTTTATTTTTTTACCGAAATTAGTGTATAATATACTACGATTTTTGACCGAAACTTGCATTTCGAAATGTTTTATAGAATCTAATTTTCAGATGATTTTTTGCATGGACTTCCATCATAACCTTCCCTCTTAACATATATAAATGATCTGAAAAGTCTCGTATCATTTCAAATAGTTCACAATTAAATTTATTTTTTTTGACCGAAACTAGTGTATAATATACTACGATTTTTGACCGAAACTTGCATTTCGAAAAGTTTTATAGAATCTAATTTTCAGATGATTTTTTGCATGGACTTCCCTCATAACCTTCCCTCTTAACATATATAAATGATCTGAAAAGTCTCGTATCATTTCAAATAGTCCCCAATCAAATTTGATTTTTTTGGACCGAAACTAGTGTATAATATACTACGATTTTTTACCGAAACTTGCATTTCGAAAAGTTTAATAGAATCTTATTTTCAGATGATTTTTTTTGCTTGGGCTTCCATCATAACATTTCCTCTCAACATATATAAATGATCTGAAAAGACTCGAATCATTTAAAATAGTCCCCAGTCAAATTTGATTTTTTTGACCTAAACTAGTGTATAATATACTACGATTTTTGACCGAAACTTGAATTTCGAAAAGTTTAATAGAATATAATTTTCAGATGATTTTTTTGCATGGACTTCCATCATAACATTCCCTCTCAACATATATAAATGATCTGAAAAGTCTCATATCATTTAAAATATTCCCCAATTAAATTTGATTTTTTTGACCGAAACTAGTGTATAATATACTTCAATTTTTGACCGAAACTTGCATTTCGAAAAGTTTTATAAAATCTAGTTTTCAGATGATTTTTTACATGGACTTCTATCATAACCTTCCCTCTTAACATATATAAATGATCTGAAAAGTCTCGTATCATTTCAAATATTCCTCAATTAAATTTGATTTTTTTTACCGAAATTAGTGTATAATATAGTACGATTTTTGACCGAAACTTGCATTTCGAAATGTTTTATAGAATCTAATTTTCAGATGATTTTTTGCATGGACTTCCATCATAACCTTCCCTCTTAACATATATAAATGATCTGAAAAGTCTCGTATCATTTCAAATAGTTCACAATTAAATTTTATTTTTTTAACCGAAACTAGTGTATAATATACAACGATTTTTGAACGAAACTTGCATTTCGAAAAGTTTCATAGAATCTAATTTTCAGTTTTTTTTTTTGCATGGACTTCCATCATAACATTCCCTCTCAACATATATAAATGATCTGAAAAGTCTCGTATCATTTAAATTAGTTCCCAATTAAATTGTATTTTTTTGACCGAAACTAGTGTATAATATACTTCAATTTTTGACCGAAACTTGCATTTCGAAAAGTTTGTTAGAATCTAGTTTTCAGATGATTTTTTACAAGGACTTATATCATAACCTTCCCTCTTAACATATATAAATGATCTGAAAAGTCTCGTATCATTTCAAATATTCCACAATTAAATTTGATTTTTTTACCGAAATTAGTGTATAATATACTATGATTTTTGACCAAAACTTGCATTTCGAAACGTTTTATTGAATCTAATTTTCAGATGATTTTTTGCATGGACTTCCATCATAACCTTCCCTCTTAACATATATAAATGATCTGAAAAGTCTCGTATCATTTCAAATAGTTCACAATTAAATTTGATTTTTTTTGGCCGAAACTAGTGTATAATATACAACGATTTTTGACCGAAACTTGCATTTCGAAAAGTTTAATAGAATCTAATTTTCAGATTTTTTTTGCATGGACTTCCATCATAACCTTCCCTCTCAACATATATAAATGATCTGAAAAGTCTCGTATCATTTCTAATAGTCCCCAATCAAATTTGATTTTTTTGACCTAAACTAGTGTATAATATACTACGATTTTTTACCGAAACTTGAATTTTAAAAAGTTTAATAGAATCTAATTTTCAGATTTTTTTTTGCATGGACTTCCATCATAACATTCCCTCTCAACATATATAAATGATCTGAAAAGGCTCGTATCATTTAAAATAGTCCCCAATTAAATTTGTTTTTTTTGACCGAAACTAGTGTATAATATACTTCAATTTTTGAACGAAACTTGCATTTCAAAAAGTTTTTTAGAATCTAGTTTTCAGTTGCTTTTTTGCATGGACTTCCATCATAACCTTCCCTCTTAACATATATAAATGATCTAAAAAGTCTTGTATCTTGTCAAATATTCCACAATAAATTTGATTTTTTTTACCGAAATTAGTGTATAATATACCTCGATTTTTGACCGAAACTTGCATTTCGAAAAGTTTTATTGAATCTAATTTTCAGATGATTTTTTGCATGGACTTCCATCATAAACTTCCCTCTTAACATATATAAATGATCTGAAAAGTCTAGTATCATTTCAAATAGTCCACAATTAAATTTTATTTTTTTTACCGAAATTAGTGTATAATATACTACGATTTTTGACCGAAACTTGCATTTCGAAATGTTTTATAGAATCTAATTTTCAGATGATTTTTTGCATGGACTTCCATCATAACCTTCCCTCTTAACATATATAAATGATCTGAAAAGTCTCGTATCATTTCAAATAGTTCACAATTAAATTTATTTTTTTTGACCGAAACTAGTGTATAATATACTACGATTTTTGACCGAAACTTGCATTTCGAAAAGTTTTATAGAATCTAATTTTCAGATGATTTTTTGCATGGACTTCCCTCATAACCTTCCCTCTTAACATATATAAATGATCTGAAAAGTCTCGTATCATTTCAAATAGTCCCCAATCAAATTTGATTTTTTTGGACCGAAACTAGTGTATAATATACTACGATTTTTTACCGAAACTTGCATTTCGAAAAGTTTAATAGAATCTTATTTTCAGATGATTTTTTTTGCATGGGCTTCCATCATAACATTTCCTCTCAACATATATAAATGATCTGAAAAGACTCGAATCATTTAAAATAGTCCCCAATCAAATTTGATTTTTTTGACCTAAACTAGTGTATAATATACTACGATTTTTGACCGAAACTTGAATTTCGAAAAGTTTAATAGAATATAATTTTCAGATGATTTTTTTTGCATGGACTTCCATCATAACATTCCCTCTCAACATATATAAATGATCTGAAAAGTCTCATATCATTTAAAATATTCCCCAATTAAATTTGATTTTTTTGACCGAAACTAGTGTATAATATACTTCAATTTTTGACCGAAACTTGCATTTCGAAAAGTTTTATAAAATCTAGTTTTCAGATGATTTTTTACATGGACTTCTATCATAACCTTCCCTCTTAACATATATAAATGATCTGAAAAGTCTCGTATCATTTCAAATATTCCTCAATTAAATTTGATTTTTTTTACCGAAATTAGTGTATAATATAGTACGATTTTTGACCGAAACTTGCATTTCGAAATGTTTTATAGAATCTAATTTTCAGATGATTTTTTGCATGGACTTCCATCATAACCTTCCCTCTTAACATATATAAATGATCTGAAAAGTCTCGTATCATTTCAAATAGTTCACAATTAAATTTTATTTTTTTAACCGAAACTAGTGTATAATATACAACGATTTTTGAACGAAACTTGCATTTCGAAAAGTTTCATAGAATCTAATTTTCAGATTTTTTTTTTGCATGGACTTCCATCATAACATTCCCTCTCAACATATATAAATGATCTGAAAAGTCTCGTATCATTTAAAATAGTTCCCAATTAAATTGTATTTTTTTGACCGAAACTAGTGTATAATATACTTCAATTTTTGACCGAAACTTGCATTTCGAAAAGTTTGTTAGAATCTAGTTTTCAGATGATTTTTTACAAGGACTTATATCATAACCTTCCCTCTTAACATATATAAATGATCTGAAAAGTCTCGTATCATTTCAAATATTCTACAATTAAATTTGATTTTTTTACCGAAATTAGTGTATAATATACTATGATTTTTGACCAAAACTTGCATTTCGAAACGTTTTATTGAATCTAATTTTCAGATGATTTTTTGCATGGACTTCCATCATAACCTTCCCTCTTAAAATATATAAATGATCTGAAAAGTCTCGTATCATTTCAAATAGTTCACAATTAAATTTAATTTTTTTGACCAAAACTAGTGTATAATATACTACGATTTTTGACCGAAACTTGCATTTCGAAAAGTTTTATAGAATCTAGTTTTCAGATGATTTTTTGCATGGACTTCCATCATAACCTTCCCTCTTAACATATATAAATGATCTGAAAAGTCTCGTATCATTTCAAATAGTTCACTTTTATATTTGATTTTTTTGGGCCGAAACTAGTGTATAATATACAACGATTTTTGACCGAAACTTGCATTTCGAAAAGTTTAATAGAATCTAATTTTCAGATTTTTTTTGCATGGACTTCCATCATAACCTTCCCTCTCAACATATACAAATGATCTGAAAAGTCTCGTATCATTTCTAATAGTCCCCAATCAAATTTGATTTTTTTGACCTAAACTAGTGTATAATATACTACGATTTTTTACCGAAACTTGAATTTCAAAAAGTTTAATAGAATCTAATTTTCAGATTTTTTTTTGCATGGACTTCCATCATAACATTCCCTCTCAACATATATAAATGATCTGAAAAGGCTCGTATCATTTAAAATAGTCCCCAATTAAATTTGATTTTTTTGACCGAAACTAGTGTATAATATACTTCAATTTTTGAACGAAACTTGCATTTTCAAAAAGTTTTTTAGAATCTAGTTTTCAGTTGCTTTTTTGCATGGACTTCCATCATAACCTTCCCTCTTAACATATATAAATGATCTAAAAAGTCTTGTATCTTGTCAAATATTCCACAATTAAATTTGATTTTTTTTACCGAAATTAGTGTATAATATACCTCGATTTTTGACCGAAACTTGCATTTCGAAAAGTTTTATTGAATCTAATTTTCAGATGATTTTTTGCATGGACTTCCATCATAAACTTCCCTCTTAACATATATAAATGATCTGAAAAGTCTAGTATCATTTCAAATAGTCCACAATTAAATTTTATTTTCTTACCGAAATTAGTGTATAATATACTACGATTTTTGACCGAAACTTGCATTTCGAAATGTTTTATAGAATCTAATTTTCAGATGATTTTTTGCATGGACTTCCATCATAACCTTCCCTCTTAACATATATAAATGATCTGAAAAGTCTCGTATCATTTCAAATAGTTGACAATTAAATTTATTTTTTTTGACCGAAACTAGTGTATAATATACTACGATTTTTGACCGAAACTTGCATTTCGAAAAGTTTTATAGAATCTAATTTTCAGATGATTTTTTGCATGGACTTCCCTCATAACCTTCCCTCTTAACATATATAAATGATCTGAAAAGTCTCGTATCATTTCAAATAGTCCCCTATCAAATTTGATTTTTTTGGACCGAAACTAGTGTATAATATACTACGATTTTTTACCGAAACTTGCATTTCGAAAAGTTTAATAGAATCTTATTTTCAGATGATTTTTTTTGCATGGGCTTCCATCATAACATTTCCTCTCAACATATATAAATGATCTGAAAAGACTCGAATCATTTAAAATAGTCCCCAATCAAATTTGATTTTTTTGACCTAAACTAGTGTATAATATACTACGATTTTTGACCGAAACTTGAATTTCCAAAAATTTAATAGAATATAATTTTCAGATGATTTTTTTTGCATGGACTTCCATCATAACATTCCCTCTCAACATATATAAATGATCTGAAAAGTCTCATATCATTTAAAATATTCCCCAATTAAATTTGATTTTTTTGACCGAAACTAGTGTATAATATACTTCAATTTTTGACCGAAACTTGCATTTCGAAAAGTTTTATAAAATCTAGTTTTCAGATGATTTTTTACATGGACTTCTATCATAACCTTCCCTCTTAACATATATAAATGATCTGAAAAGTCTCGTATCATTTCAAATATTCCACAATTAAATTTGATTTTTTTACCGAAATTAGTGTATAATATAGTTCGATTTTTGACCGAAACTTGCATTTCGAAAAGTTTTATTGAATCTAATTTTCAGATTTTTTTTTTTGCATGGACTTCCATCATACACTTCCCTCTTAACGTATATAAATGATCTGAAAAGTCTCGTATCATTTCAAATAGTCCACAATTAAATTTTATTTTTTTACCGAAATTAGTGTATAATATACTACGATTTTTGACCGAAACTTGCATTTCGAAATGTTTTGTAGAATCTAATTTTCAGATGATTTTTTGCATGGACTTCCATCATAACCTTCCCTCTTAACATATATAAATGATCTGAAAAGTCTCGTATCATTTCAAATAGTTCACAATTAAATTTTATTTTTTTAACCGAAACTAGTGTATAATATACAACGATTTTTGAACGAAACTTGCATTTCGAAAAGTTTCATAGAATCTAATTTTCAGATTTTTTTTTGCATGGACTTCCATCATAACATTCCCTCTCAACATATATAAATGATCTGAAAAGTCTCGTATCATTTAAAATAGTTCCCAATTAAATTGTATTTTTTTGACCGAAACTAAAGTATAATATACTTCAATTTTTGACCGAAACTTGCATTTCGAAAAGTTTGTTAGAATCTAGTTTTCAGATGATTTTTTACATGGACTTATATTATAAACCTTCCCTCTTAACATATATAAATGATCTGAAAAGTCTCGTATCATTTCAAATATTCCACAATTAAATTTGATTTTTTTACCGAAATTAGTGTATAATATACTATGATTTTTGACCAAAACTTGCATTTCGAAACGTTTTATTGAATCTAATTTTCAGATGATTTTTTGCATGGACTTCCATCATAACCTTCCCTCTTAACATATATAAATGATCTGAAAAGTCTCGTATCATTTCAAATAGTTCACAATTAAATTTAATTTTTTTGACCAAAACTAGTGTATAATATACTACGATTTTTGACCGAAACTTGCATTTCGAAAAGTTTTATAGAATCTAGTTTTCAGATGATTTTTTGAATGGACTTCCATCATAACCTTCCCTCTTAACATATATAAATGATCTGAAAAGTCTCGTATCATTTCAAATAGTTCACTTTTAAATTTGATTTTTTTGGGCCGAAACTAGTGTATAATATACAACGATTTTTGACCGAAACTGGCATTTCGAAAAGTTTAATAGAATCTAATTTTCAGATTTTTTTTGCATGGACTTCCATCATAACCTTCCCTCTCAACATATATAAATGATCTGAAAAGTCTCGTATCATTTCTAATAGTCCCCAATCAAATTTGATTTTTTTGACCTAAACTAGTGTATAATATACTACGATTTTTTACCGAAACTTGAATTTCAAAAAGTTTAATAGAATCTAATTTTCAGATTTTTTTTTGCATGGACTTCCATCATAACATTCCCTCTCAACATATATAAATGATCTGAAAAGGCTCGTATCATTTAAAATAGTCCCCAATTAAATTTGATTTTTTTGACCGAAACTAGTGTATAATATACTTCAATTTTTGAACGAAACTTGCATTTCAAAAAGTTTTTTAGAATCTAGTTTTCAGTTGCTTTTTTGCATGGACTTCCATCATAACCTTCCCTCTTAACATATATAAATGATCTAAAAAGTCTTGTATCTTGTCAAATATTCCACAATTAAATTTGATTTTTTTTTACCGAAATTAGTGTATAATATACCTCGATTTTTGACCGAAACTTGCATTTCGAAAAGTTTTATTGAATCTAATTTTCAGATGATTTTTTGCATGGACTTCCATCATAAACTTCCCTCTTAAAATATATAAATGATCTGAAAAGTCTAGTATCATTTCAAATAGTCCACAATTAAATTTTATTTTCTTACCGAAATTAGTGTATAATATACTACGATTTTTGACCGAAACTTGCATTTCGAAATGTTTTATAGAATCTAATTTTCAGATGATTTTTTGCATGGACTTCCATCATAACCTTCCCTCTTAACATATATAAATGATATGAAAAGTCTCGTATCATTTCAAATAGTTGACAATTAAATTTATTTTTTTTGACCGAAACTAGTGTATAATATACTACGATTTTTGACCGAAACTTGCATTTCGAAAAGTTTTATAGAATCTAATTTTCAGATGATTTTTTGCATGGACTTCCCTCATAACCTTCCCTCTTAACATATATAAATGATCTGAAAAGTCTCGTATCATTTCAAATAGTCCCCAATCAAATTTGATTTTTTTGGACCGAAACTAGTGTATAATATACTACGATTTTTTACCGAAATTTGCATTTCGAAAAGTTTAATAGAATCTTATTTTCAGATGATTTTTTTTGCATGGGCTTCCATCATAACATTTCCTCTCAACATATATAAATGATCTGAAAAGACTCGAATCATTTAAAATAGTCCCCAATCAAATTTGATTTTTTTGACCTAAACTAGTGTATAATATACTACGATTTTTGACCGAAACTTGAATTTCGAAAAGTTTAATAGAATATAATTTTCAGATGATTTTTTTTGCATGGACTTCCATCATAACATTCCCTCTCAACATATATAAATGATCTGAAAAGTCTCATATCATTTAAAATATTCCCCAATTAAATTTGATTTTTTTGACCGAAACTAGTGTATAATATACTTCAATTTTTGACCGAAACTTGCATTTCGAAAAGTTTTATAAAATCTAGTTTTCAGATGATTTTTTACATGGACTTCTATCATAACCTTCCCTCTTAACATATATAAATGATCTGAAAAGTCTTTTATCATTTCAAATATTCCACAATTAAATTTGATTTTTTTACCGAAATTAGTGTATAATATAGTACGATTTTTGACCGAAACTTGCATTTCGAAAAGTTTTATTGAATCTAATTTTCATATTTTTTTTTTGCATGGACTTCCATCATACACTTCCCTCTTAACGTATATAAATGATCTGAAAAGTCTCGTATCATTTCAAATAGTCCACAATTAAGTTTTATTTTTTTACCGAAATTAGTGTATAATATACTACGATTTTTGACCGAAACTTGCATTTCGAAATGTTTTATAGAATCTAATTTTCAGATGATTTTTTGCATGGACTTCCATCATAACCTTCCCTCTTAACATATATAAATGATCTGAAAAGTCTCGTATCATTTCAAATAGTTCACAATTAAATTTTATTTTTTTAACCGAAACTAGTGTATAATATACAACGATTTTTGAACGAAACTTGCATTTCGAAAAGTTTCATAGAATCTAATTTTCAGATTTTTTTTTTGCATGGACTTCCATCATAACATCCCCTCTCAACATATATAAATGATCTGAAAAGTCTCGTATCATTTAAAATAGTTCCCAATTAAATTGTATTTTTTTGACCGAAACTAGTGTATAATATACTTCAATTTTTGACCGAAACTTGCATTTCGAAAAGTTTGTTAGAATCTAGTTTTCAGATGATTTTTTACATGGACTTATATCATAACCTTCCCTCTTAACATATATAAATGATCTGAAAAGTCTCGTATCATTTCAAATATTCCACAATTAAATTTTATTTTTTTACCGAAATTAGTGTATAATATACTATGATTTTTGACCAAAACTTGCATTTCGAAACGTTTTATTGAATCTAATTTTCAGATGATTTTTTGCATGGACTTCCATCATAACCTTCCCTCTTATAATATATAAATGATCTGAAAAGTCTCGTATCATTTCAAATAGTTCACAATTAAATTTAATTTTTTTGACCAAAACTAGTGTATAATATACTACGATTTTTGACCGAAACTTGCATTTCGAAAAGTTTTATAGAATCTAGTTTTCAGATGATTTTTTGCATGTACTTCCATCATAACCTTCCCTCTTAACATATATAAATGATCTGAAAAGTCTCGTATCATTTCAAATAGTTCACTATTAAATTTGATTTTTTTGGGCCGAAACTAGTGTATAATATACAACGATTTTTGACCGAAACTTGCATTTCGAAAAGTTTAATAGAATCTAATTTTCAGATTTTTTTTGCATGGACTTCCATCATAACCTTCCCTCTCAACATATATGAATGATCTGAAAAGTCTCGTATCATTTCTAATAGTCCCCAATCAAATTTGATTTTTTTGACCTAAACTAGTGTATAATATACTACGATTTTTTACCGAAACTTGAATTTCGAAAAGTTTAATAGAATCTAATTTTCAGATTTTTTTTTGCATGGACTTCCATCATAACATTCCCTCTCAACATATATAAATGATCTGAAAAGGCTCGTATCATTTAAAATAGTCCCCAATTAAATTTGATTTTTTTGACCGAAACTAGTGTATAATATACTTCAATTTTTGAACGAAACTTGCATTTCAAAAAGTTTTTTAGAATCTAGTTTTCAGTTGCTTTTTTACATGGACTTCCATCATAACCTTCCCTCTTAACATATATAAATGATCTAAAAAGTCTTGTATCTTGTCAAATATTCCACAATTAAATTTGATTTTTTTTACCGAAATTAGTGTATAATATACCTCGATTTTTGACCGAAACTTGCATTTCGAAAAGTTTTATTGAATCTAATTTTCAGATGATTTTTTGCATGGACTTCCATCATAAACTTCCCTCTTAACATATATAAATGATCTGAAAAGTCTAGTATCATTTCAAATAGTCCACAATTAAATTTTATTTTTTTACCGAAATTAGTGTATAATATACTACGATTATTGACCGAAACTTGCATTTCGAAATGTTTTATAGAATCTAATTTTCAGATGATTTTTTGCATGGACTTCCATCATAACCTTCCCTCTTAACATATATAAATGATCTGAAAAGTCTCGTATCATTTCAAATAGTTCACAATTAAATTTATTTTTTTTGACCGAAACTAGTGTATAATATACTACGATTTTTGACCGAAACTTGCATTTCGAAAAGTTTTATAGAATCTAATTTTCAGATGATTTTTTGCATGGACTTCCCTCATAACCTTCCCTCTTAACATATATAAATGATCTGAAAAGTCTCGTATCATTTCAAATAGTCCCCAATCAAATTTGATTTTTTTGGACCGAAACTAGTGTATAATATACTACGATTTTTTACCGAAACTTGCATTTCGAAAAGTTTAATAGAATCTTATTTTCAGATGATTTTTTTTGCATGGCCTTCCATCATAACATTTCCTCTCAACATATATAAATGATCTGAAAAGACTCGAATCATTTAAAATAGTCCCCAATCAAATTTGATTTTTTTGACCTAAACTAGTGTATAATATACTACGATTTTTGACCGAAACTTGAATTTCGAAAAGTTTAATAGAATATAATTTTCAGATGATTTTTTTTGCATGGACTTCCATCATAACATTCCCTCTCAACATATATAAATGATCTGAAAAGTCTCATATCATTTAAAATATTCCCCAATTAAATTTGATTTTTTTGACCGAAACTAGTGTATAATATACTTCAATTTTTGACCGAAACTTGCATTTCGAAAAGTTTTATAAAATCTAGTTTTCAGATGATTTTTTACATGGACTTCTATCATAACCTTCCCTCTTAACATATATAAATGATCTGAAAAGTCTTTTATCATTTCAAATATTCCACAATTAAATTTGATTTTTTTTACCGAAATTAGTGTATAATATAGTACGATTTTTGACCGAAACTTGCATTTCGAAAAGTTTTATTGAATCTAATTTTCAGATTTTTTTTTTGCATGGACTTCCATCATACACTTCCCTCTTAACGTATATAAATGATCTGAAAAGTCTCGTATCATTTCAAATAGTCCACAATTAAATTTTATTTTTTTACCGAAATTAGTGTATAATATACTACGATTTTTGACCGAAACTTGCATTTCGAAATGTTTTATAGAATCTAATTTTCAGATGATTTTTTGCATGGACTTCCATCATAACCTTCCCTCTTAACATATATAAATGATCTGAAAAGTCTCGTATCATTTCAAATAGTTCACAATTAAATTTTATTTTTTTAACCGAAACTAGTGTATAATATACAACGATTTTTGAACGAAACTTGCATTTCGAAAAGTTTCATAGAATCTAATTTTTAGATTTTTTTTTTGCATGGACTTCCATCATAACATTCCCTCTCAACATATATAAATGATCTGAAAAGTCTCGTATCATTTAAAATAGTTCCCAATTAAATTGTATTTTTTTGACCGAAACTAGTGTATAATATACTTCAATTTTTGACCGAAACTTGCATTTCGAAAAGTTTGTTAGAATCTAGTTTTCAGATGATTTTTTACATGGACTTATATCATAACCTTCCCTCTTAACATATATAAATGATCTGAAAAGTCTCGTATCATTTCAAATATTCCACAATTAAATTTGATTTTTTTACCGAAATTAGTGTATAATATACTATGATTTTTGACCAAAACTTGCATTTCGAAACGTTTTATTGAATCTAATTTTCAGATGATTTTTTGCATGGACTTCCATCATAACCTTCCCTCTTATAATATATAAATGATCTGAAAAGTCTCGTATCATTTCAAATAGTTCACAATTAAATTTAATTTTTTTGACCAAAACTAGTGTATAATATACTACGATTTTTGACCGAAACTTGCATTTCGAAAAGTTTTATAGAATCTAGTTTTCAGATGATTTTTTGCATGTACTTCCATCATAACCTTCCCTCTTAACATATATAAATGATCTGAAAAGTCTCGTATCATTTCAAATAGTTCACTATTAAATTTGATTTTTTTGGGCCGAAACTAGTGTATAATATACAACGATTTTTGACCGAAACTTGCATTTCGAAAAGTTTAATAGAATCTAATTTTCAGATTTTTTTTGCATGGACTTCCATCATAACCTTCCCTCTCAACATATATGAATGATCTGAAAAGTCTCGTATCATTTCTAATAGTCCCCAATCAAATTTGATTTTTTTGACCTAAACTAGTGTATAATATACTACGATTTTTTACCGAAACTTGAATTTCGAAAAGTTTAATAGAATCTAATTTTCAGATTTTTTTTTGCATGGACTTCCATCATAACATTCCCTCTCAACATATATAAATGATCTGAAAAGGCTCGTATCATTTAAAATAGTCCCCAATTAAATTTGATTTTTTTGACCGAAACTAGAGTATAATATACTTCAATTTTTGAACGAAACTTGCATTTCAAAAAGTTTTTTAGAATCTAGTTTTCAGTTGCTTTTTTGCATGGACTTCCATCATAACCTTCCCTCTTAACATATATAAATGATCTAAAAAGTCTTGTATCTTGTCAAATATTCCACAATTAAATTTGATTTTTTTTACCGAAATTAGTGTATAATATACCTCGATTTTTGACCGAAACTTGCATTTCGAAAAGTTTTATTGAATCTAATTTTCAGATGATTATTTGCATGGACTTCCATCATAAACTTCCCTCTTAACATATATAAATGATCTGAAAAGTCTAGTATCATTTCAAATAGTCCACAATTAAATTTTATTTTTTTACCGAAATTAGTGTATAATATACTACGATTATTGACCGAAACTTGCATTTCGAAATGTTTTATAGAATCTAATTTTCAGATGATTTTTTGCATGGACTTCCATCATAACCTTCCCTCTTAACATATATAAATGATCTGAAAAGTCTCGTATCATTTCAAATAGTTCACAATTAAATTTATTTTTTTTGACCGAAACTAGTGTATAATATACTACGATTTTTGACCGAAACTTGCATTTCGAAAAGTTTTATAGAATCTAATTTTCAGATGATTTTTTGCATGGACTTCCCTCATAACCTTCCCTCTTAACATATATAAATGATCTGAAAAGTCTCGTATCATTTCAAATAGTCCCCAATCAAATTTGATTTTTTTGGACCGAAACTAGTGTATAATATACTACGATTTTTTACCGAAACTTGCATTTCGAAAAGTTTAATAGAATCTTATTTTCAGATGATTTTTTTTGCATGGCCTTCCATCATAAAATTTCCTCTCAACATATATAAATGATCTGAAAAGACTCGAATCATTTAAAATAGTCCCCAATCAAATTTGATTTTTTTGACCTAAACTAGTGTATAATATACTACGATTTTTGACCGAAACTTGAATTTCGAAAAGTTTAATAGAATATAATTTTCAGATGATTTTTTTTGCATGGACTTCCATCATAACATTCCCTCTCAACATATATAAATGATCTGAAAAGTCTCATATCATTTAAAATATTCCCCAATTAAATTTGATTTTTTGGACCGAAACTAGTGTATAATATACTTCAATTTTTGACCGAAACTTGCATTTCGAAAAGTTTTATAAAATCTAGTTTTCAGATGATTTTTTACATGGACTTCTATCATAAACTTCCCTCTTAACATATATAAATGATCTGAAAAGTCTCGTATCATTTCAAATATTCCACAATTAAATTTGATTTTTTTACCGAAATTAGTGTATAATATAGTACGATTTTTGACCGAAACTTGCATTTCGAAAAGTTTTATTGAATCTAATTTTCAGATGATTTTTTACATGGACTTCCATCATACACTTCCCTCTTAACGTATATAAATGATCTGAAAAGTCTCGTATCATTTCAAATAGTCCACAATTAAATTTTATTTTTTTACCGAAATTAGTGTATAATATACTACGATTTTTGACCGAAACTTGCATTTCGAAATGTTTTATAGAATCTAATTTTCAGATGATTTTTTGCATGGACTTCCATCATAACCTTCCCTCTTAACATATATAAATGATCTGAAAAGCCTCGTATCATTTCAAATAGTTCACAATTAAAATTTATTTTTTTAACCGAAACTAGTGTATAATATACAACGATTTTTGAACGAAACTTGCATTTCGAAAAGTTTCATAGAATCTAATTTTCAGATTTTTTTTTTGCATGGACTTCCATCATAACATTCCCTCTCAACATATATAAATGATCTGAAAAGTCTCGTATCATTTAAAATAGTTCCCAATTAAATTGTATTTTTTTGACCGAAACTAGTGTATAATATACTTCAATTTTTGACCGAAACTTGCATTTCGAAAAGTTTGTTAGAATCTAGTTTTCAGATGATTTTTTACATGGACTTATATCATAACCTTCCCTCTTAACATATATAAATGATCTGAAAAGTCTTGTATCATTTCAAATATTCCACAATTAAATTTGATTTTTTTACCGAAATTAGTGTATAATATACTATGATTTTTGACCAAAACTTGCATTTCGAAACGTTTTATTGAATCTAATTTTCAGATGATTTTTTGCATGGACTTCCATCATAACCTTCCCTCTTAACATATATAAATGATCTGAAAAGTCTCGTATCATTTCAAATAGTTCACAATTAAATTTAATTTTTTTGACCAAAACTAGTGTATAATATACTACGATTTTTGACCGAAACTTGCATTTCGAAAAGTTTTATAGAATCTAGTTTTCAGATGATTTTTTGCATGGACTTCCATCATAACCATCCCTCTTAACATATATAAATGATCTGAAAAGTCTCATATCATTTCAAATAGTTCACTATTAAATTTGATTTTTTTGGGCCGAAACTAGTGTATAATATACAACGATTTTTGACCGAAACTTGCATTTCGAAAAGTTTAATAGAATCTAATTTTCAGATTTTTTTTGCATGGACTTCCATCATAACCTTCCCTCTCAACATATATAAATGATCTGAAAAGTCTCGTATCATTTCTAATAGTCCCCAATCAAATTTGATTTTTTTGACCTAAACTAGTGTATAATATACTACGATTTTTTACCGAAACCTGAATTTCGAAAAGTTTAATAGAATCTAATTTTCAGATTTTTTTTTGCATGGACTTCCATCATAACATTCCCTCTCAACATATATAAATGATCTGAAGAGGCTCGTATCATTTAAAATAGTCCCCAATTAAATTTGATTTTTTTGACCGAAACTAGTGTATAATATACTTCAATTTTTGAACGAAACTTGCATTTCAAAAAGTTTTTTAGAATCTAGTTTTCAGTTGCTTTTTTGCATGGACTTCCATCATAACCTTCCCTCTTAACATATATAAATGATCTAAAAAGTCTTGTATCTTGTCAAATATTCCACAATTAAATTTGATTTTTTTTACCGAAATTAGTGTATAATATACTACGATTTTTGACCGAAACTTATATTTCGAAAAGTTTTATTGAATCTAATTTTCATATGATTTTTTGCATGGACTTCCATCATAAACTTCCCTGTTAACATATATAAATGATCTGAAAAGTCTAGTATTATTTCAAATAGTCCACAATTAAATTTTATTTTTTTACCGAAATTAGTGTATAATATACTACGATTTTTGACCGAAACTTGCATTTCGAAATGTTTTATAGAATCTAATTTTCAGATGATTTTTTGCATGGACTTCCATCATAACCTTCCCTCTTAACATATATAAATGATCTGAAAAGTCTCGTATCATTTCAAATAGTTCACAATTAAATTTATTTTTTTGGACCGAAACTAGTGTATAATATACTATGATTTTTGACCGAAACTTGCATTTCGAAAAGTTTTATAGAATCTAGTTTTCAGATGATTTTTTGCATGGACTTCCCTCATAACCTTCCCTCTTAACATATATAAATGATCTGAAAAGTCTCGTATCATTTCAAATAGTCCCCAATCAAATTTGATTTTTTTGGACCGAAACTAGTGTATAATATACTACGATTTTTTACCGAAACTTGCATTTCGAAAAGTTTAATAGAATCTTATTTTCAGATGATTTTTTTTGCATGGCCTTCCATCATAAAATTTCCTCTCAACATATATAAATGATCTGAAAAGACTCGAATCATTTAAAATAGTCCCCAATCAAATTTGATTTTTTTGACCTAAACTAGTGTATAATATACTACGATTTTTGACCGAAACTTGAATTTCGAAAAGTTTAATAGAATATAATTATCAGATGATTTTTTTTTCATGGACTTCCATCATAACATTCCCTCTCAACATATATAAATGATCTGAAAAGTCTCATATCATTTAAAATATTCCCCAATTAAATTTGATTTTTTGGACCGAAACTAGTGTATAATATACTTCAATTTTTGACCGAAACTTGCATTTCGAAAAGTTTTATAAAATCTAGTTTTCAGATGATTTTTTACATGGACTTCTATCATAAACTTCCCTCTTAACATATATAAATGATCTGAAAAGTCTCGTATCATTTCAAATATTCCACAATTAAATTTGATTTTTTTACCGAAATTAGTGTATAATATAGTACGATTTTTGACCGAAACTTGCATTTCGAAAAGTTTTATTGAATCTAATTTTCAGATGATTTTTTACATGGACTTCCATCATACACTTCCCTCTTAACGTATATAAATGATCTGAAAAGTCTCGTATCATTTCAAATAGTCCACAATTAAATTTTATTTTTTTACCGAAATTAGTGTATAATATACTACGATTTTTGACCGAAACTTGCATTTCGAAATGTTTTATAGAATCTAATTTTCAGATGATTTTTTGCATGGACTTCCATCATAACCTTCCCTCTTAACATATATAAATGATCTGAAAAGCCTCGTATCATTTCAAATAGTTCACAATTAAAATTTATTTTTTTAACCGAAACTAGTGTATAATATACAACGATTTTTGAACGAAACTTGCATTTCGAAAAGTTTCATAGAATCTAATTTTCAGATTTTTTTTTTGCATGGACTTCCATCATAACATTCCCTCTCAACATATATAAATGATCTGAAAAGTCTCGTATCATTTAAAATAGTTCCCAATTAAATTGTATTTTTTTGACCGAAACTAGTGTATAATATACTTCAATTTTTGAACGAAACTTGCATTTCAAAAAGTTTTTTAGAATCTAGTTTTCAGTTGCTTTTTTGCATGGACTTCCATCATAACCTTCCCTCTTAACATATATAAATGATCTAAAAAGTCTTGTATCTTGTCAAATATTCCACAATTAAATTTGATTTTTTTTACCGAAATTAGTGTATAATATACTACGATTTTTGACCGAAACTTATATTTCGAAAAGTTTTATTGAATCTAATTTTCATATGATTTTTTGCATGGACTTCCATCATAAACTTCCCTGTTAACATATATAAATGATCTGAAAAGTCTAGTATTATTTCAAATAGTCCACAATTAAATTTTATTTTTTTACCGAAATTAGTGTATAATATACTACGATTTTTGACCGAAACTTGCATTTCGAAATGTTTTATAGAATCTAATTTTCAGATGATTTTTTGCATGGACTTCCATCATAACCTTCCCTCTTAACATATATAAATGATCTGAAAAGTCTCGTATCATTTCAAATAGTTCACAATTAAATTTATTTTTTTGGACCGAAACTAGTGTATAATATACTATGATTTTTGACCGAAACTTGCATTTCGAAAAGTTTTATAGAATCTAGTTTTCAGATGATTTTTTGCATGGACTTCCCTCATAACCTTCCCTCTTAACATATATAAATGATCTGAAAAGTCTCGTATCATTTCAAATAGTCCCCAATCAAATTTGATTTTTTTGGACCGAAACTAGTGTATAATATACTACGATTTTTTACCGAAACTTGCATTTCGAAAAGTTTAATAGAATCTTATTTTCAGATGATTTTTTTTGCATGGCCTTCCATCATAAAATTTCCTCTCAACATATATAAATGATCTGAAAAGACTCGAATCATTTAAAATAGTCCCCAATCAAATTTGATTTTTTTGACCTAAACTAGTGTATAATATACTACGATTTTTGACCGAAACTTGAATTTCGAAAAGTTTAATAGAATATAATTATCAGATGATTTTTTTTTCATGGACTTCCATCATAACATTCCCTCTCAACATATATAAATGATCTGAAAAGTCTCATATCATTTAAAATATTCCCCAATTAAATTTGATTTTTTGGACCGAAACTAGTGTATAATATACTTCAATTTTTGACCGAAACTTGCATTTCGAAAAGTTTTATAAAATCTAGTTTTCAGATGATTTTTTACATGGACTTCTATCATAAACTTCCCTCTTAACATATATAAATGATCTGAAAAGTCTCGTATCATTTCAAATATTCCACAATTAAATTTGATTTTTTTACCGAAATTAGTGTATAATATAGTACGATTTTTGACCGAAACTTGCATTTCGAAAAGTTTTATTGAATCTAATTTTCAGATGATTTTTTACATGGACTTCCATCATACACTTCCCTCTTAACGTATATAAATGATCTGAAAAGTCTCGTATCATTTCAAATAGTCCACAATTAAATTTTATTTTTTTACCGAAATTAGTGTATAATATACTACGATTTTTGACCGAAACTTGCATTTCGAAATGTTTTATAGAATCTAATTTTCAGATGATTTTTTGCATGGACTTCCATCATAACCTTCCCTCTTAACATATATAAATGATCTGAAAAGCCTCGTATCATTTCAAATAGTTCACAATTAAAATTTATTTTTTTAACCGAAACTAGTGTATAATATACAACGATTTTTGAACGAAACTTGCATTTCGAAAAGTTTCATAGAATCTAATTTTCAGATTTTTTTTTTGCATGGACTTCCATCATAACATTCCCTCTCAACATATATAAATGATCTGAAAAGTCTCGTATCATTTAAAATAGTTCCCAATTAAATTGTATTTTTTTGACCGAAACTAGTGTATAATATACTTCAATTTTTGACCGAAACTTGCATTTCGAAAAGTTTGTTAGAATCTAGTTTTCAGATGATTTTTTACATGGACTTATATCATAACCTTCCCTCTTAACATATATAAATGATCTGAAAAGTCTTGTATCATTTCAAATATTCCACAATTAAATTTGATTTTTTTACCGAAATTAGTGTATAATATACTATGATTTTTGACCAAAACTTGCATTTCGAAACGTTTTATTGAATCTAATTTTCAGATGATTTTTTGCATGGACTTCCATCATAACCTTCCCTCTTAACATATATAAATGATCTGAAAAGTCTCGTATCATTTCAAATAGTTCACAATTAAATTTAATTTTTTTGACCAAAACTAGTGTATAATATACTACGATTTTTGACCGAAACTTGCATTTCGAAAAGTTTTATAGAATCTAGTTTTCAGATGATTTTTTGCATGGACTTCCATCATAACCATCCCTCTTAACATATATAAATGATCTGAAAAGTCTCATATCATTTCAAATAGTTCACTATTAAATTTGATTTTTTTGGGCCGAAACTAGTGTATAATATACAACGATTTTTGACCGAAACTTGCATTTCGAAAAGTTTAATAGAATCTAATTTTCAGATTTTTTTTGCATGGACTTCCATCATAACCTTCCCTCTCAACATATATAAATGATCTGAAAAGTCTCGTATCATTTCTAATAGTCCCCAATCAAATTTGATTTTTTTGACCTAAACTAGTGTATAATATACTACGATTTTTTACCGAAACCTGAATTTCGAAAAGTTTAATAGAATCTAATTTTCAGATTTTTTTTTGCATGGACTTCCATCATAACATTCCCTCTCAACATATATAAATGATCTGAAGAGGCTCGTATCATTTAAAATAGTCCCCAATTAAATTTGATTTTTTTGACCGAAACTAGTGTATAATATACTTCAATTTTTGAACGAAACTTGCATTTCAAAAAGTTTTTTAGAATCTAGTTTTCAGTTGCTTTTTTGCATGGACTTCCATCATAACCTTCCCTCTTAACATATATAAATGATCTAAAAAGTCTTGTATCTTGTCAAATATTCCACAATTAAATTTGATTTTTTTTACCGAAATTAGTGTATAATATACTACGATTTTTGACCGAAACTTATATTTCGAAAAGTTTTATTGAATCTAATTTTCATATGATTTTTTGCATGGACTTCCATCATAAACTTCCCTGTTAACATATATAAATGATCTGAAAAGTCTAGTATTATTTCAAATAGTCCACAATTAAATTTTATTTTTTTACCGAAATTAGTGTATAATATACTACGATTTTTGACCGAAACTTGCATTTCGAAATGTTTTATAGAATCTAATTTTCAGATGATTTTTTGCATGGACTTCCATCATAACCTTCCCTCTTAACATATATAAATGATCTGAAAAGTCTCGTATCATTTCAAATAGTTCACAATTAAATTTATTTTTTTGGACCGAAACTAGTGTATAATATACTATGATTTTTGACCGAAACTTGCATTTCGAAAAGGTTTATAGAATCTAGTTTTCAGATGATTTTTTGCATGGACTTCCCTCATAACCTTCCCTCTTAACATATATAAATGATCTGAAAAGTCTCGTATCATTTCAAATAGTCCCCAATCAAATTTGATTTTTTTGGACCGAAACTAGTGTATAATATACTACGATTTTTTACCGAAACTTGCATTTCGAAAAGTTTAATAGAATCTTATTTTCAGATAATTTTTTTTGCATGGGCTTCCATCATAACATTTCCTCTCAACATATATAAATGATCTGAAAAGACTCGAATCATTTAAAATAGTCCCCAATCAAATTTGATTTTTTTGACCTAAACTAGTGTATAATATACTACGATTTTTGACCGAAACTTGAATTTCGAAAAGTTTAATAGAATATAATTTTCAGATGATTTTTTTTGCATGGACTTCCATCATAACATTCCCTCTCAACATATATAAATGATCTGAAGAGTCTCGTATCATTTAAAATTTTCCCCAATTAAATTTGATTTTTTTGACCGAAACTAGTGTATAATATACTTCAAATTTTGACCGAAACTTGCATTTCGAAAAGTTTTATAAAATCTAGTTTTCAGATGATTTTTTACATGGACTTCTATCATAACCTTCCCTCTTAACATATATAAATGATCTGAAAAGTCTCGTATCATTTCAAATATTCCACAATTAAATTTGATTTTTTTACCGAAATTAGTGTATAATATACAACGATTTTTGACCGAAACTTGCATTTCGAAAAGTTTCATAGAATCTAATTTTCAGATGATTTTTTGCATGGACTTCCATCATACACTTCCCTCTTAACGTATATAAATGATCTGAAAAGTCTCGTATCATTTCAAATAGTCCACAATTAAATTTTATGTTTTTACCGAAATTAGTGTATAATATACTACGATTTTTTACCGAAACTTGCATTTCGAAATGTTTTATAGAATCTAATTTTCAGATGATTTTTTGCATGGACTTCCATCATAACCTTCCCTCTTAACATATATAAATGATCTGAAAAGTCTCGTATCATTTCAAATAGTTCATAATTAAATTTTATTTTTTTAACCGAAACTAGTGTATAATATACAACGATTTTTGACCGAAACTTGCATTTCGAAAAGTTTCATAGTATCTAATTTTCAGATGATTTTTTGCATGGACTTCCCTCATAACCTCCCCTCTTAACATATATAAATGATCTGAAAAGTCTCGTATCATTTCAAATAGTCCCCAATCAAATTTGATTTTTTTGGACCGAAACTAGTGTATAATATACTACGATTTTTTATCGAAACTTGCATTTCGAAAAGTTTAATAGAATCTTATTTTCAGATGATTTTTTTTGCATGGGCTTCCATCATAACATTTCCTCTCAACATATATAAATGATCTGAAAAGACTCGAATCATTTAAAATAGTCCCCAATCAAATTTGATTTTTTTGACCTAAACTAGTGTATAATATACTACGATTTTTGACCGAAACTTGAATTTCGAAAAGTTTAATAGAATATAATTTTCAGACGATTTTTTTTGCATGGACTTCCATCACAACATTCCCTCTCAACATATATAAATGATCTGAAAAGTCTCCTATCATTTAAAATATTCCCCAATTAAATTTGATTTTTTTGACCGAAACTAGTGTATAATATACTTCAATTTTTGACCGAAACTTGCATTTCGAAAAGTTGTATAAAATCTAGTTTTCAGATGATTTTTTACATGGACTTCTATCATAACCTTCCCTCTTAACATATATAAATGATCTGAAAAGTCTCGTATCATTTCAAATATTCCACAATTAAATTTAATTTTTTTACCGAAATTAGTGTATATTATACTACGATTTTTGACCGAAACTTGCATTTCGAAAAGTTTTATTGAATCTAATTTTCAGATGATTTTTTGCAAGGACTTCCATCATAACCTTCCCTCTTAACATATATAAATGATCTGAAAAGTCTCGTATCTTTTCAAAAAGTTCACAATTAAATTTAATTTTTTTGACCGAAACTAGTGTATAATATACTACGATTTTTGACCGAAACTTGCATTTTGAAAAGTTTTATAGAATCTAATTTTCAGATGATTTTTTGCATGGACTTCCATCATAACCTTCCCTCTTAACATATATAAATGATCTGAAAAGTCTCGTATCATTTCAAATAGTTCACAATTAAATTTTATTTTTTTAACCGAAACTAGTGTATAATATACAACGATTTTTGACCGAAACTTGCATTTCGAAAAGTTTCATAGTATCTAATTTTCAGATGATTTTTTGCATGGACTTCCCTCATAACCTCCCCTCTTAACATATATAAATGATCTGAAAAGTCTCGTATCATTTCAAATAGTCCCCAATCAAATTTGATTTTTTTGGACCGAAACTAGTGTATAATATACTACGATTTTTTATCGAAACTTGCATTTCGAAAAGTTTAATAGAATCTTATTTTCAGATGATTTTTTTTGCATGGGCTTCCATCATAACATTTCCTCTCAACATATATAAATGATCTGAAAAGACTCGAATCATTTAAAATAGTCCCCAATCAAATTTGATTTTTTTGACCTAAACTAGTGTATAATATACTACGATTTTTGACCGAAACTTGAATTTCGAAAAGTTTAATAGAATATAATTTTCAGACGATTTTTTTTGCATGGACTTCCATCACAACATTCCCTCTCAACATATATAAATGATCTGAAAAGTCTCCTATCATTTAAAATATTCCCCAATTAAATTTGATTTTTTTGACCGAAACTAGTGTATAATATACTTCAATTTTTGACCGAAACTTGCATTTCGAAAAGTTTTATAAAATCTAGTTTTCAGATGATTTTTTACATGGACTTCTATCATAACCTTCCCTCTTAACATATATAAATGATCTGAAAAGTCTCGTATCATTTCAAATATTCCACAATTAAATTTGATTTTTTTACCGAAATTAGTGTATAATATACTACGATTTTTGACCGAAACTTGCTTTTCGAAAAGTTTTATTGAATCTAATTTTCAGATGATTTTTTGCATGGACTTCCATCATACACTTCCCTCTTAACGTATATAAATGATCTGAAAAGTCTCGTATCATTTCAAATAGTCCACAATTAAATTTTATGTTTTTACCGAAATTAGTGTATAATATACTACGATTTTTGACCGAAACTTGCATTTCGAAATGTTTTATAGAATCTAATTTTCAGATGATTTTTTGCATGGACTTCCATCATAACCTTCCCTCTTAACATATATAAATGATCTGAAAAGTCTCGTATCATTTCAAATAGTTCACAATTAAATTTTATTTTTTTAACCGAAACTAGTGTATAATATACAACGATTTTTGACCGAAACTTGCATTTCGAAAAGTTTCATAGAATCTAATTTTCAGATGATTTTTTGCATGGACTTCCCTCATAACCTTCCCTCTTAACATATATAAATGATCTGAAAAGTCTCGTATCATTTCAAATAGTCCCCAATCAAATTTGATTTTTTTGGACCGAAACTAGTGTATAATATACTACGATTTTTTACCGAAACTTGCTTTTCGAAAAGTTTAATAGAATCTTATTTTCAGATGATTTTTTTTGCATGGGCTTCCATCATAACATTTCCTCTCAACATATATAAATGATCTGAAAAGACTCGAATCATTTAAAATAGTCCCCAATCAAATTTGATTTTTTTGACCTAAACTAGTGTATAATATACTACGATTTTTGATCGAAACATGAATTTCGAAAAGTTTAATAGAATATAATTTTCAGATGATTTTTTTTGCATGGACTTCCATCATAACATTCCCTCTCAACATATATAAATGATCTGAAAAGTCTCATATCATTTAAAATAATCCCCAATTAAATTTGATTTTTTTGACCGAAACTAGTGTATAATATACTTTAATTTTTGACCGAAACTTGCATTTCGAAAAGTTTTATAAAATCTAGTTTTCAGATGATTTTTTGCATAGACTTCCATCATAACCTTCCCTCTTAACATATATAAATGATCTGAAAAGTCTCGTATCATTTCAAATAGTTCACAATTAAATTTTATTTTTTTAACCGAAACTAGTGTATAATATACAACGATTTTTGACCGAAACTTGCATTTCGAAAAGTTTCATAGAATCTAATTTTCAGATTTTTTTTGCATGGACTTCCATCATAACCTTCCCTCTTAACATATATAAATGATCTGAAGAGTCTCGTATCATTTCAAATAGTCACCAATCAAATTTGATTTTTTTGACCGAAACTAGTGTATAATATACTACATTTTTTTTACCGAAACCTGCATTTTGAAAAGTTTAATAGAATCTAATTTTCAGATGATTTTTTTTGCATGGACTTCCATCATAACATTCCCTCTCAACATATATAAATGATCTGAAAAGTCTCGTATCATTTCAAATAGTTCCCAATTAAATTTGATTTTTTTGACCGAAACTAGTGTATAATATACTTCAATTTTTGACAGAAACTTGCATTTCGAAAAGTTTTTTAGAATCTAGATTTCAGATGATTTTTTACATGGACTTCTTTCATAACCTTCCCTCTTAACATATATAATTGATCTGAAAAGTCTCGTATCATTTCAAATATTCCACAATTAAATTTAATTTTTTTACCGAAATTAGTGTATATTATACTACGATTTTTGACCGAAACTTGCATTTCGAAAAGTTTTATTGAATCTAATTTTCAGATGATTTTTTGCAAGGACTTCCATCATAACCTTCCCTCTTAACATATATAAATGATCTGAAAAGTCTCGTATCTTTTCAAAAAGTTCACAATTAAATTTAATTTTTTTGACCGAAACTAGTGTATAATATACTACGATTTTTGACCGAAACTTGCATTTTGAAAAGTTTTATAGAATCTAATTTTCAGATGATTTTTTGCATGGACTTCCATCATAACCTTCCCTCTTAACATATATAAATGATCTGAAAAGTCTCGTATCATTTCAAATAGTTCACAATTAAATTTTATTTTTTTAACCGAAACTAGTGTATAATATACAACGATTTTTGACCGAAACTTGCATTTCGAAAAGTTTCATAGTATCTAATTTTCAGATGATTTTTTGCATGGACTTCCCTCATAACCTCCCCTCTTAACATATATAAATGATCTGAAAAGTCTCGTATCATTTCAAATAGTCCCCAATCAAATTTGATTTTTTTGGACCGAAACTAGTGTATAATATACTACGATTTTTTATCGAAACTTGCATTTCGAAAAGTTTAATAGAATCTTATTTTCAGATGATTTTTTTTGCATGGGCTTCCATCATAACATTTCCTCTCAACATATATAAATGATCTGAAAAGACTCGAATCATTTAAAATAGTCCCCAATCAAATTTGATTTTTTTGACCTAAACTAGTGTATAATATACTACGATTTTTGACCGAAACTTGAATTTCGAAAAGTTTAATAGAATATAATTTTCAGACGATTTTTTTTGCATGGACTTCCATCACAACATTCCCTCTCAACATATATAAATGATCTGAAAAGTCTCCTATCATTTAAAATATTCCCCAATTAAATTTGATTTTTTTGACCGAAACTAGTGTATAATATACTTCAATTTTTGACCGAAACTTGCATTTCGAAAAGTTTTATAAAATCTAGTTTTCAGATGATTTTTTACATGGACTTCTATCATAACCTTCCCTCTTAACATATATAAATGATCTGAAAAGTCTCGTATCATTTCAAATATTCCACAATTAAATTTGATTTTTTTACCGAAATTAGTGTATAATATACTACGATTTTTGACCGAAACTTGCTTTTCGAAAAGTTTTATTGAATCTAATTTTCAGATGATTTTTTGCATGGACTTCCATCATACACTTCCCTCTTAACGTATATAAATGATCTGAAAAGTCTCGTATCATTTCAAATAGTCCACAATTAAATTTTATGTTTTTACCGAAATTAGTGTATAATATACTACGATTTTTGACCGAAACTTGCATTTCGAAATGTTTTATAGAATCTAATTTTCAGATGATTTTTTGCATGGACTTCCATCATAACCTTCCCTCTTAACATATATAAATGATCTGAAAAGTCTCGTATCATTTCAAATAGTTCACAATTAAATTTTATTTTTTTAACCGAAACTAGTGTATAATATACAACGATTTTTGACCGAAACTTGCATTTCGAAAAGTTTCATAGAATCTAATTTTCAGATGATTTTTTGCATGGACTTCCCTCATAACCTTCCCTCTTAACATATATAAATGATCTGAAAAGTCTCGTATCATTTCAAATAGTCCCCAATCAAATTTGATTTTTTTGGACCGAAACTAGTGTATAATATACTACGATTTTTTACCGAAACTTGCTTTTCGAAAAGTTTAATAGAATCTTATTTTCAGATGATTTTTTTTGCATGGGCTTCCATCATAACATTTCCTCTCAACATATATAAATGATCTGAAAAGACTCGAATCATTTAAAATAGTCCCCAATCAAATTTGATTTTTTTGACCTAAACTAGTGTATAATATACTACGATTTTTGATCGAAACATGAATTTCGAAAAGTTTAATAGAATATAATTTTCAGATGATTTTTTTTGCATGGACTTCCATCATAACATTCCCTCTCAACATATATAAATGATCTGAAAAGTCTCATATCATTTAAAATAATCCCCAATTAAATTTGATTTTTTTGACCGAAACTAGTGTATAATATACTTTAATTTTTGACCGAAACTTGCATTTCGAAAAGTTTTATAAAATCTAGTTTTCAGATGATTTTTTACATGGACTTCTATCATAACCTTCCCTCTTAACATATATAAATGATCTGAAAAGTCTCGTATCATTTCAAATAGTCCACAATTAAATTTTATTTTTTTACCGAAATTAGTGTATAATATACTACGATTTTTGACCGAAACTTGCATTTCGAAATGTTTTATAGAATCTAATTTTCAGATGATTTTTTGCATGGACTTCCATCATAACCTTCCCTCTTAACATATATAAATGATCTGAAAAGTCTCGTATCATTTAAAATAGTCCCCAATCAAAATTGATTTTTTTGGACCGAAACTAGTGTATAATATACTACTAGTTTTTACCGAAACTTGCATTTCGAAAAGTTTAATAGAATCTTATTTTCAGATGATTTTTTTTGCATGAATTTCCATCATAACATTCCCTCTCAACATATATAAATGATCTGAAAAGTCTCGTATCATTTAAAATAGTCCCCAATCAAATTTGATTTTTTTGACCTAAACTAGTGTATAATATACTACGATTTTTGACCGAAACTTGAATTTGGAAAATTTAATAGAATATAATTTTCAGATGATTTTTTTTTGCATGGACTTCCATCATAACATTCCCTCTCAACATATATAAATGATTTGAAAAGTCTCGTATCATTTAAAATAGTCCCCAATTAAATTTGATTTTTTTGACCGAAACTAGTGTATAATATACTTCAATTTTAGACCGAAACTTGCATTTCGAAAAGTTTTTTAGAATCTAGTTTTCAGATGATTTTTTACATGGACTTCTATCATAACCTTCCCTATTAACATATATAAATGATCTGAAAAGTCTCGTATCATTTCAAATATTCCACAATTAAATTTGATTTTTTTACCGAAATTAGTGTATAATATACTACGATTTTTGACCGAAACTTGCATTTCGAAAAGTTTTATTGAATCTAATTTTCAGATGATTTTTTGCATGGACTTCCATCATACACTTCCCTCTTAACATATATAAATGATCTGAAAAGTCTCGTATCATTTCAAATAGTCCACAATTAAATTTTACTTTTTTACCTAAATTAGTGTATAATATACTACGATTTTTGTACGAAACTTGCATTTCGAAATGTTTTATAGAATCTAATTTTCAGATGATTTTTTGCATAGACTTCCATCATAACCTTCCCTCTTAACATATATAAATGATCTGAAAAGTCTCGTATCATTTCAAATAGTTCACAATTAAATTTTATTTTTTTAACCGAAACTAGTGTATAATATACAACGATTTTTGACCGAAACTTGCATTTCGAAAAGTTTCATAGAATCTAATTTTCAGATTTTTTTTGCATGGACTTCCATCATAACCTTCCCTCTTAACATATATAAATGATCTGAAGAGTCTCGTATCATTTCAAATAGTCACCAATCAAATTTGATTTTTTTGACCGAAACTAGTGTATAATATACTACATTTTTTTTACCGAAACCTGCATTTTGAAAAGTTTAATAGAATCTAATTTTCAGATGATTTTTTTTGCATGGACTTCCATCATAACATTCCCTCTCAACATATATAAATGATCTGAAAAGTCTCGTATCATTTCAAATAGTTCCCAATTAAATTTGATTT
The DNA here is from genome assembly GCA_963966055.1 of Lathyrus aphaca. Lineage (NCBI taxonomy): Eukaryota > Viridiplantae > Streptophyta > Magnoliopsida > Fabales > Fabaceae > Lathyrus > Lathyrus aphaca. The sequence goes on along the minus strand of OZ014521.1, from coordinate 597,867,939 downwards.
TTTTGACCGAAACTAGTGTATAATATACTTCAATTTTTGACAGAAACTTGCATTTCGAAAAGTTTTTTAGAATCTAGATTTCAGATGATTTTTTACATGGACTTCTTTCATAACCTTCCCTCTTAACATATATAATTGATCTGAAAAGTCTCGTATCATTTCAAATATTCCACAATTAAATTTAATTTTTTTACCGAAATTAGTGTATATTATACTACGATTTTTGACCGAAACTTGCATTTCGAAAAGTTTTATTGAATCTAATTTTCAGATGATTTTTTGCAAGGACTTCCATCATAACCTTCCCTCTTAACATATATAAATGATCTGAAAAGTCTCGTATCTTTTCAAATAGTTCACAATTAAATTTAATTTTTTTGACCGAAACTAGTGTATAATATACTACGATTTTTGACCGAAACTTGCATTTTGAAAAGTTTTATAGAATCTAGTTTTCAGATGATTTTTTGCATGGACTTCCATCATAACCTTCCCTCATAACATATATAAATGATCTGAAAAGTCTCGTATCATTTCAAATAGTCCCCAATCAAAATTGATTTTTTTGGACCTAAACTAGTGTATAATATACTACTAGTTTTTACCGAAACTTGCATTTCGAAAAGTTTAATAGAATCTTATTTTCAAATGATTTTTTTTGCATGGACTTCCATCATAACATTCCCTCTCAACATATATAAATGATCTGAAAAGTCTCGTATCATTTAAAACAGTCCCCAATCAAATTTGATTTTTTTGACCTAAACTAGTGTATAATATACTACGATTTTTGACCGAAACTTGAATTTGGAAAATTTAATAGAATATAATTTTCAGATGATTTTTTTTGCATGGACTTCCATCATAACATTCCCTCTCAACATATATAAATGATTTGAAAAGTCTTGTATCATTTAAAATAGTCCCCAATTAAATTTGATTTTTTTGACCGAAACTAGTGTATAATATACTTCAATTTTAGACCGAAACTTGCATTTCGAAAAGTTTTTTAGAATCTAGTTTTCAGATGATTTTTTACATGGACTTCTATCATAACCTTCCCTCTTAACATATATAAATGATCTGAAAAGTCTCGTATCATTTCAAATATTCCACAATTAAATTTGATTTTTTTACCGAAATTAGTGTATAATATACTACGATTTTTGACCGAAACTTGCATTTCGAAAAGTTTTATTGAATCTAATTTTCAGATGATTTTTTGCATGGACTTCCATCATAAACTTCCCTCTTAACATATATAAATGATCTGAAAAGTCTCATATCATTTCAAATAGTTCACAATTTAATTTAATTTTTTTGACCGAAACTAGTGTATAATATACTACGATTTTTGTCCGAAACATGCATTTCGAAACGTTTTATAGAATCTAGTTTTCAGATGATTTTTTGCATGGACTTCCATCATAACCTTCCCTCTTAACATATATAAATGATCTAAAAAGTCTCGAATCATTTCAAATAGTCCCCAATCAAATTTGATTTTTTTTTCCGAAACTAATGTATAATATACTACGATTTTTTATCGAAACTTGCATTTCGAAAAGTTTAATAGAATCTTATTTTCAGATGATTTTTTTTGCATGGACTTCCATCATAACATTCCCTCTCAACATATATAAATGATCTGAAAAGTCTCGTATCATTTAAAATAGTCCCCAATCAAATTTGATTTTTTTGACCTAAACTAGTGTATAATATACTACGATTTTTGACCGAAACTTGAATTTGGAAAATTTAATAGAATATAATTTTCAGATGATTTTTTTTGCATGGACTTCCATCATAACATTCCCTCTCAACATATATAAATGATTTGAAAAGTCTCGTATCATTTAAAATAGTCCCCAATTAAATTTGATTTTTTTGACCGAAACTAGTGTATAATATACTTCAATTTTAGACAGAAACTTGCATTTCGAAAAGTTTTTTAGAATCTAGTTTTCAGATGATTTTTTACATGGACTTCTATCATAACCTTCCCTCTTAACATATATAAATGATCTGAAAAGTCTCGTATCATTTCAAATATTCCACAATTAAATTTGATTTGTTTACCGAAATTAGTGTATAATATACTACGATTTTTGACCGAAACTTGCATTTCGAAAAGTTTTATTGAATCTAATTTTCAGATGCTTTTTTGCATGGACTTCCATCATAAACTTCCCTCTTAACATATATAAATGATCTGAAAAGTCTCGTATCATTTCAAATAGTTCACAATTTAATTTAATTTTTTTGACCGAAACTAGTGTATAATATACTACGATTTTTGTCCGAAAGTTGCATTTCGAAAAGTTTTATATACTCTAGTTTTCAGATGATTTTTTGCATGGACTTCCATCATAACCTTCCCTCTTAACATATATAAATGATCTGAAAAGTCTCGTATCATTTCAAATAGTCCCCAATCAAATTTGATTTTTTTTTACCGAAACTAATGTATAATATACTACGATTTTTTACCGAAACTTGCATTTCGAAAAGTTTAATAGAATCTTATTTTCAGATAATTTTTTTTGCATGGACTTCCATCATAACATTCCCTCTCAACATATATAAATGATCTGAAAAGTCTCGTATCATTTAAAATAGTCCCCAATCAAATTTGATTTCTTTGACCTATACTAGTGTATAATATACTACGATTTTTGACCGAAACTTGAATTTGGAAAATTTAATAGAATATAATTTTCAGATGATTTTTTTTGCATGGACTTCCATCATAACATTCCCTCTCAACATATATAAATGATTTGAAAAGTCTCGTATCATTTAAAATAGTCCCCAATTAAATTTGATTTTTTTTGACCGAAACTAGTGTATAATATACTTCAATTTTAGACCGAAACTTGCATTTCGAAAAGTTTTTTAGAATCTAGTTTTCAGATGATTTTTTACATGGACTTCTATCATAACCTTCCCTCTTAACATATATAAATGATCTGAAAAGTCTCGTATCATTTCAAATATTCCACAATTAAATTTGATTTGTTTACCGAAATTAGTGTATAATATACTACGATTTTTGACCGAAACTTGCATTTCAAAAAGTTTTATTGAATCTAATTTTCAGATGATTTTTTGCATGGACTTCCATCATAAACTTCCCTCTTAACATATATAAATGATCTGAAAAGTCTCGTATCATTTCAAATAGTTCACAATTAAATTTAATTTTTTTGACCGAAACTAGTGTATAATATACTACGATTTTTGTCCGAAAGTTGCATTTCGAAAAGTTTTATAGAATCTAGTTTTCAGATGATTTTTTGCATGGACTTCCATCATAACCTTCCCTCTTAACATATATAAATGATCTGAAAAGTCTCGTATCATTTCAAATAGTCCCCAATCAAATTTGATTTTTTTTACCGAAACTAATGTATAATATACTACGATTTTTTACCGAAACTTGCATTTCGAAAAGTTTAATAGAATCTTATTTTCAGATTATTTTTTTTGCATGGACTTCCATCATAACATTCCCTCTCAACATATATAAATGATCTGAAAAGTCTCGTATCATTTAAAATAGTCCCCAATCAAATTTGATTTTTTTGACCTAAACTAGTGTATAATATACTACGATTTTTGACCGAAACTTGAATTTGGAAAATTTAATAGAATATAATTTTCAGATGATTTTTTTTGCATGGACTTCCATCATAACATTCCCTCTCAACATATATAAATGATTTGAGAAGTCTCGTATCATTTAAAATAGTCCCCAATTAAATTTGATTTTTTTACCGAAACTAGTGTATAATATACTTCAATTTTAGACCGAAACTTGCATTTCGAAAAGTTTTTTAGAATCTAGTTTTCAGATGATTTTTTACATGGACTTCTATCATAACCTTCCCTCTTAACATATATAAATGATCTGAAAAGTCTCGTATCATTTCAAATATTCCACAATTAAATTTGATTTTTTTACCGAAATTAGTGTATAATATACTACGATTTTTGACCGAAACTTGCATTTCGAAAAGATTTATTGAATCTAATTTTCAGATGATTTTTTGCATGGACTTCCATCATACACTTCCCTCTTAACATATATAAATGATCTGAAAAGTCTCGTATCATTTCAAATAGTTCACAATTAAATTTAATTTTTTTGACCGAAAATAGTGTATAATATACTACGATTTTTGTCCGAAACTTGCATTTCGAAAAGTTTAATAGAATCTTATTTTCAGATAATTTTTTGCATGGACTTCCATCATAACCTTCCCTCTTAACATATATAAATGATCTGAAAAGTCTCGTATCATTTCAAATAGTCCCCAATCAAATTTGATTTCTTTGACCTAAACTAGTGTATAATATACTACGATTTTTGACCGAAACTTGACTTTGGAAAATTTAATAGAATATAATTTTCAGATGATTTTTTTTGCATGGACTTCCATCATAACATTCCCTCTCAACATATATAAATGATTTGAAAAGTCTCGTATCATTTAAAATAGTCCCCAATTAAATTTGATTTTTTTTGACCGAAACTAGTGTATAATATACTTCAATTTTAGACCGAAACTTGCATTTCGAAAAGTTTTTTAGAATCTAGTTTTCAGATGATTTTTTACATGGACTTCTATCATAACCTTCCCTCTTAACATATATAAATGATGTGAAAAGTCTCGTATCATTTCAAATATTCCACAATTAAATTTGATTTGTTTACCGAAATTAGTGTATAATATACTACGATTTTTGACCGAAACTTGCATTTCAAAAAGTTTTATTGAATCTAATTTTCAGATGATTTTTTGCATGGACTTCCATCATAAACTTCCCTCTTAACATATATAAATGATCTGAAAAGTCTCGTATCATTTCAAATAGTTCACAATTAAATTTAATTTTTTTGACCGAAACTAGTGTATAATATACTACGATTTTTGTCCGAAAGTTGCATTTCGAAAAGTTTTATAGAATCTAGTTTTTAGATGATTTTTTGCATGGACTTCCATCATAACCTTCCCTCTTAACATATATAAATGATCTGAAAAGTCTCGTATCATTTCAAATATTCCACAATTAAATTTGATTTTTTTACCGAAATTAGTGTATAATATACTACGATTTTTGACCGGAACTTGCATTTCGAAAAGATTTATTGAATCTAATTTTCAGATGATTTTTTGCATGGACTTCCATCATACACTTCCCTCTTAACATATATAAATGATCTGAAAAGTCTCGTATCATTTCAAATAGTTCACAATTAAATTTAATTTTTTTGACAGAAAATAGTGTATAATATACTACGATTTTTGTCCGAAACATGCATTTCGAAAAGTTTTATAGAATCTAGTTTTCAGATGATTTTTTGCATGGACTTCCATCATAACCTTCCCTCTTAACATATATAAATGATCTGAAAAGTCTCGTATCATTTAAAATAGTCCCCAATCAAATTTGATTTCTTTGACCTAAACTAGTGTATAATATACTACGATTTTTGACCGAAACTTGAATTTGGAAAATTTAATAGAATATAATTTTCAGATGATTTTTTTTGCATGGACTTCCATCATAACATTCCCTCTCAACATATATAAATGATTTGAAAAGTCTCGTATCATTTAAAATAGTCCCCAATTAAATTTGATTTTTTTTGACCGAAACTAGTGTATAATATACTTCAATTTTAGACCGAAACTTGCATTTCGAAAAGTTTTTTAGAATCTAGTTTTCAGATGATTTTTTACATGGACTTCTATCATAACCTTCCCTCTTAACATATATAAATGATCTGAAAAGTCTCGTATCATTTCAAATATTCCACAATTAAATTTTATTTTTTTACCGAAATTAGTGTATAATATACTTCGATTTTTGACCGAAACTTGCATTTCAAAAAGTTTTATTGAATCTAATTTTCAGATGATTTTTTGCATGGACTTCCATCATAAACTTCCCTCTTAACATATATAAATGATCTGAAAAGTCTCGTATCATTTCAAATAGTTCACAATTAAATTTAATTTTTTTGACCGAAACTAGTGTATAATATACTACGATTTTTGTCCGAAAGTTGCATTTCGAAAAGTTTTATAGAATCTAGTTTTCAGATGATTTTTTGCATGGACTTCCATCATAACCTTCCCTCTTAACATATATAAATGATCTGAAAAGTCTCGTATCATTTCAAATAGTCCCCAATCAAATTTGATTTTTTTACCGAAACTAATGTATAATATACTACGATTTTTTACCGAAACTTGCATTTCGAAAAGTTTAATAGAATCTTATTTTCAGATTATTTTTTTTGCATGGACTTCCATCATAACATTCCCTCTCAACATATATAAATGATCTGAAAAGTCTCGTATCATTTAAAATAGTCCCCAATCAAATTTGATTTTTTTGACCTAAACTAGTGTATAATATACTACGATTTTTGACCGAAACTTGAATTTGGAAAATTTAATAGAATATAATTTTCAGATGATTTTTTTTGCATGGACTTCCATCATAACATTCCCTCTCAACATATATAAATGATTTGAAAAGTCTCGTATCATTTAAAATAGTCCCCAATTAAATTTGATTTTTTTTGACCGAAACTAGTGTATAATATACTTCAATTTTAGACCGAAACTTGCATTTCGAAAAGTTTTTTAGAATCTAGTTTTCAGATGATTTTTTACATGGACTTCTATCATAACCTTCCCTCTTAACATATATAAATGATCTGAAAAGTCTCGTATCATTTCAAATATTCCACAATTAAATTTTATTTTTTTACCGAAATTAGTGTATAATATACTTCGATTTTTGACCGAAACTTGCATTTCAAAAAGTTTTATTGAATCTAATTTTCAGATGATTTTTTGCATGGACTTCTATCATAAACTTCCCTCTTAACATATATAAATGATCTGAAAAGTCTCGTATCATTTCAAATAGTTCACAATTAAATTTAATTTTTTTGACCGAAACTAGTGTATAATATACTACGATTTTTGTCCGAAAGTTGCATTTCGAAAAGTTTTATAGAATCTAGTTTTCAGATGATTTTTTGCATGGACTTCCATCATAACCTTCCCTCTTAACATATATAAATGATCTGAAAAGTCTCGTATCATTTCAAATAGTCCCCAATCAAATTTGATTTTTTTACCGAAACTAATGTATAATATACTACGATTTTTTACCGAAACTTGCATTTCGAAAAGTTTAATAGAATCTTATTTTCAGATTATTTTTTTTGCATGGACTTCCATCATAACATTCCCTCTCAACATATATAAATGATCTGAAAAGTCTCGTATCATTTAAAATAGTCCCCAATCAAATTTGATTTTTTTGACCTAAACTAGTGTATAATATACTACGATTTTTGACCGAAACTTGAATTTGGAAAATTTAATAGAATATAATTTTCAGATGATTTTTTTTGCATGGACTTCCATCATAACATTCCCTCTCAACATATATAAATGATTTGAAAAGTCTCGTATCATTTAAAATAGTCCCCAATTAAATTTGATTTTTTTTACCGAAACTAGTGTATAATATACTTCAATTTTAGACCGAAACTTGCATTTCGAAAAGTTTTTTAGAATCTAGTTTTCAGATGATTTTTTACATGGACTTCTATCATAACCTTCCCTCTTAACATATATAAATGATCTGAAAAGTCTCGTATCATTTCAAATATTCCACAATTAAATTTGATTTGTTTACCGAAATTAGTGTATAATATACTACAATTAAATTTCAAATTTGATTTTTTTAAACTAAACTAGTGTATAATATACTACGATTTTTGACCGAAACTTGAATTTCGAAAAGTTTAATAGAATAAAATTTTCAGATGATTTTTTTGCATGGACTTCCATCATAACATTCCCTCTCAACATATATAAATGATCTGAAAAGTCTCGTATCATTTAATATAGTCCCCAATTAAATTTGATTTTTTTGACCGAAACTAGTGTATAATATACTTCAATTTTTGACCGAAACTTGCATTTCGAAAAGTTTTTTAGAATCTAGTTTTCAGATGATTTTTCACATGGACTTCTATCATAACCTTCCCTCTTAACATATATAAATGATCTGAAAAGTCTCGTATCATTTCAAATATTCCACAATTAAATTTGATTTTTTTACCGAAATTAGTGTATATTATACTACGATTTTTGACCGAAACTTGCATTTCGAAAAGTTTTATTGAATCTAATTTTCAGATGATTTTTTGCATGGACTTCCATCATAACCTTCCCTCTTAACATATATAAATGATCTGAAAAGTATCGTATCGTTTCAAATAGTTCACAATTAAATTTTATTTTTTGACTGAAATTAGTGTATAATATACTACGATTTTTGACCGAAACTTGCATTTCGAAAAGTTTTATAGAACTAGTTTTCAGATGATTTTTTGCATGGACTTCCATCATAACCTTCCCTCTTAACATATATAAATGATCTGAAAAGTCTCGTATCATTTCAAATAGTCCCCAATCAAATTTGATTTTTTTGGACCGAAACTAGTGTATAATATACTACGATTTTTTACCGAAACTTGCATTTCGAAAAGTTTAATAGAATCTTATTTTTAGATGATTTTTTTTGCATGGACTTCCAACATAACATTCCCTCTCAACATATATAAATGATCTGAAAGGACTCGTATCATTTAAAATATTCCCCAATCAAATTTGATTTTTTTTAACTAAACTAGTGTATAATATACTACGATTTTTGACCGAAACTTGAATTTCGAAAAGTTTAATAGAATAAAATTTTCAGATGATTTTTTTGCATGGACTTCCATCATAACATTCCCTCTCAACATATATAAATGATTTGAGAAGTCTCGTATCATTTAAAATAGTCCCCAATTAAATTTGATTTTTTTTACCGAAACTAGTGTATAATATACTTCAATTTTAGACCGAAACTTGCATTTCGAAAAGTTTTTTAGAATCTAGTTTTCAGATGATTTTTTACATGGACTTCTATCATAACCTTCCCTCTTAACATATATAAATGATCTGAAAAGTCTCGTATCATTTCAAATATTCCACAATTAAATTTGATTTGTTTACCGAAATTAGTGTATAATATACTACGATTTTTGACCGAAACTTGCATTTCAAAAAGTTTTATTGAATCTAATTTTCAGATGATTTTTTGCATGGACTTCCATCATAAACTTCCCTCTTAACATATATAAATGATCTGAAAAGTCTCGTATCATTTCAAATAGTTCACAATTAAATTTAATTTTTTGCATTTCGAAAAGTTTTTTAGAATCTAGTTTTCAGATGATTTTTTACAAGGACTTCTATCATAACCTTCCCTCTTAACATATATAAATGATCTGAAAAGACTCGTATCATTTCAAATAATCAACAATTAAATTTGATTTTTTTACCGAAATTAGTGTATATTATACTACGATTTTTGACCGAAACTTGCATTTCGAAAAGTTTTATTGAATCTAATTTTCAGATGATTTTTTGCATGGACTTCCATCATATCCTTCCCTCTTAACATATATAAATGATCTGAAAAGTTTCGTATCATTTCAAATAGTTCACAATTAAATTTTATTTTTTGACCGAAATTAGTGTATAATATACTACGATTTTTGACCGAAACTTGCATTTCGAAAAGTTTTATAGAATCTAGTTTTCAGATGATTTTTTGCATGGACTTCCATCATAACCTTCCCTCTTAACATATATAAATGATCTGAAAAGTCTCGTATCATTTCAAATAGTCCCCAATCAAATTTGATTTTTTTGGACCGAAACTAGTGTATAATATACTACGATTTTTTACCGAAACTTGCATTTCGAAAAGTTTAATAGAATCTTATTTCTAGATGATTTTTTTTGCATGGACTTCCAACATAACATTCCCTCTCAACATATATAAATGATCTGAAAGGATTCGTATCATTTAAAATATTCCCCAATCAAATTTGATTTTTTTTAACTAAACTAGTGTATAATATACTACGATTTTTGACCGAAACTTGAATTTCGAAAAGTTTAATAGAATAAAATTTTCAGATGATTTTTTTGCATGGACTTCCATCATAACATTACCTCTCAACATATATAAATGATCTGAAAAGTCTCGTATCATTTAATATAGTCCCCAATTAAATTTGATTTTTTTGACCGAAACTAGTGTATAATATACTTCAATTTTTGACCGAAACTTGCATTTCGAAAAGTTTTTTAGAATCTAGTTTTCAGATGATTTTTCACATGGACTTCTATCATAACCTTCCCTCTTAACATATATAAATGATCTGAAAAGACTCGTATCATTTCAAATATTCCACAATTAAATTTGATTTTTTTACCGAAATTAGTGTATATTATACTACGATTTTTGACCGAAACTTGCATTTCGAAAAGTTTTATTGAATCTAATTTTCAGATGATTTTTTGCATGGACTTCCATCATAACCTTCCCTCTTAACATATATAAATGATCTGAAAAGTATCGTATCGTTTCAAATAGTTCACAATTAAATTTTATTTTTTGACTGAAATTAGTGTATAATATACTACGATTTTTGACCGAAACTTGCATTTCAAAAAGTTTTATTGAATCTAATTTTCAGATGATTTTTTGCATGGACTTCCATCATAACCTTCCCTCTTAACATATATAAATGATCTGAAAAGTCTCGTATCATTTCAAATAGTTCACAATTAAATTTAATTTTTTTGACCGAAACTAGTGTATAATATACTACGATTTTTGTCCGAAAGTTGCATTTCGAAAAGTTTTATAGAATCTAGTTTTCAGATGATTTTTTGCATGGACTTCCATCATAACCTTCCCTCTTAACATATATAAATGATCTGAAAAGTCTCGTATCATTTCAAATAGTCCCCAATCAAATTTGATTTTTTTTACCGAAACTAATGTATAATATACTACGATTTTTTACCGAAACTTGCATTTCGAAAAGTTTAATAGAATCTTATTTTCAGATTATTTTTTTTGCATGGACTTCCATCATAACATTCCCTCTCAACATATATAAATGATCTGAAAAGTCTCGTATCATTTAAAATAGTCCCCAATCAAATTTGATTTTTTTGACCTAAACTAGTGTATAATATACTACGATTTTTGACCGAAACTTGAATTTGGAAAATTTAATAGAATATAATTTTCAGATGATTTTTTTTGCATGGACTTCCATCATAACATTCCCTCTCAACATATATAAATGATTTGAGAAGTCTCGTATCATTTAAAATAGTCCCCAATTAAATTTGATTTTTTTTACCGAAACTAGTGTATAATATACTTCAATTTTAGACCGAAACTTGCATTTCGAAAAGTTTTTTAGAATCTAGTTTTCAGATGATTTTTTACATGGACTTCTATCATAACCTTCCCTCTTAACATATATAAATGATCTGAAAAGTCTCGTATCATTTCAAATATTCCACAATTAAATTTGATTTTTTTACCGAAATTAGTGTATAATATACTACGATTTTTGACCGAAACTTGCATTTCGAAAAGATTTATTGAATCTAATTTTCAGATGATTTTTTGCATGGACTTCCATCATACACTTCCCTCTTAACATATATAAATGATCTGAAAAGTCTCGTATCATTTCAAATAGTTCACAATTAAATTTAATTTTTTTGACCGAAAATAGTGTATAATATACTACGATTTTTGTCCGAAACTTGCATTTCGAAAAGTTTTATAGAATCTAGTTTTCAGATGATTTTTTGCATGGACTTCCATCATAACCTTCCCTCTTAACATATATAAATGATCTGAAAAGTCTCGTATCATTTCAAATAGTCCCCAATCAAATTTGATTTCTTTGACCTAAACTAGTGTATAATATACTACGATTTTTGACCGAAACTTGAATTTGGAAAATTTAATAGAATATAATTTTCAGATGATTTTTTTTGCATGGACTTCCATCATAACATTCCCTCTCAACATATATAAATGATTTGAAAAGTCTCGTATCATTTAAAATAGTCCCCAATTAAATTTAATTTTTTTGACCGAAACTAGTGTATAATATACTTCAATTTTAGACCGAAACCTGCATTTCGTAAAGTTTTTTAGAATCTAGTTTTAAGATGATTTTTTACATGGACTTCTATCATAACCTTCCCTCTTAACATATATAAATGATCTGAAAAGTCTCGTATCATTTCAAATATTCCACAATTAAATTTGATTTGTTTACCGAAATTAGTGTATAATATACTACGATTTTTGACCGAAACTTGCATTTCAAAAAGTTTTATTGAATCTAATTTTCAGATGATTTTTTGCATGGACTTCCATCATAAACTTCCCTCTTAACATATATAAATGATCTGAAAAGTCTCGTATCATTTCAAATAGTTCACAATTAAATTTAATTTTTTTGACCGAAACTAGTGTATAATATACTACGATTTTTGTTCGAAAGTTGCATTTCGAAAAGTTTTATAGAATCTAGTTTTCAGATGATTTTTTGCATGGACATCCATCATAACCTTCCCTCTTAACATATATAAATGATCTGAAAAGTCTCGTATCATTTCAAATAGTTCACAATTAAATTTATTTTTTTTGACCGAAACTAGTGTATAATATACTACGATTTTTGTCCAAAACTTGCATTTCGAAAAGTTTTATAGAATCTAGTTTTCAGATGATTTTTTGCATGGACTTCCATCATAACCTTCCCTCTTAACATATATAAATGATCTGAAAAGTCTCGTATCATTTCAAATAGTCCCCAATCAAATTTGATTTTTTTTTACCGAAACTAATGTATAATATACTACGATTTTTTACCGAAACTTGCATTTGGAAAATTTAATAGAATATTATTTTCAGATGATTTTTTTTGCATGGACTTCCATCATAACATTCCCTCTCAACATATATAAATGATTTGAAAAGTCTCGTATCATTTAAAATAGTCCCCAATTAAATTTGATTTTTTTGACCGAAACTAGTGTATAATATACTTCAATTTTAGACCGAAACCTGCATTTCGTAAAGTTTTTTAGAATCTAGTTTTCAGATGATTTTTTACATGGACTTCTATCATAACCTTCCCTCTTAACATATATAAATGATCTGAAAAGTCTCGTATCATTTCAAATATTCCACAATTAAATTTGATTTGTTTACCGAAATTAGTGTATAATATACTACGATTTTTGACCGAAACTTGCATTTCAAAAAGTTTTATTGAATCTAATTTTCAGATGATTTTTTGCATGGACTTCCATCATAAACTTCCCTCTTAACATATATAAATGATCTGAAAAGTCTCGTATCATTTCAAATAGTTCACAATTAAATTTAATTTTTTTGACCGAAACTAGTGTATAATATACTACGATTTTTGTTCGAAAGTTGCATTTCGAAAAGTTTTATAGAATCTAGTTTTCAGATGATTTTTTGCATGGACTTCCATCATAACCTTCCCTCTTAACATATATAAATGATCTGAAAAGTCTCGTATCATTTCAAATAGTTCACAATTAAATTTATTTTTTTTGACCGAAACTAGTGTATAATATACTACGATTTTTGTCCAAAACTTGCATTTCGAAAAGTTTTATAGAATCTAGTTTTCAGATGATTTTTTGCATGGACTTCCATCATAACCTTCCCTCTTAACATATATAAATGATCTGAAAAGTCTCGTATCATTTCAAATAGTCCCCAATCAAATTTGATTTTTTTTCACCGAAACTAATGTATAATATACTACGATTTTTTACCGAAACTTGCATTTCGAAAAGTTTAATAGAATATTATTTTCAGATGATTTTTTTTGCATGGACTTCCATCATAACATTCCCTCTCAACATATATAAATGATCTGAAAAGTCTAGTATCATTTAAAATAGTCCCCAATAAAATTTGATTTTTTTGACCTAAACTAGTGTATAATATACTACGATTTTTGACCGAAACATGAATTTCAAAAAGTTTAATAGAATATAATTTTCAGATGATTTTTTTTGCATGGACTTCGAACATAACATTCCCTCTCAACGTATATAAATAGTCTGAAAAGTATCGTATCATTTAAAATAGTCTCCAATTAAATTTGATTTTTTTGACCGAAACTAGTGTATAATATACTTCAATTTTTGACCGAAACTTGCATTTCGAAAAGTTTTTTAGAATCTAGTTTTCAGATGATTTTTTACAAGGACTTCTATCATAACCTTCCCTCTTAACATATATAAATGATCTGAAAAGACTCGTATCATTTCAAATAATCAACAATTAAATTTGATTTTTTTACCGAAATTAGTGTATATTATACTACGATTTTTGACCGAAACTTGCATTTCGAAAAGTTTTATTGAATCTAATTTTCAGATGATTTTTTGCATGGACTTCCATCATATCCTTCCCTCTTAACATATATAAATGATCTGAAAAGTTTCGTATCATTTCAAATAGTTCACAATTAAATTTTATTTTTTGACCGAAATTAGTGTATAATATACTACGATTTTTGACCGAAACTTGCATTTCGAAAAGTTTTATAGAATCTAGTTTTCAGATGATTTTTTGCATGGACTTCCATCATAACCTTCCCTCTTAACATATATAAATGATCTGAAAAGTCTCGTATCATTTCAAATAGTCCCCAATCAAATTTGATTTTTTTTGGACCGAAACTAGTGTATAATATACTACGATTTTTTACCGAAACTTGCATTTCGAAAAGTTTAATAGAATCTTATTTTTAGATGATTTTTTTTGCATGGACTTCCAACATAACATTCCCTCTCAACATATATAAATGATCTGAAAGGACTCGTATCATTTAAAATATTCCCCAATCAAATTTGATTTTTTTTAACTAAACTAGTGTATAATATACTACGATTTTTGACCGAAACTTGAATTTCGAAAAGTTTAATAGAATAAAATTTTCAGATGATTTTTTTGCATGGACTTCCATCATAACATTACCTCTCAACATATATAAATGATTTGGAAAGTCTCGTATCATTTAATATAGTCCCCAATTAAATTTGATTTTTTTGACCGAAACTAGTGTATAATATACTTCAATTTTTGACCGAAACTTGCATTTCGAAAAGTTTTTTAGAATCTAGTTTTCAGATGATTTTTTACATGGACTTCTATCATAACCTTCCCTCTTAACATATATAAATGATCTGAAAAGACTCGTATCATTTCAAATATTCCACAATTAAATTTGATTTTTTTACCGAAATTAGTGTATATTATACTACGATTTTTGACCGAAACTTGCATTTCGAAAAGTTTTATTGAATCTAATTTTCAGATGATTTTTTGCATGGACTTCCATCATAACCTTCCCTCTTAACATATATAAATGATCTGAAAAGTATCGTATCGTTTCAAATAGTTCACAATTAAATTTTATTTTTTGACTGAAATTAGTGTATAATATACTACGATTTTTGACCGAAACTTGCATTTCGAAAAGTTTTATAGAATCTAGTTTTCAGATGATTTTTTGCATGGACTTCCATCATAACCTTCCCTCTTAACATATATAAATGATCTGAAAAGTCTCGTATCATTTCAAATAGTCCCCAATCAAATTTGATTTTTTTGGACCAAAACTAGTGTATAATATACTACGATTTTTTACCGAAACTTGCATTTCGAAAAGTTTAATAGAATCTTATTTTTAGATGATTTTTTTTGCATGGACTTCCAACATAACATTCCCTCTCAACATATATAAATGATCTGAAAGGACTCGTATCATTTAAAATATTCCCCAATCAAATTTGATTTTTTTTAACTAAACTAGTGTATAATATACTACGATTTTTGACCGAAACTTGAATTTCGAAAAGTTTAATAGAATAAAATTTTCAGATGATTTTTTTGCATGGACTTCCATCATAACATTACCTCTCAACATATATAAATGATCTGAAAAGTCTCGTATCATTTAATATAGTCTCCAATTAAATTTGATTTTTTTGACCGAAACTAGTGTATAATATACTTCAATTTTTGACCGAAACTTGCATTTCGAAAAGTTTTTTAGAATCTAGTTTTCAGATGATTTTTTACATGGACTTCTATCATAACCTTCCCTCTTAACATATATAAATGATCTGAAAAGACTCGTATCATTTCAAATATTCCACAATTAAATTTGATTTTTTTACCGAAATTAGTGTATATTATACTACGATTTTTGACCGAAACTTGCATTTCGAAAAGTTTTATTGAATCTAATTTTCAGATGATTTTTTGCATGGACTTCCATCATAACCTTCCCTCTTAACATATATAAATGATCTGAAAAGTTTCGTATCGTTTCAAATAGTTCACAATTAAATTTTATTTTTTGACCGAAATTAGTGTATAATATACTACGATTTTTGACCGAAACTTGCATTTCGAAAAGTTTTATAGAATCTAGTTTTCAGATGATTTTTTGCATGGACTTCCATCATAACCTTCCCTCTTAACATATATAAATGATCTGAAAAGTCTCGTATCATTTCAAATAGTCCCCAATCAAATTTTATTTTTTTTGACCGAAACTAGTGTATAATATACTACGATTTTTTACCGAAACTTGCATTTCGAAAAGTTTAATAGAATCTTATTTTTAGATGATTTTTTTTTGCATGGACTTCCAACATAACATTCCCTCTCAACATATATAAATGATCTGAAAGGACTCGTATCATTTAAAATATTCCCCAATCAAATTTGATTTTTTTTAACTAAACTAGTGTATAATATACTACGATTTTTGACCGAAACTTGAATTTCGAAAAGTTTAATAGAATAAAATTTTCAGATGATTTTTTTGCATGGACTTCCATCATAACATTACCTCTAAACATATATAAATGATCTGAAAAGTCTCGTATCATTTAATATAGTCCCCAATTAAATTTGATTTTTTTGACCGAAACTAGTGTATAATATACTTCAATTTTTGACCGAAACTTGCATTTCGAAAAGTTTTTTAGAATCTAGTTTTCAGATGATTTTTTACATGGACTTCTATCATAACCTTCCCTCTTAACATATATAAATGATCTGAAAAGACTCGTATCATTTCAAATATTCCACAATTAAATTTGATTTTTTTACCGAAATTAGTGTATATTATACTACGATTTTTGACCGAAACTTGCATTTCGAAAAGTTTTATAGAATCTAGTTTTCAGATGATTTTTTGCATGGACTTCCATCATAACCTTCCCTCTTAACATATATAAATGATCTGAAAAGTATCGTATCGTTTCAAATAGTTCACAATTAAATTTTATTTTTTGACTGAAATTAGTGTATAATATACTACGATTTTTGACCGAAACTTGCATTTCGAAAAGTTTTATAGAATCTAGTTTTCAGATGATTTTTTGCATGGACTTCCATCATAACATTCCCTCTCAACATATATAAATGATCTGAAAAGTCTCGTATCATTTCAAATAGTCCCCAATCAAATTTGATTTTTTTGGACCGAAACTAGTGTATAATATACTACGATTTTTTACCGAAACTTGCATTTCGAAAAGTTTAATAGAATCTTATTTTTAGATGATTTTTTTTGCATGGACTTCCAACATAACATTCCCTCTCAACATATATAAATGATCTGAAAGGACTCGTATCATTTAAAATATTCCCCAATCAAATTTGATTTTTTTTAACTAAACTAGTGTATAATATACTACGATTTTTGACCGAAACTTGAATTTCGAAAAGTTTAATAGAATAAAATTTTCAGATGATTTTTTTGCATGGACTTCCATCATAACATTACCTCTCAACATATATAAATGATCTGAAAAGTCTCGTATCATTTAATATAGTCTCCAATTAAATTTGATTTTTTTGACCGAAACTAGTGTATAATATACTTCAATTTTTGACCGAAACTTGCATTTCGAAAAGTTTTTTAGAATCTAGTTTTCAGATGATTTTTTACATGGACTTCTATCATAACCTTCCCTCTTAACATATATAAATGATCTGAAAAGACTCGTATCATTTCAAATATTCCACAATTAAATTTGATTTTTTTACCGAAATTAGTGTATATTATACTACGATTTTTGACCGAAACTTGCATTTCGAAAAGTTTTATAGAATCTAGTTTTCAGATGATTTTTTGCATGGACTTCCATCATAACCTTCCCTCTTAACATATATAAATGATCTGAAAAGTATCGTATCGTTTCAAATAGTTCACAATTAAATTTTATTTTTTGACTGAAATTAGTGTATAATATACTACGATTTTTGACCGAAACTTGCATTTCGAAAAGTTTTATAGAATCTAGTTTTCAGATGATTTTTTGCATGGACTTCCATCATAACATTCCCTCTCAACATATATAAATGATCTGAAAAGTCTCGTATCATTTCAAATAGTCCCCAATCAAATTTGATTTTTTTGGACCGAAACTAGTGTATAATATACTACGATTTTTTACCGAAACTTGCATTTCGAAAAGTTTAATAGAATCTTTTTTTTAGATGATTTTTTTTGCATGGACTTCCAACATAACATTCCCTCTCAACATATATAAATGATCTGAAAGGACTCGTATCATTTAAAATATTCCCCAATCAAATTTGATTTTTTTTAACTAAACTAGTGTATAATATACTACGATTTTTGACCGAAACTTGAATTTCGAAAAGTTTAATAGAATAAAATTTTCAGATGATTTTTTTGCATGGACTTCCATCATAACATTACCTCTCAACATATATAAATGATCTGAAAAGTCTCGTATCATTTAATATAGTCTCCAATTAAATTTGATTTTTTTGACCGAAACTAGTGTATAATATACTTCAATTTTTGACCGAAACTTGCATTTCGAAAAGTTTTTTAGAATCTAGTTTTCAGATGATTTTTTACATGGACTTCTATCATAACCTTCCCTCTTAACATATATAAATGATCTGAAAAGACTCGTATCATTTCAAATATTCCACAATTAAATTTGATTTTTTTACCGAAATTAGTGTATATTATACTACGATTTTTGACCGAAACTTGCATTTCGAAAAGTTTTATTGAATCTAATTTTCAGATGATTTTTTGCATGGACTTCCATCATAACCTTCCCTCTTAAGATATATAAATGATCTGAAAAGTTTCGTATCGTTTCAAATAGTTCACAATTAAATTTTATTTTTTGACAGAAATTAGTGTATAATATACTACGATTTTTGACCGAAACTTGCATTTCGAAAAGTTTTATAGAATCTAGTTTTCAGATGATTTTTTGCATGGACTTCCATCATAACCTTCCCTCTTAACATATATAAATGATCTGAAAAGTCTCGTATCATTTCAAATAGTCCCCAATCAAATTTTATTTTTTTTGACCGAAACTAGTGTATAATATACTACGATTTTTTACCGAAACTTGCATTTCGAAAAGTTTAATAGAATCTTATTTTTAGATGATTTTTTTTGCATGGACTTCCAACATAACATTCCCTCTCAACATATATAAATGATCTGAAAGGACTCGTATCATTTAAAATATTCCCCAATCAAATTTGATTTTTTTAACTAAACTAGTGTATAATATACTACGATTTTTGACCGAAACTTGAATTTCGAAAAGTTTAATAGAATAAAATTTTCAGATGATTTTTTTGCATGGACTTCCATCATAACATTACCTCTCAACATATATAAATGATCTGAAAAGTCTCGTATCATTTAATATAGTCTCCAATTAAATTTGATTTTTTTGACCGAAACTAGTGTATAATATACTTCAATTTTTGACCGAAACTTGCATTTCGAAAAGTTTTTTAGAATCTAGTTTTCAGATGATTTTTTACATGGACTTCTATCATAACCTTCCCTCTTAACATATATAAATGATCTGAAAAGACTCGTATCATTTCAAATATTCCACAATTAAATTTGATTTTTTTACCGAAATTAGTGTATAATATACTACGATTTTTGACCGAAACTTGCATTTCGAAAAGTTTTATAGAATCTAGTTTTCAGATGATTTTTTGCATGGACTTCCATCATAACCTTCCCTCTTAACATATATAAATGATCTGAAAAGTCTCGTATCATTTCAAATAGTCCCCAATCAAATTTTATTTTTTTTGACCGAAACTAATGTATAATATACTACGATTTTTTACCGAAACTTGCATTTCGAAAAGTTTAATAGAATCTTATTTTCAGATGATTTTTTTTGCTTGGACTTCCATCATAACATTCCCTCTCAACATATATAAATGATCTGAAAAGTCTCGTATCATTTAAAATAGTCCCCAATCAAATTTGATTTTTTTGACCTAAACTAGTGTATAATATACTACGATTTTTGACCGAAACTTGAATTTCGAAAAGTTTAATATAATAAAATTTTCAGATGATTTTTTTTGCATGGAATTCCATCATAACATTCTTTCTCAACATATATAAATAGTCTGAAAAGTCTCGTATCATTTAAAATAGTCCCCAATTAAATTTGATTTTTTTGACCGAAACTAGTGTATAATATACTTCAATTTTTGACCGAAACTTGCATTTCGAAAAGTTTTTTAGAATCTAGTTTTCAGATGATTTTTTACATGGACTTCTATCATAACCTTCCCTCTTAACATATATAAATGATCTGAAAAGACTCGTATCATTTCAAATATTCCACAATTAAATTTGATTTTTTTACCGAAATTAGTGTATATTATACTACGATTTTTGACCGAAACTTGCATTTCGAAAAGTTTTATTGAATCTAATTTTCAGATGATTTTTTGCATGGACTTCCATCATAACCTTCCCTCTTAAGATATATAAATGATCTGAAAATTTTCGTATCGTTTCAAATAGTTCACAATTAAATTTTATTTTTTGACAGAAATTAGTGTATAATATACTACGATTTTTGACCGAAACTTGCATTTCGAAAAGTTTTATAGAATCTAGTTTTCAGATGATTTTTTGCATGGACTTCGATCATAACCTTCCCTCTTAACATATATAAATGATCTGAAAAGACTCGTATCATTTCAAATATTCCACAATTAAATTTGATTTTTTTACCGAAATTAGTGTATATTATACTACGATTTTTGACCGAAACTTGCATTTCGAAAAGTTTTATAGAATCTAGTTTTCA
Source organism: Lathyrus aphaca (assembly GCA_963966055.1). Lineage (NCBI taxonomy): Eukaryota > Viridiplantae > Streptophyta > Magnoliopsida > Fabales > Fabaceae > Lathyrus > Lathyrus aphaca. The sequence continues at coordinate 597,846,757 of OZ014521.1, read as the reverse complement.
GATGATTTTTTGCATGGACTTCCATCATAACCTTCCCTCTTAACATATATAAATGATCTGAAAAGTATCGTATCGTTTCAAATAGTTCACAATTAAATTTTATTTTTTGACTGAAATTAGTGTATAATATACTACGATTTTTGACCGAAACTTGCATTTCGAAAAGTTTTATAGAATCTAGTTTTCAGATGATTTTTTGCATGGACTTCCATCATAACATTCCCTCTCAACATATATAAATGATCTGAAAAGTCTCGTATCATTTCAAATAGTCCCCAATCAAATTTGATTTTTTTGGACCGAAACTAGTGTATAATATACTACGATTTTTTACCGAAACTTGCATTTCGAAAAGTTTAATAGAATCTTATTTTTAGATGATTTTTTTTGCATGGACTTCCAACATAACATTCCCTCTCAACATATATAAATGATCTGAAAGGACTCGTATCATTTAAAATATTCCCCAATCAAATTTGATTTTTTTTAACTAAACTAGTGTATAATATACTACGATTTTTGACCGAAACTTGAATTTCGAAAAGTTTAATAGAATAAAATTTTCAGATGATTTTTTTGCATGAACTTCCATCATAACATTACCTCTCAACATATATAAATGATCTGAAAAGTCTCGTATCATTTAATATAGTCTCCAATTAAATTTGATTTTTTTGACCGAAACTAGTGTATAATATACTTCAATTTTTGACCGAAACTTGCATTTCGAAAAGTTTTTTAGAATCTAGTTTTCAGATGATTTTTTACATGGACTTCTATCATAACCTTCCCTCTTAACATATATAAATGATCTGAAAAGACTCGTATCATTTCAAATATTCCACAATTAAATTTGATTTTTTTACCGAAATTAGTGTATATTATACTACGATTTTTGACCGAAACTTGCATTTCGAAAAGTTTTATTGAATCTAATTTTCAGATGATTTTTTGCATGGACTTCCATCATAACCTTCCCTCTTAAGATATATAAATGATCTGAAAAGTTTCGTATCGTTTCAAATAGTTCACAATTAAATTTTATTTTTTGACAGAAATTAGTGTATAATATACTACGATTTTTGACCGAAACTTGCATTTCGAAAATTTTTATAGAATCTAGTTTTCAGATGATTTTTTGCATGGACTTCCATCATAACCTTCCCTCTTAACATATATAAATGATCTGAAAAGTCTCGTATCATTTCAAATAGTCCCCAATCAAATTTTATTTTTTTTGACCGAAACTAGTGTATAATATACTACGATTTTTTACCGAAACTTGCATTTCGAAAAGTTTAATAGAATCTTATTTTTAGATGATTTTTTTTGCATGGACTTCCAACATAACATTCCCTCTCAACATATATAAATGATCTGAAAGGACTCGTATCATTTAAAATATTCCCCAATCAAATTTGATTTTTTTAACTAAACTAGTGTATAATATACTACGATTTTTGACCGAAACTTGAATTTCGAAAAGTTTAATAGAATAAAATTTTCAGATGATTTTTTTGCATGGACTTCCATCATAACATTACCTCTCAACATATATAAATGATCTGAAAAGTCTCGTATCATTTAATATAGTCTCCAATTAAATTTGATTTTTTTGACCGAAACTAGTGTATAATATACTTCAATTTTTGACCGAAACTTGCATTTCGAAAAGTTTTTTAGAATCTAGTTTTCAGATGATTTTTTACATGGACTTCTATCATAACCTTCCCTCTTAACATATATAAATGATCTGAAAAGACTCGTATCATTTCAAATATTCCACAATTAAATTTGATTTTTTTACCGAAATTAGTGTATAATATACTACGATTTTTGACCGAAACTTGCATTTCGAAAAGTTTTATAGAATCTAGTTTTCAGATGATTTTTTGCATGGACTTCCATCATAACCTTCCCTCTTAACATATATAAATGATCTGAAAAGTCTCGTATCATTTCAAATAGTCCCCAATCAAATTTTATTTTTTTTGACCGAAACTAATGTATAATATACTACGATTTTTTACCGAAACTTGCATTTCGAAAAGTTTAATAGAATCTTATTTTCAGATGATTTTTTTTGCTTGGACTTCCATCATAACATTCCCTCTCAACATATATAAATGATCTGAAAAGTCTCGTATCATTTAAAATAGTCCCCAATCAAATTTGATTTTTTTGACCTAAACTAGTGTATAATATACTACGATTTTTGACCGAAACTTGAATTTCGAAAAGTTTAATATAATAAAATTTTCAGATGATTTTTTTTGCATGGAATTCCATCATAACATTCTTTCTCAACATATATAAATAGTCTGAAGAGTCTCGTATCATTTAAAATAGTCCCCAATTAAATTTGATTTTTTTGACCGAAACTAGTGTATAATATACTTCAATTTTTGACCGAAACTTGCATTTCGAAAAGTTTTTTAGAATCTAGTTTTCAGATGATTTTTTACATGGACTTCTATCATAACCTTCCCTCTTAACATATATAAATGATCTGAAAAGACTCGTATCATTTCAAATATTCCACAATTAAATTTGATTTTTTTACCGAAATTAGTGTATATTATACTACGATTTTTGACCGAAACTTGCATTTCGAAAAGTTTTATTGAATCTAATTTTCAGATGATTTTTTGCATGGACTTCCATCATAACCTTCCCTCTTAAGATATATAAATGATCTGAAAAGTTTCGTATCGTTTCAAATAGTTCACAATTAAATTTTATTTTTTGACAGAAATTAGTGTATAATATACTACGATTTTTGACCGAAACTTGCATTTCGAAAAGTTTTATAGAATCTAGTTTTCAGATGATTTTTTGCATGGACTTCGATCATAACCTTCCCTCTTAACATATATAAATGATCTGAAAAGACTCGTATCATTTCAAATATTCCACAATTAAATTTGATTTTTTTACCGAAATTAGTGTATATTATACTACGATTTTTGACCGAAACTTGCATTTCGAAAAGTTTTATAGAATCTAGTTTTCAGATGATTTTTTGCATGGACTTCCATCATAACCTTCCCTCTTAACATATATAAATGATCTGAAAAGTATCGTATCGTTTCAAATAGTTCACAATTAAATTTTATTTTTTGACTGAAATTAGTGTATAATATACTACGATTTTTGACCGAAACTTGCATTTCGAAAAGTTTTATAGAATCTAGTTTTCAGATGATTTTTTGCATGGACTTCCATCATAACATTCCCTCTCAACATATATAAATGATCTGAAAAGTCTCGTATCATTTCAAATAGTCCCCAATCAAATTTGATTTTTTTGGACCGAAACTAGTGTATAATATACTACGATTTTTTACCGAAACTTGCATTTCGAAAAGTTTAATAGAATCTTATTTTTAGATGATTTTTTTTGCATGGACTTCCAACATAACATTCCCTCTCAACATATATAAATGATCTGAAAGGACTCGTATCATTTAAAATATTCCCCAATCAAATTTGATTTTTTTTAACTAAACTAGTGTATAATATACTACGATTTTTGACCGAAACTTGAATTTCGAAAAGTTTAATAGAATAAAATTTTCAGATGATTTTTTTGCATGGACTTCCATCATAACATTACCTCTCAACATATATAAATGATCTGAAAAGTCTCGTATCATTTAATATAGTCTCCAATTAAATTTGATTTTTTTGACCGAAACTAGTGTATAATATACTTCAATTTTTGACCGAAACTTGCATTTCGAAAAGTTTTTTAGAATCTAGTTTTCAGATGATTTTTTACATGGACTTCTATCATAACCTTCCCTCTTAACATATATAAATGATCTGAAAAGACTCGTATCATTTCAAATATTCCACAATTAAATTTGATTTTTTTACCGAAATTAGTGTATATTATACTACGATTTTTGACCGAAACTTGCATTTCGAAAAGTTTTATTGAATCTAATTTTCAGATGATTTTTTGCATGGACTTCCATCATAACCTTCCCTCTTAAGATATATAAATGATCTGAAAAGTTTCGTATCGTTTCAAATAGTTCACAATTAAATTTTATTTTTTGACAGAAATTAGTGTATAATATACTACGATTTTTGACCGAAACTTGCATTTCGAAAAGTTTTATAGAATCTAGTTTTCAGATGATTTTTTGCATGGACTTCCATCATAACCTTCCCTCTTAACATATATAAATGATCTGAAAAGTCTCGTATCATTTCAAATAGTCCCCAATCAAATTTTATTTTTTTTGACCGAAACTAGTGTATAATATACTACGATTTTTTACCGAAACTTGCATTTCGAAAAGTTTAATAGAATCTTATTTTTAGATGATTTTTTTTGCATGGACTTCCAACATAACATTCCCTCTCAACATATATAAATGATCTGAAAGGACTCGTATCATTTAAAATATTCCCCAATCAAATTTGATTTTTTTAACTAAACTAGTGTATAATATACTACGATTTTTGACCGAAACTTGAATTTCGAAAAGTTTAATAGAATAAAATTTTCAGATGATTTTTTTGCATGGACTTCAGTCATAACATTACCTCTCAACATATATAAATGATCTGAAAAGTCTCGTATCATTTAATATAGTCTCCAATTAAATTTGATTTTTTTGACCGAAACTAGTGTATAATATACTTCAATTTTTGACCGAAACTTGCATTTCGAAAAGTTTTTTAGAATCTAGTTTTCAGATGATTTTTTACATGGACTTCTATCATAACCTTCCCTCTTAACATATATAAATGATCTGAAAAGACTCGTATCATTTCAAATATTCCACAATTAAATTTGATTTTTTTACCGAAATTAGTGTATAATATACTACGATTTTTGACCGAAACTTGCATTTCGAAAAGTTTTATAGAATCTAGTTTTCAGATGATTTTTTGCATGGACTTCCATCATAACCTTCCCTCTTAACATATATAAATGATCTGAAAAGTCTCGTATCATTTCAAATAGTCCCCAATCAAATTTTATTTTTTTTGACCGAAACTAATGTATAATATACTACGATTTTTTACCGAAACTTGCATTTCGAAAAGTTTAATAGAATCTTATTTTCAGATGATTTTTTTTGCTTGGACTTCCATCATAACATTCCCTCTCAACATATATAAATGATCTGAAAAGTCTCGTATCATTTAAAATAGTCCCCAATCAAATTTGATTTTTTTGACCTAAACTAGTGTATAATATACTACGATTTTTGACCGAAACTTGAATTTCGAAAAGTTTAATATAATAAAATTTTCAGATGATTTTTTTTGCATGGAATTCCATCATAACATTCTTTCTCAACATATATAAATAGTCTGAAAAGTCTCGTATCATTTAAAATAGTCCCCAATTAAATTTGATTTTTTTGACCGAAACTAGTGTATAATATACTTCAATTTTTGACCGAAACTTGCATTTCGAAAAGTTTTTTAGAATCTAGTTTTCAGATGATTTTTTACATGGACTTCTATCATAACCTTCCCTCTTAACATATATAAATGATCTGAAAAGACTCGTATCATTTCAAATATTCCACAATTAAATTTGATTTTTTTACCGAAATTAGTGTATATTATACTACGATTTTTGACCGAAACTTGCATTTCGAAAAGTTTTATTGAATCTAATTTTCAGATGATTTTTTGCATGGACTTCCATCATAACCTTCCCTCTTAAGATATATAAATGATCTGAAAAGTTTCGTATCGTTTCAAATAGTTCACAATTAAATTTTATTTTTTGACAGAAATTAGTGTATAATATACTACGATTTTTGACCGAAACTTGCATTTCGAAAAGTTTTATAGAATCTAGTTTTCAGATGATTTTTTGCATGGACTTCTATCATAACCTTCCCTCTTAACATATATAAATGATCTGAAAAGACTCGTATCATTTCAAATATTCCACAATTAAATTTGATTTTTTTACCGAAATTAGTGTATATTATACTACGATTTTTGACCGAAACTTGCATTTCGAAAAGTTTTATTGAATCTAATTTTCAGATGATTTTTTGCATGGACTTCCATCATAACCTTCCCTCTTAAGATATATAAATGATCTGAAAAGTTTCGTATCGTTTCAAATAGTTCACAATTAAATTTTATTTTTTGACAGAAATTAGTGTATAATATACTACGATTTTTGACCGAAACTTGCATTTCGAAAAGTTTTATAGAATCTAGTTTTCAGATGATTTTTTGCATGGACTTCCATCATAACCTTCCCTCTTAACATATATAAATGATCTGAAAAGTCTCGTATCATTTCAAATAGTCCCCAATCAAATTTTATTTTTTTTGACCGAAACTAGTGTATAATATACTACGATTTTTTACCGAAACTTGCATTTCGAAAAGTTTAATAGAATCTTATTTTTAGATGATTTTTTTTGCATGGACTTCCAACATAACATTCCCTCTCAACATATATAAATGATCTGAAAGGACTCGTATCATTTAAAATATTCCCCAATCAAATTTGATTTTTTTAACTAAACTAGTGTATAATATACTACGATTTTTGACCGAAACTTGAATTTCGAAAAGTTTAATAGAATAAAATTTTCAGATGATTTTTTTGCATGGACTTCCATCATAACATTACCTCTCAACATATATAAATGATCTGAAAAGTCTCGTATCATTTAATATAGTCTCCAATTAAATTTGATTTTTTTGACCGAAACTAGTGTATAATATACTTCAATTTTTGACCGAAACTTGCATTTCGAAAAGTTTTTTAGAATCTAGTTTTCAGATGATTTTTTACATGGACTTCTATCATAACCTTCCCTCTTAACATATATAAATGATCTGAAAAGACTCGTATAATTTCAAATATTCCACAATTAAATTTGATTTTTTTACCGAAATTAGTGTATAATATACTACGATTTTTGACCGAAACTTGCATTTCGAAAAGTTTTATAGAATCTAGTTTTCAGATGATTTTTTGCATGGACTTCCATCATAACCTTCCCTCTTAACATATATAAATGATCTGAAAAGTCTCGTATCATTTCAAATAGTCCCCAATCAAATTTTATTTTTTTTGACCGAAACTAATGTATAATATACTACGATTTTTTACCGAAACTTGCATTTCGAAAAGTTTAATAGAATCTTATTTTCAGATGATTTTTTTTGCTTGGACTTCCATCATAACATTCCCTCTCAACATATATAAATGATCTGAAAAGTCTCGTATCATTTAAAATAGTCCCCAATCAAATTTGATTTTTTTGACCTAAACTAGTGTATAATATACTACGATTTTTGACCGAAACTTGAATTTCGAAAAGTTTAATATAATAAAATTTTCAGATGATTTTTTTTGCATGGAATTCCATCATAACATTCTTTCTCAACATATATAAATAGTCTGAAAAGTCTCGTATCATTTAAAATAGTCCCCAATTAAATTTGATTTTTTTGACCGAAACTAGTGTATAATATACTTCAATTTTTGACCGAAACTTGCATTTCGAAAAGTTTTTTAGAATCTAGTTTTCAGATGATTTTTTACATGGACTTCTATCATAACCTTCCCTCTTAACATATATAAATGATCTGAAAAGACTCGTATCATTTCAAATATTCCACAATTAAATTTGATTTTTTTACCGAAATTAGTGTATATTATACTACGATTTTTGACCGAAACTTGCATTTCGAAAAGTTTTATTGAATCTAATTTTCAGATGATTTTTTGCATGGACTTCCATCATAACCTTCCCTCTTAAGATATATAAATGATCTGAAAAGTTTCGTATCGTTTCAAATAGTTCACAATTAAATTTTATTTTTTGACAGAAATTAGTGTATAATATACTACGATTTTTGACCGAAACTTGCATTTCGAAAAGTTTTATAGAATCTAGTTTTCAGATGATTTTTTGCATGGACTTCCATCATAACCTTCCCTCTTAACATATATAAATGATCTGAAAAGTCTCGTATCATTTCAAATAGTCCCCAATCAAATTTTATTTTTTTTGACCGAAACTAGTGTATAATATACTACGATTTTTTACCGAAACTTGCATTTCGAAAAGTTTAATAGAATCTTATTTTTAGATGATTTTTTTTGCATGGACTTCCAACATAACATTCCCTCTCAACATATATAAATGATCTGAAAGGACTCGTATCATTTAAAATATTCCCCAATCAAATTTGATTTTTTTAACTAAACTAGTGTATAATATACTACGATTTTTGACCGAAACTTGAATTTCGAAAAGTTTAATAGAATAAAATTTTCAGATGATTTTTTTGCATGGACTTCCATCATAACATTACCTCTCAACATATATAAATGATCTGAAAAGTCTCGTATCATTTAATATATTCTCCAATTAAATTTAATTTTTTTGACCGAAACTAGTGTATAATATACTTCAATTTTTGACCGAAACTTGCATTTCGAAAAGTTTTTTAGAATCTAGTTTTCAGATGATTTTTTACATGGACTTCTATCATAACCTTCCCTCTTAACATATATAAATGATCTGAAAAGACTCGTATCATTTCAAATATTCCACAATTAAATTTGATTTTTTTACCGAAATTAGTGTATAATATACTACGATTTTTGACCGAAACTTGCATTTCGAAAAGTTTTATAGAATCTAGTTTTCAGATGATTTTTTGCATGGACTTCCATCATAACCTTCCCTCTTAACATATATAAATGATCTGAAAAGTCTCGTATCATTTCAAATAGTCCCCAATCAAATTTTATTTTTTTTGACCAAAACTAATGTATAATATACTACGATTTTTTACCGAAACTTGCATTTCGAAAAGTTTAATAGAATCTTATTTTCAGATGATTTTTTTTGCTTGGACTTCCATCATAACATTCCCTCTCAACATATATAAATGATCTGAAAAGTCTCGTATCATTTAAAATAGTCCCCAATCAAATTTGATTTTTTTGACCTAAACTAGTGTATAATATACTACGATTTTTGACCGAAACTTGAATTTCGAAAAGTTTAATATAATAAAATTTTCAGATGATTTTTTTTGCATGGAATTCCATCATAACATTCTTTCTCAACATATATAAATAGTCTGAAAAGTCTCGTATCATTTAAAATAGTCCCCAATTAAATTTTATTTTTTTGACCGAAACTAGTGTATAATATACTTCAATTTTTGACCGAAACTTGCATTTCGAAAAGTTTTTTAGAATCTAGTTTTCAGATTATTTTTTACATGGACTTCTATCATAACCTTCCCTCTTAACATATATAAATGATCTGAAAAGACTCGTATCATTTCAAATATTCCACAATTAAATTTGATTTTTTTACCGAAATTAGTGTATATTATACTACGATTTTTGACCGAAACTTGCATTTCGAAAAGTTTTATTGAATCTAATTTTCAGATGATTTTTTGCATGGACTTCCATCATAACCTTTCCTCTTAACATATATAAATGATCTGAAAAGTCTCGTATCATTTCAAATAGTCCCCAATCAAATTTGATTTTTTTTGACCGAAACTAATGTATAATATACTACGATTTTTTTACCGAAACTTGCATTTCGAAAAGTTTAATAGAATCTTATTTTCAGATGATTTTTTTTGCTTGGACTTCCATCATAACATTCCCTCTCAACATATATAAATGATCTGAAAAGTCTCGTATCATTTAAAATAGTCACCAATCAAATTTGATTTTTTTGACCTAAACTAGTGTATAATATACTACGATTTTTGACCGAAACTTGAATTTCGAAAAGTTTAATAGAATAAAATTTTCAGATGATTTTTTTTGCATGGAATTCCATCATAACATTCCTTCTCAACATATATAAATAGTCTGAAAAGTCTCGTATCATTTAAAATAGTCCCCAATTAAATTTGATTTTTTTGACCGAAACTAGTGTATAATATACTTCAATTTTTGACCGAAACTTGCATTTCAAAAAGTTTTTTAGAATCTAGTTTTCAGATGATTTTTTACATGGACTTCTATCATAACCTTCCCTCTTAACATATATAAATGATCTGAAAAGACTCGTATCATTTCAAATATTCCACAATTAAATTCGATTTTTTTACCGAAATTAGTGTATATTATACTACGATTTTTGACCGAAACTTGCATTTCGAAAAGTTTTATTGAATCTAATTTTCAGATGATTTTTTGCATGGGCTTCCATCATAACCTTCCCTCTTAACATATATAAATGATCTGAAAAGTCTCGTATCGTTTCAAATAGTTCATAATTAAATTTTATTTTTTGACCGAAATTAGTGTATAATATACTACGATTTTTGACCGAAACTTGCATTTCGAAAAGTTTTATAGAATCTAGTTTTCAGATGATTTTTTGCATGGACTTCCATCATAACCTTCCCTCTTAACATATATAAATGATCTGAAAAGTCTCGTATCATTTCAAATAGTCCCCAATCAAATTTTATTTTTTTTGACCGAAACTAATGTATAATATACTACGATTTTTTACCGAAACTTGCATTTCGAAAAGTTTAATAGAATCTTATTTTCAGATGATTTTTTTTGCTTGGACTTCCATCATAACATTCCCTCTCAACATATATAAATGATCTGAAAAGTCTCGTATCATTTAAAATAGTCCCCAATCAAATTTGATTTTTTTGACCTAAACTAGTGTATAATATACTACGATTTTTGACCGAAACTTGAATTTCGAAAAGTTTAATATAATAAAATTTTCAGATGATTTTTTTTGCATGGAATTCCATCATAACATTCTTTCTCAACATATATAAATAGTCTGAAAAGTCTCGTATCATTTAAAATAGTCCCCAATTAAATTTGATTTTTTTGACCGAAACTAGTGTATAATATACTTCAATTTTTGACCGAAACTTGCATTTCGAAAAGTTTTTTAGAATCTAGTTTTCAGATGATTTTTTACATGGACTTCTATCATAAACTTCCCTCTTAACATATATAAATGATCTGAAAAGACTCGTATCATTTCAAATATTCCACAATTAAATTTGATTTTTTTACCGAAATTAGTGTATATTAAACTACGATTTTTGACCGAAACTTGCATTTCGAAAAGTTTTATTGAATCTAATTTTCAGATGATTTTTTGCATGGACTTCCATCATAACCTTCCCTCTTAAGATATATAAATGATCTGAAAAGTTTCGTATCGTTTCAAATAGTTCACAATTAAATTTTATTTTTTGACAGAAATTAGTGTATAATATACTACGATTTTTGACCGAAACTTGCATTTCGAAAAGTTTTATAGAATCTAGTTTTCAGATGATTTTTTGCATGGACTTCCATCATAACCTTCCCTCTTAACATATATAAATGATCTGAAAAGTCTCGTATCATTTCAAATAGTCCCCAATCAAATTTTATTTTTTTTGACCGAAACTAGTGTATAATATACTACGATTTTTTACCGAAACTTGCATTTCGAAAAGTTTAATAGAATCTTATTTTTAGATGATTTTTTTTGCATGGACTTCCAACATAACATTCCCTCTCAACATATATAAATGATCTGAAAGGACTCGTATCATTTAAAATATTCCCCAATCAAATTTGATTTTTTTAACTAAACTAGTGTATAATATACTACGATTTTTGACCGAAACTTGAATTTCGAAAAGTTTAATAGAATAAAATTTTCAGATGATTTTTTTGCATGGACTTCCATCATAACATTACCTCTCAACATATATAAATGATCTGAAAAGTCTCGTATCATTTAATATAGTCTCCAATTAAATTTGATTTTTTTGACCGAAACTAGTGTATAATATACTTCAATTTTTGACCGAAACTTGCATTTCGAAAAGTTTTTTAGAATCTAGTTTTCAGATGATTTTTTACATGGACTTCTATCATAACCTTCCCTCTTAACATATATAAATGATCTGAAAAGACTCGTATCATTTCAAATATTCCACAATTAAATTTGATTTTTTTACCGAAATTAGTGTATAATATACTAAGATTTTTGACCGAAACTTGCATTTCGAAAAGTTTTATAGAATCTAGTTTTCAGATGATTTTTTGCATGGACTTCCATCATAACCTTCCCTCTTAACATATATAAATGATCTGAAAAGTCTCGTATCATTTCAAATAGTCCCCAATCAAATTTTATTTTTTTTGACCGAAACTAATGTATAATATACTACGATTTTTTACCGAAACTTGCATTTCGAAAAGTTTAATAGAATCTTATTTTCAGATGATTTTTTTTGCTTGGACTTCCATCATAACATTCCCTCTCAACATATATAAATGATCTGAAAAGTCTCGTATCATTTAAAATAGTCCCCAATCAAATTTGATTTTTTTGACCTAAACTAGTGTATAATATACTACGATTTTTGACCGAAACTTGAATTTCGAAAAGTTTAATATAATAAAATTTTCAGATGATTTTTTTGCATGGAATTCCATCATAACATTCTTTCTCAACATATATAAATAGTCTGAAAAGTCTCGTATCATTTAAAATAGTCCCCAATTAAATTTGATTTTTTTGACCGAAACTAGTGTATAATATACTTCAATTTTTGACCGAAACTTGCATTTCGAAAAGTTTTTTAGAATCTAGTTTTCAGATGATTTTTTACATGGACTTCTATCATAACCTTCCCTCTTAACATATATAAATGATCTGAAAAGACTCGTATCATTTCAAATATTCCACAATTAAATTTGATTTTTTTACCGAAATTAGTGTATATTATACTACGATTTTTGACCGAAACTTGCATTTCGAAAAGTTTTATTGAATCTAATTTTCAGATGATTTTTTGCATGGACTTCCATCATAACCTTTCCTCTTAACATATATAAATGATCTGAAAAGTCTCGTATCATTTCAAATAGTCCGCAATCAAATTTGATTTTTTTTGACCGAAACTAATGTATAATATACTACGATTTTTTTACCGAAACTTGCATTTCGAAAAGTTTAATAGAATCTTATTTTCAGATGATTTTTTTTGCTTGGACTTCCATCATAACATTCCCTCTCAACATATATAAATGATCTGAAAAGTCTCGTATCATTTAAAATAGTCACCAATCAAATTTGATTTTTTTGACCTAAACTAGTGTATAATATACTACGATTTTTGACCGAAACTTGAATTTCGAAAAGTTTAATAGAATAAAATTTTCAGATGATTTTTTTTGCATGGAATTCCATCATAACATTCCTTCTCAACATATATAAATAGTCTGAAAAGTCTCGTATCATTTAAAATAGTCCCCAATTAAATTTGATTTTTTTGACCGAAACTAGTGTATAATATACTTCAATTTTTGACCGAAACTTGCATTTCAAAAAGTTTTTTAGAATCTAGTTTTCAGATGATTTTTTACATGGACTTCTATCATAACCTTCCCTCTTAACATATATAAATGATCTGAAAAGACTCGTATCATTTCAAATATTCCACAATTAAATTTGATTTTTTTACCGAAATTAGTGTATATTATACTACGATTTTTGACCGAAACTTGCATTTCGAAAAGTTTTATTGAATCTAATTTTCAGATGATTTTTTGCATGGGCTTCCATCATAACCTTCCCTCTTAACATATATAAATGATCTGAAAAGTCTCGTATCGTTTCAAATAGTTCACAATTAAATTGTATTTTTTGACCGAAATTAGTGTATAATATACTACGATTTTTGACCGAAACTTGCATTTCGAAAAGTTTTATAGAATCTAGTTTTCAGATGATTTTTTGCATGGACTTCCATCATAACCTTCCCTCTTAACATATATAAATGATCTGAAAAGTCTCGTATCATTTCAAATAGTCCCCAATCAAATTTTATTTTTTTTGACCGAAACTAATGTATAATATACTACGATTTTTTTACCGAAACTTGCATTTCGAAAAGTTTAATAGAATCTTATTTTCAGATGATTTTTTTTGCTTGGACTTCCATCATAACATTCCCTCTCAACATATATAAATGATCTGAAAAGTCTCGTATCATTTAAAATAGTCCCCAATCAAATTTGATTTTTTTGACCTAAACTAGTGTATAATATATTACGATTTTTGACCGAAACTTGAATTTCGAAAAGTTTAATATAATAAAATTTTCAGATGATTTTTTTTGCATGGAATTCCATCATAACATTCTTTCTCAACATATATAAATAGTCTGAAAAGTCTCGTATCATTTAAAATAGTCCCCAATTAAATTTGATTTTTTTGACCGAAACTAGTGTATGATATACTTCAATTTTTGACCGAAACTTGCATTTCGAAAAGTTTTTTAGAATCTAGTTTTCAGATGATTTTTTACATGGACTTCTATCATAACCTTCCCTCTTAACATATATAAATGATCTGAAAAGACTCGTATCATTTCAAATATTCCACAATTAAATTTGATTTTTTTACCGAAATTAGTGTATATTATACTACGATTTTTGACCGAAACTTGCATTTCGAAAAGTTTTATTGAATCTAATTTTCAGATGATTTTTTGCAGGGACTTCCATCATAACCTTCCCTCTTAACATATATAAATGATCTGAAAAGTCTCGTATCGTTTCAAATAGTTCACAATTAAATTTTATTTTTTGACCGAAATTAGTGTATAATATACTACGATTTTTGACCGAAACTTGCATTTCGAAAAGTTTTATAGAATCTAGTTTTCAGATGATTTTTTGCATGGACTTCCATCATAACCTTCCCTCTTTACATATATAAATGATCTGAAAAGTCTCGTATCATTTCAAATAGTCCCCAATCAAATTTGATTTTTTTTGACCGAAACTAATGTATAATATACTACGATTTTTTTACCGAAACTTGCATTTCGAAAAGTTTAATAGAATCTTATTTTCAGATGATTTTTTTTGCTTGGACTTCCATCATAACATTCCCTCTCAACATATATAAATGATCTGAAAAGTCTCGTATCATTTAAAATAGTCCCCAATCAAATTTGATTTTTTTGACCTAAACTAGTGTATAATATACTACGATTTTTGACCGAAACTTGAATTTCGAAAAGTTTAATATAATAAAATTTTCAGATGATTTTTTTTGCATGGAATTCCATCATAACATTCTTTCTCAACATATATAAATAGTCTGAAAAGTCTCGTATCATTTAAAATAGTCCCCAATTAAATTTCATTTTTTTGACCGAAACTAGTGTATAATATACTTCAATTTTTGACCGAAACTTGCATTTCGAAAAGTTTTTTAGAATCTAGTTTTCAGATGATTTTTTACATGGACTTCTATCATAACCTTCCCTCTTAACATATATAAATGATCTGAAAAGACTCGTATCATTTCAAATATTCCACAATTAAATTTGATTTTTTTTACCGAAATTAGTGTATATTATACTACGATTTTTGACCGAAACTTGCATTTCGAAAAGTTTTATTGAATCTAATTTTCAGATGATTTTTTGCATGGACTTCCATCATAACCTTCCCTCTTAACATATATAAATGATCTGAAAAGTCTCGTATCATTTAAAATAGTCCCCAATCAAATTTGATTTTTTTGACCTAAACTAGTGTATAATATACTACGATTTTTGACTGAAACTTGAATTTCGAAAAGTTTAATATAATAAAATTTTCAGATGATTTTTTTTGCATGGAATTCCATCATAACATTCTTTCTCAACATATATAAATAGTCTGAAAAGTCTCGTATCATTTAAAATAGTCCCCAATTAAATTTCATTTTTTTGACCGAAACTTGCATTTCTAAAAGTTTTTTAGAATCTAGTTTTCAGATGATTTTTTACATGGACTTCTATCATAACCTTCCCTCTTAACTTATATAAATGATCTGAAAAGACTCGTATCATTTCAAATATTCCACAATTAAATTTGATTTTTTTTACCGAAATTAGTGTATATTATACTACGATTTTTGACCGAAACTTGCATTTCGAAAAGTTTTATTGAATCTAATTTTCAGATGATTTTTTGCAGGGACTTCCATCATAACCTTCCCTCTTAACATATATAAATGATCTGAAAAGTCTCGTATCGTTTCAAATAGTTCACAATTAAATTTTATTTTTTGACCGAAATTAGTGTATAATATACTACGATTTTTGACCGAAACTTGCATTTCGAAAAGTTTTATAGAATCTAGTTTTCAGATGATTTTTTGCATGGACTTCCATCATAACCTTCCCTCTTTACATATATAAATGATCTGAAAAGTCTCGTATCATTTCAAATAGTCCCCAATCAAATTTGATTTTTTTTGACCGAAACTAATGTATAATATACTACGATTTTTTTACCGAAACTTGCATTTCGAAAAGTTTAATAGAATCTTATTTTCAGATGATTTTTTTTGCTTGGACTTCCATCATAACATTCCCTCTCAACATATATAAATGATCTGAAAAGTCTCGTATCATTTAAAATAGTCCCCAATCAAATTTGATTTTTTTGACCTAAACTAGTGTATAATATACTACGATTTTTGACCGAAACTTGAATTTCGAAAAGTTTAATATAATAAAATTTTCAGATGATTTTTTTTGCATGGAATTCCATCATAACATTCTTTCTCAACATATATAAATAGTCTGAAAAGTCTCGTATCATTTAAAATAGTCCCCAATTAAATTTCATTTTTTTGACCGAAACTAGTGTATAATATACTTCAATTTTTGACCGAAACTTGCATTTCGAAAAGTTTTTTAGAATCTAGTTTTCAGATGATTTTTTACATGGACTTCTATCATAACCTTCCCTCTTAACATATATAAATGATCTGAAAAGACTCGTATCATTTCAAATATTCCACAATTAAATTTGATTTTTTTTACCGAAATTAGTGTATATTATACTACGATTTTTGACCGAAACTTGCATTTCGAAAAGTTTTATTGAATCTAATTTTCAGATGATTTTTTGCATGGACTTCCATCATAACCTTCCCTCTTAACATATATAAATGATCTGAAAAGTCTCGTATCATTTCAAATAGTCCCCAATCAAATTTGATTTTTTTTGACCGAAACTAATGTATAATATACTACGATTTTTTTACCGAAACTTGCATTTCGAAAAGTTTAATAGAATCTTATTTTCAGATGATTTTTTTTGCTTGGACTTCCATCATAACATTCCCTCTCAACATATATAAATGATCTGAAAAGTCTCGTATCATTTAAAATAGTCCCCAATCAAATTTGATTTTTTTGACCTAAACTAGTGTATAATATACTACGATTTTTGACCGAAACTTGAATTTCGAAAAGTTTAATAGAATAAAATTTTCAGATGATTTTTTTTGCATGGAATTCCATCATAACATTCCTTCTCAACATATATAAATAGTCTGAAAAGTCTCGTATCATTTAAAATAGTCCCCAATTAAATTTGATTTTTTTTACCGAAACTAGTGTATAATATACTTCAATTTTTGACCGAAACTTGCATTTCGAAAAGTTTTTTAGAATCTAGTTTTCAGATGATTTTTTACATGGACTTCTATCATAACCTTCCCTCTTAACATATATAAATGATCTGAAAAGACTCGTATCATTTCAAATATTCCACAATTAAATTTGATTTTTTTACCGAAATTAGTGTATATTATACTACGATTTTTGACCGAAACTTGCATTTCGAAAAGTTTTATTGAATCTAATTTTCAGATGATTTTTTGCATGGGCTTCCATCATAACCTTCCCTCTTAACATATATAAATGATCTGAAAAGTCTCGTATCGTTTCAAATAGTTCACAATTAAATTTTATTTTTTGACCGAAATTAGTGTATAATATACTACGATTTTTGACCGAAACTTGCATTTCGAAAAGTTTTATAGAATCTAGTTTTCAGATGATTTTTTGCATGGACTTCCATCATAACCTTCCCTCTTAACATATATAAATGATCTGAAAAGTCTCGTATCATTTCAAATAGTCCCCAATCAAATTTTATTTTTTTTGACCGAAACTAATGTATAATATACTACGATTTTTTACCGAAACTTGCATTTCGAAAAGTTTAATAGAATCTTATTTTCAGATGATTTTTTTTGCTTGGACTTCCATCATAACATTCCCTCTCAACATATATAAATGATCTGAAAAGTCTCGTATCATTTAAAATAGTCCCCAATCAAATTTGATTTTTTTGACCTAAACTAGTGTATAATATACTACGATTTTTGACCGAAACTTGAATTTCGAAAAGTTTAATATAATAAAATTTTCAGATGATTTTTTTTGCATGGAATTCCATCATAACATTCTTTCTCAACATATATAAATAGTCTGAAAAGTCTCGTATCATTTAAAATAGTCCCCAATTAAATTTGATTTTTTTGACCGAAACTAGTGTATAATATACTTCAATTTTTGACCGAAACTTGCATTTCGAAAAGTTTTTTAGAATCTAGTTTTCAGATGATTTTTTACATGGACTTCTATCATAACCTTCCCTCTTAACATATATAAATGATCTGAAAAGACTCGTATCATTTCAAATATTCCACAATTAAATTTGATTTTTTTACCGAAATTAGTGTATATTATACTACGATTTTTGACCGAAACTTGCATTTCGAAAAGTTTTATTGAATCTAATTTTCAGATGATTTTTTGCATGGACTTCCATCATAACCTTCCCTCTTAACATATATAAATGATCTGAAAAGTCTCGTATCGTTTCAAATAGTTCACAATTAAATTTTATTTTTTGACCGAAATTAGTGTATAATATACTACGATTTTTGACCGAAACTTGCATTTCGAAAAGTTTTATAGAATCTAGTTTTCAGATGATTTTTTGCATGGACTTCCATCATAACCTTCCCTCTTTACATATATAAATGATCTGAAAAGTCTCGTATCATTTCAAATAGTCCCCAATCAAATTTGATTTTTTTTGACCGAAACTAATGTATAATACTACGATTTTTTTACCGAAACTTGCATTTCGAAAAGTTTAATAGAATCTTATTTTCAGATGATTTTTTTTGCTTGGACTTCCATCATAACATTCTCTCTCAACATATATAAATGATCTGAAAAGTCTCGTATCATTTAAAATAGTCCCCAATCAAATTTGATTTTTTTGACCTAAACTAGTGTATAATATACTACGATTTTTGACCGAAACTTGAATTTCGAAAAGTTTAATATAATAAAATTTTCAGATGATTTTTTTTGCATGGAATTCCATCATAACATTCTTTCTCAACATATATAAATAGTCTGAAAAGTCTCGTATCATTTAAAATAGTCCCCAATAAAATTTCATTTTTTTGACCGAAACTAGTGTATAATATACTTCAATTTTTGACCGAAACTTGCATTTCGAAAAGTTTATTAGAATCTAGTTTTCAGATGATTTTTTACATGGACTTCTATCATAACCTTCCCTCTTAACATATATAAATGATCTGAAAAGACTTGTATCATTTCAAATATTCCACAATTAAATTTGATTTTTTTACCGAAATTAGTGTATATTATACTACGATTTTTGACCGAAACTTGCATTTCGAAAAGTTTTATTGAATCTAATTTTCAGATGATTTTTTGCATGGACTTCCATCATAAACTTTCCTCTTAACATATATAAATGATCTGAAAAGTCTCGTATCGTTTCAAATAGTTCACAATTAAATTTAATTTTTTTGACCGAAACTAGTGTATAATATACTACGATTTTTGACCGAAACTTGCATTTCGAAAAGTTTTATAGAATCTAGTTTTCAGATGATTTTTTGCATGGACTTCCATCATAACCTTCCCTCTTAACATATATAAATGATCTGAAATGTCTCGTATCATTTCAAATAGTCCCCAATCAAATTTGATTTTTTTTGACCGAAACTAATGTATAATATACTACGATTTTTTACCGAAACTTGCATTTCGAAAAGTTTAATAGAATCTTATTTTCAGATGATTTTTTTTGCTTGGACTTCCATCATAACATTCCCTCTCAACATATATAAATGATCTGAAAAGTCTCGTATCATTTAAAATAGTCCCCAATCAAATTTGATTTTTTTGACCTAAACTAGTGTATAATATACTACGATTTTTGACAGAAACTTGCATTTCGAAAAGTTTTATTGAATCTAATTTTCAGATGATTTTTTGCATGGACTTCCATCATAAACTTTCCTCTTAACATATATAAATGATCTGAAAAGTCTCGTATCGTTTCAAATAGTTCACAATTAAATTTTATTTTTTGACCGAAATTAGTGTATAATATACTACGATTTTTGACTGAAACTTGCATTTCGAAAAGTTTTATAGAATCTAGTTTTCAGATGATTTTTTGCATGGACTTCCATCATAACCTTCCCTCTTAACATATATAAATGATCTGAAAAGTCTCGTATCATTTCAAATAGTCCCCAATCAAATTTTATTTTTTTTGACCGAAACTAATGTATAATATACTACGATTTTTGACCGAAACTTGCATTTCGAAAAGTTTTATTGAATCTAATTTTCAGAAGATTTTTTGCATGGACTTCCATCATAACCTTCCCTCTTAACATATATAAATGATCTGAAAAGTCTGGTATCATTTCAAATAGTTCACAATTAAATTTTATTTTTTGACCGTAATTAGTGTATAATATACTACGATTTTTGACCGAAACTTGCATTTCGAAAAGTTTTATAGAATCTAGTTTTCAGATGATTTTTTGCATGGACTTCCATCATAACCTTCCCTCTTAACATATATAAATGATCTGAAAAGTCTCGTATCATTTCAAATAGTCCCCAATCAAATTTGATTTTTTTGTACCGAAACTAGTGTATAATATACTACGATTTTTTACCGAAACTTGCATTTCGAAATGTTTAATAGAATCTTATTTTTAGATGATTTTTTTTGCATGGACTTCCAACATAACATTCCCTCTCAACATATATAAATGATCTGAAAAGATTCGTATCATTTAAAATATTCCCCAATCAAATTTGATTTTTTTTAACTAAACTAGTGTATAATATACTACGATTTTTGACCGAAACTTGAATTTCGAAAAGGTTAATAGAATAAAATTTTCAGATGATTTTTTTGCATGGACTTCCATCATAACATTACTTCTCAACATATATAAATGATTTGAAAAGTCTCGTATCATTTAATATAGTCCCCAATTAAATTTGATTTTTTTGACCGAAACTAGTGTATAATATACTTCAATTTTTGACCGAAACTTGCATTTCGAAAAGTTTTATAGAATCTAGTTTTCAGATGATTTTTTGCATGGACTTCTATCATAACCTTCCCTCTTAACATATATAAATGATCTGAAAAGTCTCGTATCATTTCAAATATTCCACAATTAAATTTGATTTTTTTACCGAAATTAGTGTATAATATACTACGATTTTTGACAGAAACTTGCATTTCGAAAAGTTTTATTGAATCTAATTTTCAGATGATTTTTTGCATGGACTTCCATCATAAACTTTCCTCTTAACATATATAAATGATCTGAAAAGTCTCGTATCGTTTCAAATAGTTCACAATTAAATTTAATTTTTTTGACCGAAACTAGTGTATAATATACTACGATTTTTGACCGAAACTTGCATTTCGAAAAGTTTTATAGAATCTAGTTTTCAGATGATTTTTTGCATGGACTTCCATCATAACCTTCCCTCTTAACATATATAAATGATCTGAAAAGTCTCGTATCATTTCAAATAGTCCCCAATCAAATTTGATTTTTTTTGACCGAAACTAATGTATAATATACTACGATTTTTTACCGAAACTTGCATTTCGAAAAGTTTAATAGAATCTTATTTTCAGATGATTTTTTTTGCTTGGACTTCCATCATAACATTCCCTCTCAACATATATAAATGATCTGAAAAGTCTCGTATCATTTAAAATAGTCCCCAATCAAATTTGATTTTTTTGACCTAAACTAGTGTATAATATACTACGATTTTTGACAGAAACTTGCATTTCGAAAAGTTTTATTGAATCTAATTTTCAGATGATTTTTTGCATGGACTTCCATCATAAACTTTCCTCTTAACATATATAAATGATCTGAAAAGTCTCGTATCGTTTCAAATAGTTCACAATTAAATTTAATTTTTTTGACCGAAACTAGTGTATAATATACTACGATTTTTGACCGAAACTTGCATTTCGAAAAGTTTTATAGAATCTAGTTTTCAGATGATTTTTTGCATGGACTTCCATCATAACCTTCCCTCTTAACATATATAAATGATCTGAAAAGTCTTGTATCATTTCAAATAGTCCCCAATCAAATTTGATTTTTTTTGACCGAAACTAATGTATAATCTACTACGATTTTTTACCGAAACTTGCATTTCGAAAAGTTTAATAGAATCTTATTTTCAGATGATTTTTTTTGCTAGGACTTCCATCATAACATTCCCTCTCAACATATATAAATGATCTGAAAAGTCTCGTATCATTTAAAATAGTCCCCAATCAAATTTGATTTTTTTGACCTAAACTAGTGTATAATATACTACGATTTTTGACCGAAACTTGAATTTCGAAAAGTTTAATAGAATAAAATTTTCAGATGATTTTTTTTGCATGGAATTCCATCATAACATTCCTTCTCAACATATATAAATAGTCTGAAAAGTCTCATATCATTTAAAATAGTCCCCAATTAAATTTGATTTTTTTGACCGAAACTAGTGTATAATATACTTCAATTTTTTACCGAAACATGCATTTCGAAAAGTTTTTTAGAATCTAGTTTTCAGATGATTTTTTACATGGACTTCTATCATAACCTTCCCTCTTAACATATATAAATGATCTGAAAAGACTCGTATCATTTCAAATATTCCACAATTAAATTTGATTTTTTTACCGAAATTAGTGTATATTATACTACGATTTTTGACCGAAACTTGCATTTCGAAAAGTTTTATTGAATCTAATTTTCAGATGATTTTTTGCATGGACTTCCATCATAACCTTCCCTCTTAACATATATAAATGATCTGAAAAGTCTCGTATCGTTTCAAATAGTTCACAATTAAATTTTATTTTTTGACCGAAATTAGTGTATAATATACTACGATTTTTGACCGAAACATGCATTTCGAAAAGTTTTATAGAATCTAGTTTTCAGATGATTTTTTGCATGGACTTCCATCATAACCTTCCCTCTTAACATATATAAATGATCTGAAAAGTCTCGTATCATTTCAAATAGTCCCCAATCAAATTTGATTTTTTTTTGACCGAAACTAATGTATAATATACTACGATTTTTTACCGAAACTTGCATTTCGAAAAGTTTAATAGAATCTTATTTTCAGATGATTTTTTTTGCTTGGACTTCCATCATAACATTCCCTCTCAACATATATAAATGATCTGAAAAGTCTCGTATCATTTAAAATAGTCCCCAATCAAATTTGATTTTTTTGACCTAAACTAGTGTATAATATACTACGATTTTTGACCGAAACTTGAATTTCGAAAAGTTTAATAGAATAAAATTTTCAGATGATTTTTTTTGCATGGAATTCCATCATAACATTCCTTCTCAACATATATAAATAGTATGAAAAGTCTCATATCATTTAAAATAGTCCCCAATTAAATTTGATTTTTTTGACCGAAACTAGTGTATAATATACTTCAATTTTTTACCGAAACTTGCATTTCGAAAAGTTTTTTAGAATCTAGTTTTCAGATGATTTTTTACATGGACTTCTATCATAACCTTCCCTCTTAACATATATAAATGATCTGAAAAGACTCGTATCATTTCAAATATTCCACAATTAAATTTGATTTTTTACCGAAATTAGTGTATATTATACTACGATTTTTGACCGAAACTTGCATTTCGAAAAGTTTTATTGAATCTAATTTTCAGATGATTTTTTGCATGGACTTCCATCATAACCTTCCCTCTTAACATATATAAATGATCTGAAGAGTCTCGTATCGTTTCAAATAGTTCACAATTAAATTTTATTTTTTGACCGAAATTAGTGTATAATATACTACGATTTTTGACCGAAACTTGCATTTCGAAAAGTTTTATAGAATCTAGTTTTCAGATGATTTTTTGCATGGACTTCCATCATAACCTTCCCTCTTAACATATATAAATGATCTGAAAAGTCTCGTATCATTTCAAATAGTCCCCAATCAAATTTGATTTTTTTTGACCGAAACTAATGTATAATATACTACGATTTTTTACCGAAACTTGCATTTCGAAAAGTTTAATAGAATCTTATTTTCAGATGATTTTTTTTGCTTGGACTTCCATCATAACATTCCCTCTCAACATATATAAATGATATGAAAAGTCTCGTATCATTTAAAATAGTCCCCAATCAAATTTGATTTTTTTGACCTAAACTAGTGTATAATATACT
The DNA here is from genome assembly GCA_963966055.1 of Lathyrus aphaca. Taxonomy (NCBI): domain Eukaryota; kingdom Viridiplantae; phylum Streptophyta; class Magnoliopsida; order Fabales; family Fabaceae; genus Lathyrus; species Lathyrus aphaca. The sequence goes on along the minus strand of OZ014521.1, from coordinate 597,822,325 downwards.
ACGATTTTTGACCGAAACTTGAATTTCGAAAAGTTTAATAGAATAAAATTTTCAGATGATTTTTTTTGCATGGAATTCCATCATAACATTCCTTCTCAACATATATAAATAGTCTGAAAAGTCTCGTATCATTTAAAATAGTCCCCAATTAAATTTGATTTTTTTGACCGAAACTAGTGTATAATATACTTCAATTTTTGACCGAAACTTGCATTTCGATAAGTTTTTTAGAATCTAGTTTTCAGATGATTTTTTACATGGACTTCTATCATAACCTTCCCTCTTAACATATATAAATGATCTGAAAAGACTCGTATCATTTCAAATATTCCACAATTAAATTTGATTTTTTTACCGAAATTAGTGTATATTATACTACGATTTTTGACCGAAACTTGCATTTCGAAAAGTTTTATTGAATCTAATTTTCAGAAGATTTTTTGCATGGACTTCCATCATAACCTTCCCTCTTAACATATATAAATGATCTGAAAAGCCTGGTATCATTTCAAATAGTTCACAATTAAATTTTATTTTTTGACCGAAATTAGTGTATAATATACTACGATTTTTGACCGAAACTTGCATTTCGAAAAGTTTTATAGAATCTAGTTTTCAGATGATTTTTTGCATGGACTTCCATCATAACCTTCCCTCTTAACATATATAAATGATCTGAAAAGTCTCGTATCATTTCAAATAGTCCCCAATCAAATTTGATTTTTTTGTACCGAAACTAGTGTATAATATACTACGATTTTTTTACCGAAACTTGCATTTCGAAATGTTTAATAGAATCTTATTTTTAGATGATTTTTTTTTGCATGGACTTCCAACATAACATTCCCTCTCAACATATATAAATGATCTGAAAAGATTCGTATCATTTAAAATATTCCCCAATCAAATTTGATTTTTTTTAACTAAACAAGTGTATAATATACTACGATTTTTGACCGAAACTTGAATTTCGAAAAGGTTAATAGAATAAAATTTTCAGATGATTTTTTTGCATGGACTTCCATCATAACATTACTTCTCAACATATATAAATGATTTGAAAAGTCTCGTATCATTTAATATAGTCCCCAATTAAATTTGATTTTTTTGACCGAAACTAGTGTATAATATACTTCAATTTTTGACCGAAACTTGCATTTCGAAAAGTTTTTAAGAATCTAGTTTTCAGATAATTTTTTACATGGACTTCTATCATAACCTTCCCTCTTAACATATATAAATGATCTGAAAAGTCTCGTATCATTTCAAATATTCCACAATTAAATTTGATTTTTTTACCGAAATTAGTGTATAATATACTACGATTTTTGACAGAAACTTGCATTTCGAAAAGTTTTATTGAATCTAATTTTCAGATGATTTTTTGCATGGACTTCCATCATAAACTTTCCTCTTAACATATATAAATGATCTGAAAAGTCTCGTATCGTTTCAAATAGTTCACAATTAAATTTAATTTTTTTGACCGAAACTAGTGTATAATATACTACGATTTTTGACCGAAACTTGCATTTCGAAAAGTTTTATAGAATCTAGTTTTCAGATGATTTTTTGCATGGACTTCCATCATAACCTTCCCTCTTAACATATATAAATGATCTGAAAAGTCTCGTATCATTTCAAATAGTCCCCAATCAAATTTGATTTTTTTTGACCGAAACTAATGTATAATATACTACGATTTTTTACCGAAACTTGCATTTCGAAAAGTTTAATAGAATCTTATTTTCAGATGATTTTTTTTGCTAGGACTTCCATGATAACATTCCCTCTCAACATATATAAATGATCTGAAAAGTCTCGTATCATTTAAAATAGTCCCCAATCAAATTTGATTTTTTTGACCTAAACTAGTGTATAATATACTACGATTTTTGACCGAAACTTGAATTTCGAAAAGTTTAATAGAATAAAATTTTCAGATGATTTTTTTTGCATGGAATTCCATCATAACATTCCTTCTCAAAATATATAAATAGTCTGAAAAGTCTCATATCATTTAAAATAGTCCCCAATTAAATTTGATTTTTTTGACCGAAACTAGTGTATAATATACTTCAATTTTTTACCGAAACATGCATTTCGAAAAGTTTTTTAGAATCTAGTTTTCAGATGATTTTTTACATGGACTTCTATCATAACCTTCCCTCTTAACATATATAAATGATCTGAAAAAGACTCGTATCATTTCAAATATTCCACAATTAAATTTGATTTTTTTACCGAAATTAGTGTATATTATACTACGATTTTTGACCGAAACTTGCATTTCGAAAAGTTTTATTGAATCTAATTTTCAGATGATTTTTTGCATGGACTTCCATCATAACCTTCCCTCTTAACATATATAAATGATCTGAAAAGTCTCGTATCGTTTCAAATAGTTCACAATTAAATTTTATTTTTTGACCGAAATTAGTGTATAATATACTACGATTTTTGACCGAAACTTGCATTTCGAAAAGTTTTATAGAATCTAGTTTTCAGATGATTTTTTGCATGGACTTCCATCATAACCTTCCCTCTTAACATATATAAATGATCTGAAAAGTCTCGTATCATTTCAAATAGTCCCCAATCAAATTTGATTTTTTTTTGACCGAAACTAATGTATAATATACTACGATTTTTTACCGAAACTTGCATTTCGAAAAGTTTAATAGAATCTTATTTTCAGATGATTTTTTTTGCTTGGACTTCCATCATAACATTCCCTCTAAACATATATAAATGATCTGAAAAGTCTCGTATCATTTAAAATAGTCCCCAATCAAATTTGATTTTTTTGACCTAAACTAGTGTATAATATACTACGATTTTTGACCGAAACTTGAATTTCGAAAAGTTTAATAGAATAAAATTTTCAGATGATTTTTTTTGCATGGAATTCCATCATAACATTCCTTCTCAACATATATAAATAGTATGAAAAGTCTCATATCATTTAAAATAGTCCCCAATTAAATTTGATTTTTTTGACCGAAACTAGTGTATAATATACTTCAATTTTTTACCGAAACTTGCATTTCGAAAAGTTTTTTAGAATCTAGTTTTCAGATGATTTTTTACATGGACTTCTATCATAACCTTCCCTCTTAACATATATAAATGATCTGAAAAGACTCGTATCATTTCAAATATTCCACAATTAAATTTGATTTTTTTACCGAAATTAGTGTATATTATACTACGATTTTTGACCGAAACTTGCATTTCGAAAAGTTTTATTGAATCTAATTTTCAGATGATTTTTTGCATGGACTTCCATCATAACCTTCCCTCTTAACATATATAAATGATCTGAAGAGTCTCGTATCGTTTCAAATAGTTCACAATTAAATTTTATTTTTTGACCGAAATTAGTGTATAATATACTACGATTTTTGACCGAAACTTGCATTTCGAAAAGTTTTATAGAATCTAGTTTTCAGATGATTTTTTGCATGGACTTCCATCATAACCTTCCCTCTTAACATATATAAATGATCTGAAAAGTCTCGTATCATTTCAAATAGTCCCCAATCAAATTTGATTTTTTTTGACCGAAACTAATGTATAATATACTACGATTTTTTACCGAAACTTGCATTTCGAAAAGTTTAATAGAATCTTATTTTCAGATGATTTTTTTTGCTTGGACTTCCATCATAACATTCCCTCTCAACATATATAAATGATATGAAAAGTCTCGTATCATTTAAAATAGTCCCCAATCAAATTTGATTTTTTTGACCTAAACTAGTGTATAATATACTACGATTTTTGACCGAAACTTGAATTTCGAAAAGTTTAATAGAATAAAATTTTCAGATGATTTTTTTTGCATGGAATTCCATCATAACATTCCTTCTCAACATATATAAATAGTCTGAAAAGTCTCGTATCATTTAAAATAGTCCCCAATTAAATTTGATTTTTTTGACCGAAACTAGTGTATAATATACTTCAATTTTTGACCGAAACTTGCATTTCGAAAAGTTTTTTAGAATCTAGTTTTCAGATGATTTTTAACATGGACTTCTATCATAACCTTCCCTCTTAACATATATAAATGATCTGAAAAGACTCGTATCATTTCAAATATTCCACAATTAAATTTGATTTTTTTACCGAAATTAGTGTATATTATACTACGATTTTTGACCGAAACTTGCATTTCGAAAAGTTTTATTGAATCTAATTTTCAGATGATTTTTTGCATGGACTTCCATCATAACCTTCCCTCTTAACATATATAAATGATCTGAAAAGTCTCGTATCGTTTCAAATAGTTCACAATGAAATTTTATTTTTTGACCGAAATTAGTGTATAATATACTACGATTTTTGACCGAAACTTGCATTTCGAAAAGTTTTATAGAATCTAGTTTTCAGATGATTTTTTGCATGGACTTCCATCATAACCTTCCCTCTTAACATATATAAATGATCTGAAAAGTCTCGTATCATTTCAAATAGTCCCCAATCAAATTTGATTTTTTTTGACCGAAACTAATGTATAATATACTACGATTTTTTACCGAAACTTGCATTTCGAAAAGTTTAATAGAATCTTATTTTCAGATGATTTTTTTTGCTTGGACTTCCATCATAACATTCCCTCTCAACATATATAAATGATCTGAAAAGTCTCGTATCATTTAAAATAGTCCCCAATCAAATTTGATTTTTTTGACCTAAACTAGTGTATAATATACTACGATTTTTGACCGAAACTTGAATTTCGAAAAGTTTAATAGAATAAAATTTTCAGATGATTTTTTTTGCATGGAATTCCATCATAACATTCCTTCTCAACGTATATAAATAGTCTGAAAAGTCTCGTATCATTTAAAATAGTCCCCAATTAAATTTTATTTTTTTGACCGAAACTAGTGTATAATATACTTCAATTTTTGACCGAAACTTGCATTTCGAAAAGTTTTTTAGAATCTAGTTTTCAGATGATTTTTTACATGGACTTCTATCATAACCTTCCCTCTTAACATATATAAATGATCTGAAAAGACTCGTATCATTTCAAATATTCCACAATTAAATTTGATTTTTTTACCGAAATTAGTGTATATTATACTACGATTTTTGACCGAAACTTGCATTTCGAAAAGTTTTATAGAATCTAGTTTTCAGATGATTTTTTGCATGGACTTCCATCATAACCTTCCCTCTTAACATATATAAATGATCTGAAAAGTCTCGTATCATTTCAAATAGTCCCCAATCAAATTTGATTTTTTTTGACCGAAACTAATGTATAATATACTACGATTTTTTACCGAAACTTGCATTTCGAAAAGTTTAATAGAATCTTATTTTCAGATGATTTTTTTTGCTTGGACTTCCATCATAACATTCCCTCTCAACATATATAAATGATCTGAAAAGTCTCGTATCATTTAAAATAGTCCCCAATCAAATTTGATTTTTTTGACCTAAACTAGTGTATAATATACTACGATTTTTGACCGAAACTTGAATTTCGAAAAGTTTAATAGAATAAAATTTTCAGATGATTTTTTTTGCATGGAATTCCATCATAACATTCCTTCTCAACGTATATAAATAGTCTGAAAAGTCTCGTATCATTTAAAATAGTCCCCAATTAAATTTGATTTTTTTGACCGAAACTAGTGTATAATATACTTCAATTTTTGACCGAAACTTGCATTTCAAAAAGTTTTTTAGAATCTAGTTTTCAGATGATTTTTTACATGGACTTCTATCATAACCTTCCCTCTTAACATATATAAATGATCTGAAAAGACTCGTATCATTTCAAATATTCCACAATTAAATTTGATTTTTTTACCGAAATTAGTGTATATTATACTACGATTTTTGACCGAAACTTGCATTTCGAAAAGTTTTATAGAATCTAGTTTTCAGATGATTTTTTGCATGGACTTCCATCATAACCTTCCCTCTTAACATATATAAATGATCTGAAAAGTCTCGTATCATTTCAAATAGTCCCCAATCAAATTTAATTTTTTTTGACCGAAACTAATGTATAATATACTACGATTTTTTACCGAAACTTGCATTTCGAAAAGTTTAATAGAATCTTATTTTCAGATGATTTTTTTTGCTTGGACTTCCATCATAACATTCCCTCTCAACATATATAAATGATCTGAAAAGTCTCGTATCATTTAAAATAGTCCCCAATCAAATTTGATTTTTTTGACCTAAACTAGTGTATAATATACTACGATTTTTGACCGAAACTTGAATTTCGAAAAGTTTAATAGAATAAAATTTTCAGATGATTTTTTTTGTATGGAATTCCATCATAACATTCCTTCTCAACATATATAAATAGTCTGAAAAGTCTCGTATCATTTAAAATAGTCCCCAATTAAATTTGATTTTTTTGACCGAAACTAGTGTATAATATACTTCAATTTTTGACCGAAACTTGCATTTCGAAAAGTTTTTTAGAATCTAGTTTTCAGATGATTTTTTACATGGACTTCTATCATAACCTTCCCTCTTAACATATATAAATGATCTGAAAAGACTCGTATCATTTCAAATATTCCACAATTAAATTTGATTTTTTTACCGAAATTAGTGTATATTATACTACGATTTTTGACCGAAACTTGCATTTCGAAAAGTTTTATAGAATCTAGTTTTCAGATGATTTTTTGCATGGACTTCCATCATAACCTTCCCTCTTAACATATATAAATGATCTGAAAAGTCTCGTATCATTTCAAATAGTCCCCAATCAAATTTGATTTTTTTTGACCGAAACTAATGTATAATATACTACGATTTTTTACCGAAACTTGCATTTCGAAAAGTTTAATAGAATCTTATTTTCAGATGATTTTTTTTGCTTGGACTTCCATCATAACATTCCCTCTCAACATATATAAATGATCTGAAAAGTCTCGTATCATTTAAAATAGTCCCCAATCAAATTTGATTTTTTTGACCTAAACTAGTGTATAATATACTACGATTTTTGACCGAAACTTGAATTTCGAAAAGTTTAATAGAATAAAATTTTCAGATGATTTTTTTTGCATGGAATTCCATCATAACATTCCTTCTCAACATATATAAATAGTCTGAAAAGTCTCGTATCATTTAAAATAGTCCCCAATTAAATTTGATTTTTTTGACCGAAACTAGTGTATAATATACTTCAATTTTTGACCGAAACTTGCATTTCGAAAAGTTTTTTAGAATCTAGTTTTCAGATGATTTTTTACATGGACTTCTATCATAACCTTCCCTCTTAACATATATAAATGATTTGAAAAGACTCGTATCATTTCAAATATTCCACAATTAAATTTGATTTTTTTACCGAAATTAGTGTATATTATACTACGATTTTTGACCGAAACTTGCATTTCGAAAAGTTTTATTGAATCTAATTTTCAGATGATTTTTTGCATGGACTTCCATCATAACCTTCCCTCTTAACATATATAAATGATCTGAAAAGTCTCGTATCGTTTCTAATAGTTCACAATTAAATTTTATTTTTTGACCGAAATTAGTGTATAATATACTACGATTTTTGACCGAAACTTGCATTTCGAAAAGTTTTATAGAATCTAGTTTTCAGATGATTTTTTGCATGGACTTCCATCATAACCTTCCCTCTTAACATATATAAATGATCTGAAAAGTCTCGTATCATTTCAAATAGTCCCCAATCAAATTTTATTTTTTTTGACCGAAACTAATGTATAATATACTACGATTTTTTACCGAAACTTGCATTTCGAAAAGTTTAATAGAATCTTATTTTCAGATGATTTTTTTTGCTTGGACTTCCATCATAACATTCCCTCTCAACATATATAAATGATCTGAAAAGTCTCGTATCATTTAAAATAGTCCCCAATCAAATTTGATTTTTTTGACCTAAACTAGTGTATAATATACTACGATTTTTGACCGAAACTTGAATTTCGAAAAGTTTAATAGAATAAAATTTTCAGATGATTTTTTTTGCATGGAATTCCATCATAACATTCCTTCTCAACGTATATAAATAGTCTGAAAAGTCTCGTATCATTTAAAATAGTCCCCAATTAAATTTGATTTTTTTGACCGAAACTAGTGTATAATATACTTCAATTTTTGACCGAAACTTGCATTTCGAAAAGTTTTTTAGAATCTAGTTTTCAGATTATTTTTTACATGGACTTCTATCATAACCTTCCCTCTTAACATATATAAATGATCTGAAAAGACTCGTATCATTTCAAATATTCCACAATTAAATTTGATTTTTTTACCGAAATTAGTGTATATTATACTACGATTTTTGACCGAAACTTGCATTTCGAAAAGTTTTATAGAATCTAGTTTTCAGATGATTTTTTGCATGGACTTCCATCATAACCTTCCCTCTTAACATATATAAATGATCTGAAAAGTCTCGTATCATTTCAAATAGTTCACAATTAAATTTTATTTTTTGACCGAAATTAGTGTATAATATACTACGATTTTTGACCGAAACATGCATTTCGAAAAGTTTTATAGAATCTAGTTTTCAGATGATTTTTTGCATGGACTTCCATCATAACCTTCCCTCTTAACATATATAAATGATCTGAAAAGTCTCGTATCATTTCAAATAGTCCCCAATCAAATTTGATTTTTTTTGACCGAAACTAATGTATAATATACTACGATTTTTTACCGAAACTTGCATTTCGAAAAGTTTAATAGAATCTTATTTTCAGATGATTTTTTTTGCTTGGACTTCCATCATAATATTCCCTCTCAACATATATAAATGATCTGAAAAGTCTCGTATCATTTAAAATAGTCCCCAATCAAATTTGATTTTTTTGACCTAAACTAGTGTATAATATACTACGATTTTTGACCGAAACTTGAATTTCGAAAAGTTTAATAGAATAAAATTTTCAGATGATTTTTTTTGCATGGAATTCCATCATAACATTCCTTCTCAACATATATAAATAGTCTGAAAAGTCTCGTATCATTTAAAATAGTCCCCAATTAAATTTGATTTTTTTGACCGAAACTAGTGTATAATATACTTCAATTTTTGACCGAAACTTGCATTTCGAAAAGTTTTTTAGAATCTAGTTTTCAGATGATTTTTTACATGGACTTCTATCATAACCTTCCCTCTTAACATATATAAATGATCTGAAAAGACTCGTATCATTTCAAATATTCCACAATTAAATTTGATTTTTTTACCGAAATTAGTGTATATTATACTACGATTTTTGACCGAAACTTGCATTTCGAAAAGTTTTATTGAATCTAATTTTCAGATGATTTTTTGCATGGACTTCCATCATAACCTTCCCTCTTAACATATATAAATGATCTGAAAAGTCTCGTATCGTTTCAAATAGTTCACAATTAAATTTTATTTTTTGACCGAAATTAGTGTATAATATACTACGATTTTTGACCGAAACTTGCATTTCGAAAAGTTTTATAGAATCTAGTTTTCAGATGAATTTTTGCATGGACTTCCATCATAACCTTCCCTCTTAACATATATAAATGATCTGAAAAGTCTCGTATCATTTCAAATAGTCCCCAATCAAATTTGATTTTTTTTGACCGAAACTAATGTATAATATACTACGATTTTTTTACCGAAACTTGCATTTCAAAAAGTTTAATAGAATCTTATTTTCAGATGATTTTTTTTGCTTGGACTTCCATCATAACATTCCCTCTCAACATATATAAATGATCTAAAAAGTCTCGTATCATTTAAAATAGTCCCCAATCAAATTTGATTTTTTTGACCTAAACTAGTGTATAATATACTACGATTTTGGACCGAAACTTGAATTTCGAAAAGTTTAATAGAATAAAATTTTCAGATGATTTTTTTTGCATGGAATTCCATCATAACATTCCTACTCAACATATATAAATAGTCTGAAAAGTCTCGTATCATTTAAAATAGTCCCCAATTAAATTTGATTTTTTTGACCGAAACTAGTGTATAATATACTTCAATTTTTGACCGAAACTTGCATTTCGAAAAGTTTTTTAGAATCTAGTTTTCAGATGATTTTTTACATGGACTTCTATCATAACCTTCCCTCTTAACATATATAAATGATCTGAAAAGACTCGTATCATTTCAAATATTCCACAATTAAATTTGATTTTTTTACCGAAATTAGTGTATATTATACTACGATTTTTGACCGAAACTTGCATTTCGAAAAGTTTTATTGAATCTAATTTTCAGATGATTTTTTGCATGGACTTCCATCATAACCTTCCCTCTTAACATATATAAATGATCTGAAAAGTCTCGTATCGTTTCTAATAGTTCACAATTAAATTTTATTTTTTGACCGAAATTAGTGTATAATATACTACGATTTTTGACCGAAACTTGCATTTCGAAAAGTTTTATAGAATCTAGTTTTCAGATGATTTTTTGCATGGACTTCCATCATAACCTTCCCTCTTAACATATATAAATGATCTGAAAAGTCTCGTATCATTTCAAATAGTCCCCAATCAAATTTGATTTTTTTTGACCGAAACTAATGTATAATATACTACGATTTTTTACCGAAACTTGCATTTCGAAAAGTTTAATAGAATCTTATTTTCAGATGATTTTTTTTGCTTGGACTTCCATCATAACATTCCCTCTCAACATATATAAATGATCTGAAAAGTCTCGTATCATTTAAAATAGTCCCCAATCAAATTTGATTTTTTTGACCTAAACTAGTGTATAATATACTACGATTTTTGACCGAAACTTGAATTTCGAAAAGTTTAATAGAATAAAATTATCAGATGATTTTTTTTGCATGGAATTCCATCATAACATTCCTTCTCAACATATATAAATAGTCTGAAAAGTCTCGTATCATTTAAAATAGTCCCCAATTAAATTTGATTTTTTTGACCGAAACTAGTGTATAATATACTTCAATTTTTGACCGAAACTTGCATTTCGAAAAGTTTTTTAGAATCTAGTTTTCAGATGATTTTTTACATGGACTTCTATCATAACCTTCCCTCTTAACATATATAAATGATCTGAAAAGACTCGTATCATTTCAAATATTCCACAATTAAATTTGATTTTTTTACCGAAATTAGTGTATATTATACTACGATTTTTGACCGAAACTTGCATTTCGAAAAGTTTTATTGAATCTAATTTTCAGATGATTTTTTGCATGGACTTCCATCATAACCTTCCCTCTTAACATATATAAATGATCTGAAAAGTCTCGTATCGTTTCAAATAGTTCACAATTAAATTTTATTTTTTGACCGAAATTAGTGTATAATATACTACGATTTTTGACCGAAACTTGCATTTCGAAAAGTTTTATAGAATCTAGTTTTCAGATGATTTTTTGCATGGACTTCCATCATAACCTTCCCTCTTAACATATATAAATGATCTGAAAAGTCTCGTATCATTTCAAATAGTCCCCAATCAAATTTGATTTTTTTTGACCGAAACTAATGTATAATATACTACGATTTTTTACCGAAACTTGCATTTCGAAAAGTTTAATAGAATCTTATTTTCAGATGATTTTTTTTGCTTGGACTTCCATCATAACATTCCCTCTCAACATATATAAATGATCTGAAAAGTCTCGTATCATTTAAAATAGTCCCCAATCAAATTTGATTTTTTTGACCTAAACTAGTGTATAATATACTACGATTTTTGACCGAAACTTGAATTTCGAAAAGTTTAATAGAATAAAATTTTCAGATAATTTTTTTTGCATGGAATTCCATCATAACATTCCTTCTCAACATATATAAATAGTCTGAAAAGTCTCGTATCATTTAAAATAGTCCCCAATTAAATTTGATTCTTTTGACCGAAACTAGTGTATAATATACTTCAATTTTTGACCGAAACCTTCATTTCGAAAAGTTTTTTAGAATCTAGTTTTTAGATGATTTTTTACATGGACTTCTATCATAACCTTCCCTATTAACATATATAAATGATCTGAAAAGACTCGTATCATTTCAAATATTCCACAATTAAATTTGATTTTTTTACCGAAATTAGTGTATATTATACTACGATTTTTGACCGAAACTTGCATTTCGAAAAGTTTTATTGAATCTAATTTTCAGATGATTTTTTGCATGGACTTCCATCATAACCTTCCCTCTTAACATATATAAATGATCTGAAAAGTCTCGTATCGTTTCAAATAGTTCACAATTAAATTTTATTTTTTGACCGAAATTAGTGTATAATATACTACGATTTTTGACCGAAACTTGCATTTCGAAAAGTTTTATAGAATCTAGTTTTCAGATGATTTTTTGCATGGACTTCAATCATAACCTTCCCTCTTAACATATATAAATGATCTGAAAAGTCTCGTATCATTTCAAATAGTCCCCAATCAAATTTGATTTTTTTTGACCGAAACTAATGTATAATATACTACGATTTTTTTACCGAAACTTGCATTTCGAAAAGTTTAATAGAATCTTATTTTCAGATGATTTTTTTTGCTTGGACTTCCATCATAACATTCCCTCTCAACATATATAAATGATCTGAAAAGTCTCGTATCATTTAAAATAGTCCCCAATCAAATTTGATTTTTTTGACCTAAACTAGTGCATAATATACTACGATTTTTGACCGAAACTTGAATTTCGAAAAGTTTAATAGAATAAAATTTTCAGATGATTTTTTTTGCATGGAATTCCATCATAACATTCCTTCTCAACATATATAAATAGTCTGAAAAGTCTCGTATCATTTAAAATAGTCCCCAATTAAATTTGATTTTTTTGACCGAAACTAGTGTATAATATACTTCAATTTTTGACCGAAACTTGCATTTCGAAAAGTTTTTTAGAATCTAGTTTTCAGATGATTTTTTACATGGACTTCTATCATAACCTTCCCTCTTAACATATATAAATGATCTGAAAAGACTCGTATCATTTCAAATATTCCACAATTAAATTTGATTTTTTTACCGAAATTAGTGTATATTATACTACGATTTTTGACCGAAACTTGCATTTCGAAAAGTTTTATTGAATCTAATTTTCAGATGATTTTTTGCATGGACTTCCATCATAACCTTCCCTCTTAACATATATAAATGATCTGAAAAGTCTCGTATCGTTTCAAATAGTTCACAATTAAATTTTATTTTTTGACCGAAATTAGTGTATAATATACTACGATTTTTGACCGAAACTTGCATTTCGAAAAGTTTTATAGAATCTAGTTTTCAGATGATTTTTTGCATGGACTTCCATCATAACCTTCCCTCTTAACATATATAAATGATCTGAAAAGTCTCGTATCATTTCAAATAGTCCCCAATCAAATTTGATTTTTTTTGACCGAAACTAATGTATAATATACTACGATTTTTTTACCGAAACTTGCATTTCGAAAAGTTTAATAGAATCTTATTTTCAGATGATTTTTTTTGCTTGGACTTCCATCATAACATTCCCTCTCAACATATATAAATGATCTGAAAAGTCTCGTATCATTTAAAATAGTCCCCAATCAAATTTGATTTTTTTGACCTAAACTAGTGTATAATATACTACGATTTTTGACCGAAACTTGAATTTCGAAAAGTTTAATAGAATAAAATTATCAGATGATTTTTTTTGCATGGAATTCCATCATAACATTCCTTCTCAACATATATAAATAGTCTGAAAAGTCTCGTATCATTAAAATAGTCCCCAATTAAATTTGATTTTTTTGACCGAAACTAGTGTATAATATACTTCAATTTTTGACCGAAACTTGCATTTCGAAAAGTTTTTTAGAATCTAGTTTTCAGATGATTTTTTACATGGACTTCTATCATAACCTTCCCTCTTAACATATATAAATGATCTGAAAAGACTCGTATCATTTCAAATATTCCACAATTAAATTTGATTTTTTTACCGAAATTAGTGTATATTATACTACGATTTTTGACCGAAACTTGCATTTCGAAAAGTTTTATTGAATCTAATTTTCAGATGATTTTTTGCATGGACTTCCATCATAACCTTCCCTCTTAACATATATAAATGATCTGAAAAGTCTCGTATCGTTTCAAATAGTTCACAATTAAATTTTATTTTTTGACCGAAATTAGTGTATAATATACTACGATTTTTGACCGAAACTTGCATTTCGAAAAGTTTTATAGAATCTAGTTTTCAGATGATTTTTTGCATGGACTTCCATCATAACCTTCCCTCTTAACATATATAAATGATCTGAAAAGTCTCGTATCATTTCAAATAGTCCCCAATCAAATTTGATTTTTTTTGACCGAAACTAATGTATAATATACTACGATTTTTTACCGAAACTTGCATTTCGAAAAGTTTAATAGAATCTTATTTTCAGATGATTTTTTTTGCTTGGACTTCCATCATAACATTCCCTCTCAACATATATAAATGATCTGAAAAGTCTCGTATCATTTAAAATAGTCCCCAATCAAATTTGATTTTTTTGACCTAAACTAGTGTATAATATACTACGATTTTTGACCGAAACTTGAATTTCGAAAAGTTTAATAGAATAAAATTTTCAGATAATTTTTTTTGCATGGAATTCCATCATAACATTCCTTCTCAACATATATAAATAGTCTGAAAAGTCTCGTATCATTTAAAATAGTCCCCAATTAAATTTGATTCTTTTGACCGAAACTAGTGTATAATATACTTCAATTTTTGACCGAAACCTTCATTTCGAAAAGTTTTTTAGAATCTAGTTTTTAGATGATTTTTTACATGGACTTCTATCATAACCTTCCCTCTTAACATATATAAATGATCTGAAAAGACTCGTATCATTTCAAATATTCCACAATTAAATTTGATTTTTTTACCGAAATTAGTGTATATTATACTACGATTTTTGACCGAAACTTGCATTTCGAAAAGTTTTATTGAATCTAATTTTCAGATGATTTTTTGCATGGACTTCCATCATAACCTTCCCTCTTAACATATATAAATGATCTGAAAAGTCTCGTATCGTTTCAAATAGTTCACAATTAAATTTTATTTTTTGACCGAAATTAGTGTATAATATACTACGATTTTTGACCGAAACTTGCATTTCGAAAAGTTTTATAGAATCTAGTTTTCAGATGATTTTTTGCATGGACTTCAATCATAACCTTCCCTCTTAACATATATAAATGACCTGAAAAGTCTCGTATCATTTCAAATAGTCCCCAATCAAATTTGATTTTTTTTGACCGAAACTAATGTATAATATACTACGATTTTTTTACCGAAACTTGCATTTCGAAAAGTTTAATAGAATCTTATTTTCAGATGATTTTTTTTGCTTGGACTTCCATCATAACATTCCCTCTCAACATATATAAATGATCTGAAAAGTCTCGTATCATTTAAAATAGTCCCCAATCAAATTTGATTTTTTTGACCTAAACTAGTGCATAATATACTACGATTTTTGACCGAAACTTGAATTTCGAAAAGTTTAATAGAATAAAATTTTCAGATGATTTTTTTTGCATGGAATTCCATCATAACATTCCTTCTCAACATATATAAATAGTCTGAAAAGTCTCGTATCATTTAAAATAGTCCCCAATTAAATTTGATTTTTTTGACCGAAACTAGTGTATAATATACTTCAATTTTTGACCGAAACTTGCATTTCGAAAAGTTTTTTAGAATCTAGTTTTCAGATGATTTTTTACATGGACTTCTATCATAACCTTCCCTCTTAACATATATAAATGATCTGAAAAGACTCGTATCATTTCAAATATTCCACAATTAAATTTGATTTTTTTACCGAAATTAGTGTATATTATACTACGATTTTTGACCGAAACTTGCATTTCGAAAAGTTTTATTGAATCTAATTTTCAGATGATTTTTTGCATGGACTTCCATCATAACCTTCCCTCTTAACATATATAAATGATCTGAAAAGTCTCGTATCGTTTCAAATAGTTCACAATTAAATTTTATTTTTTGACCGAAATTAGTGTATAATATACTACGATTTTTGACCGAAACTTGCATTTCGAAAAGTTTTATAGAATCTAGTTTTCAGATGATTTTTTGCATGGACTTCCATCATAACCTTCCCTCTTAACATATATAAATGATCTGAAAAGTCTCGTATCATTTCAAATAGTCCCCAATCAAATTTGATTTTTTTTGACCGAAACTAATGTATAATATACTACGATTTTTTTACCGAAACTTGCATTTCGAAAAGTTTAATAGAATCTTATTTTCAGATGATTTTTTTTGCTTGGACTTCCATCATAACATTCCCTCTCAACATATATAAATGATCTGAAAAGTCTCGTATCATTTAAAATAGTCCCCAATCAAATTTGATTTTTTTGACCTAAACTAGTGCATAATATACAACGATTTTTGACCGAAACTTGAATTTCGAAAAGTTTAATAGAATAAAATTTTCAGATGATTTTTTTTGCATGGAATTCCATCATAACATTCCTTCTCAACATATATAAATAGTCTGAAAAGTCTCGTATCATTTAAAATAGTCCCCAATTAAATTTGATTTTTTTGACCGAAACTAGTGTATAATATACTTCAATTTTTGACCGAAACTTGCATTTCGAAAAGTTTTTTAGAATCTAGTTTTCAGATGATTTTTTACATGGACTTCTATCATAACCTTCCCTCTTAACATATATAAATGATCTGAAAAGACTCGTATCATTTCAAATATTCCACAATTAAATTTGATTTTTTTAACGAAATTAGTGTATATTATACTACGATTTTTGACCGAAACTTGCATTTCGAAAAGTTTTATTGAATCTAATTTTCAGATGATTTTTTGCATGGACTTCCATCATAACCTTCCTTCTTAACATATATAAATGATCTGAAAAGTCTCGTATCGTTTCAAATAGTTCACAATTAAATTTTATTTTTTGACCGAAATTAGTGTATAATATACTACGATTTTTGACCGAAACTTGCATTTCGAAAAGTTTTATAGAATCTAGTTTTCAGATGATTTTTTGCATGGACTTCCATCATAACCTTCCCTCTTAACATATATAAATGATCTGAAAAGTCTCGTATCATTTCAAATAGTCCCCAATCAAATTTGATTTTTTTTGACCGAAACTAATGTATAATATACTACGATTTTTTTACCGAAACTTGCATTTCGAAAAGTTTAATAGAATCTTATTTTCAGATGATTTTTTTTGCTTGGACTTCCATCATAACATTCCCTCTCAACATATATAAATGATCTGAAAAGTCTCGTATCATTTAAAATAGTCCCCAATCAAATTTGATTTTTTTGACCTAAACTAGTGCATAATATACTACGATTTTTGACCGAAACTTGAATTTCGAAAAGTTTAATAGAATAAAATTTTCAGATGATTTTTTTTGCATGGAATTCCATCATAACATTCCTTCTCAACATATATAAATAGTCTGAAAAGTCTCGTATCATTTAAAATAGTCCCCAATTAAATTTGATTTTTTTGACCGAAACTAGTGTATAATATACTTCAATTTTTGACCGAAACTTGCATTTCGAAAAGTTTTTTAGAATCTAGTTTTCAGATGATTTTTTACATGGACTACTATCATAACCTTCCCTCTTAACATATATAAATGATCTGAAAAGACTCGTATCATTTCAAATATTCCACAATTAAATTTGATTTTTTTACCGAAATTAGTGTATATTATACTACGATTTTTGACCGAAACTTGCATTTCGAAAAGTTTTATTGAATCTAATTTTCAGATGATTTTTTGCATGGACTTCCATCATAACCTTCCCTCTTAACATATATAAATGATCTGAAAAGTCTCGTATCGTTTCAAATAGTTCACAATTAAATTTTATTTTTTGACCGAAATTAGTGTATAATATACTACGATTTTTGACCGAAACTTGCATTTCGAAAAGTTTTATAGAATCTAGTTTTCAGATGATTTTTTGCATGGACTTCAATCATAACCTTCCCTCTTAACATATATAAATGATCTGAAAAGTCTCGTATCATTTCAAATAGTCCCCAATCAAATTTGATTTTTTTTGACCGAAACTAATGTATAATATACTACGATTTTTTTACCGAAACTTGCATTTCAAAAAGTTTAATAGAATCTTATTTTCAATGATTTTTTTTGCATGGACTTCCATCATAAGATTCCCTCTCAACATATATAAATGATCTGAAAAGTCTCGTATCATTTAAAATAGTCCCCAATCAAATTTGATTTTTTTGACCTAAACTAGTGTATAATATACCACGATTTTTGACCGAAACTTGAATTTCGAAAAGTTTAATAGAATAAAATTTTCAGATGATTTTTTTTGCATAGAATTCCATCATAACATTCCTTCTCAACATATATAAATAGTCTGAAAAATCTCGTATCATTTAAAATAGTCCCCAATTAAATTTGATTTTTTTGACCGAAACTAGTGTATAATATACTTCAATTTTTGACCGAAACTTGCATTTCGAAAAGTTTTTTAGAATCTAGTTTTCAGATGATTTTTTACATGGACTTCTATCATAACCTT
Organism: Lathyrus aphaca; assembly: GCA_963966055.1. Taxonomy (NCBI): domain Eukaryota; kingdom Viridiplantae; phylum Streptophyta; class Magnoliopsida; order Fabales; family Fabaceae; genus Lathyrus; species Lathyrus aphaca. The sequence continues at coordinate 597,803,739 of OZ014521.1, read as the reverse complement.
CCCTCTTAACATATATAAATGATCTGAAAAGACTCGTATCATTTCAAATATTCCACAATTAAATTTGATTTTTTTACCGAAATTAGTGTATATTATACTACGATTTTTGACCGAAACTTGCATTTCGAAACGTTTTATTGAATCTAATTTTCAGATGATTTTTTGCATTGACTTCCATCATAACCTTCCCTCTTAACATATATAAATGATCTGAAAAGTCTCGTATCGTTTCAAATAGTTCACAATTAAATTTTATTTTTTGACCGAAATTAGTGTATAATATACTACGATTTTTGACCGAAACTTGCATTTCGAAAAGTTTTATAGAATCTAGTTTTCAGATGATTTTTTGCATGGACTTCCATCATAACCTTCCCTCTTAACATATATAAATGATCTGAAAAGTCTCGTATCATTTCAAATAGTCCCCAATCAAATTTTATTTTTTTTGACCGAAACTAATGTATAATATACTACGATTTTTTACCGAAACTCGCATTTCGAAAAGTTTAATAGAATCTTATTTTCAGATGATTTTTTTTGCTTGGACTTCCATCATAACATTCCCTCTCAACATATATAAATGATCTGAAAAGTCTCGTATCATTTAAAATAGTCCCCAATCAAATTTGATTTTTTTGACCTAAACTAGTGTATAATATACTACGATTTTTGACCGAAACTTGAATTTCGAAAAGTTTAATAGAATAAAATTTTCAGATGATTTTTTTTGCATGGAATTCCATCATAACATTCCTTCTCAACATATATAAATAGTCTGAAAAGTCTCGTATCATTTAAAATAGTCCCCAATTAAATTTGATTTTTTTGACCGAAACTAGTGTATAATATACTTCAATTTTTGACCGAAACTTGCATTTCGAAAAGTTTTTTAGAATCTAGTTTTCAGATGATTTTTTACATGGACTTCTATCATAACCTTCCCTCTTAACATATATAAATGATCTGAAAAGACTCGTATCATTTCAAATATTCCACAATTAAATTTGATTTTTTTACCGAAATTAGTGTATATTATACTACGATTTTTGACCGAAACTTGCATTTCGAAAAGTTTTATTGAATCTAATTTTCAGAAGATTTTTTGCATGGACTTCCATCATAACCTTCCCTCTTAACATATATAAATGATCTGAAAAGTCTCGTATCGTTTCAAATAGTTCACAATTAAATTTTATTTTTTGACCGAAATTAGTGTATAATATACTACGATTTTTGACCGAAACTTGCATTTCGAAAAGTTTTATAGAATCTAGTTTTCAGATGATTTTTTGCATGGACTTCCATCATAACCTTCCCTCTTAACATATATAAATGATCTGAAAAGTCTCGTATCGTTTCAAATAGTTCACAATTAAATTTTATTTTTTGACCGAAATTAGTGTATAATATACTACGATTTTTGACCGAAACTTGCATTTCGAAAAGTTTTATGGAATCTAGTTTTCAGATGATTTTTTGCATGGACTTCCATCATAACCTTCCCTCTTAACATATATAAATGATCTGAAAAGTCTCGTATCATTTCAAATAGTCCCCAATCAAATTTGATTTTTTTTGACCGAAACTAATGTATAATATACTACGATTTTTTACCGAAACTTGCATTTCGAAAAGTTTAATAGAATCTTATTTTCAGATGATTTTTTTTGCTTGGACTTCCATCATAACATTCCCTCTCAACATATATAAATGATCTGAAAAGTCTCGTATCATTTAAAATAGTCCCCAATCAAATTTGATTTTTTTGACCTAAACTAGTGTATAATATACTACGATTTTTGACCGAAACTTGAATTTCGAAAAGTTTAATAGAATAAAATTTTCAGATGATTTTTTTTGCATGGAATTCCATCATAACATTCCTTCTCAACATATATAAATAGTCTGAAAAGTCTCGTATCATTTAAAATAGTCCCCAATTAAATTTGATTTTTTTGACCGAAACTAGTGTATAATATACTTCAATTTTTGACCGAAACTTGCATTTCGAAAAGTTTTTTAGAATCTAGTTTTCAGATGATTTTTTACATGGACTTCTATCATAACCTTCCATCTTAACATATATAAATGATCTGAAAAGACTCGTATCATTTCAAATATTCCACAATTAAATTTGATTTTTTTACCGAAATTAGTGTATATTAGACTACGATTTTTGACCGAAACTTGCATTTCGAAAAGTTTTATTGAATCTAATTTTCAGATGATTTTTTGCATGGACTTCCATCATAACCTTCCCTCTTAACATATATAAATGATCTGAAAAGTCTCGTATCGTTTCAAATAGTTCACAATTAAATTTTATTTTTTGACCGAAATTAGTGTATAATATACTACGATTTTTGACCGAAACTTGCATTTCGAAAAGTTTTATAGAATCTAGTTTTCAGATGATTTTTTGCATGGACTTCCATCATAACCTTCCCTCTTAACATATATAAATGATCTGAAAAGTCTCGTATCGTTTCAAATAGTTCACAATTAAATTTTATTTTTTGACCGAAATTAGTGTATAATATACTACGATTTTTGACCGAAACTTGCATTTCGAAAAGTTTTATAGAATCTAGTTTTCAGAAGATTTTTTGCATGGACTTCCATCATAACCTTCCCTCTTAACATATATAAATGATCTGAAAAGTCTCGTATCATTTCAAATAGTCCCCAATCAAATTTGATTTTTTTTGACCGAAACTAATGTATAATATACTACGATTGTTTACCGAAACTTGCATTTCGAAAAGTTTAATAGAATCTTATTTTCAATGATTTTTTTTGCATGGACTTCCATCATAAGATTCCCTCTCAACATATATAAATGATCTGAAAAGTCTCGTATCGTTTCAAATAGTCCACAATTAAATTTGATTTTTTTACCGAAATTAGTGTATATTATACTACGATTTTTGACCGAAACATGCATTTCGAAAAGTTTTATTGAATCTAATTTTCAGATGATTTTTTGCTTGGACTTCCATCATAACCTTCCCTCTTAACATATATAAATGATCTGAAAAGTCTCGTATCGTTTCAAATAGTTCACAATTAAATTTTATTTTTTGACCGAAATTAGTGTATAATATACTACGATTTTTGACCGAAACTTGCATTTCGAAAAGTTTTATAGAATCTAGTTTTCAGATGATTTTTTGCATGGACTTCCATCATAACCTTCCCTCTTAACATATATAAATGATCTGAAAAGTCTCGTATCATTTCAAATAGTCCCCAATCAAATTTGATTTTTTTTGACCGAAACTAATGTATAATATACTACGTTTTTTTTACCGAAACTTGCATTTCAAAAAGTTTAATAGAATCTTATTTTCAGATGATTTTTTTTGCTTGGACTTCCATCATAACATTCCCTCTCAACATATATAAATGATCTGAAAAGTCTCGTATCATTTAAAATAGTCACCAATCAAATTTGATTTTTTTGACCTAAACTAGTGCATAATATACTACGATTTTTGACCGAAACTTGAATTTCGAAAAGTTTAATAGAATAAAATTTTCAGATGATTTTTTTTGCATGGAATTCCATCATAACATTCCTTCTCAACATATATAAATAGTCTGAAAAGTCTCGTATCATTTAAAATAGTCCCCAATTAAATTTGATTTTTTTGACCGAAACTAGTGTATAATATACTTCAATTTTTGACCGAAACTTGCATTTCGAAAAGTTTTTTAGAATCTAGTTTTCAGATGATTTTTTACATGGACTTCTATCATAACCTTCCCTCTTAACATATATAAATGATCTGAAAAGACTCGTATCATTTCAAATATTCCACAATTAAATTTGATTTTTTTACCGAAATTAGTGTATATTATACTACGATTTTTGACCGAAACTTGCATTTCGAAAAGTTTTATTGAATCTAATTTTCAGATGATTTTTTGCATGGACTTCCATCATAACCTTCCCTCTTAACATATATAAATGATCTGAAAAGTCTCGTATCGTTTCAAATAGTTCACAATTAAATTTTATTTTTTGACCGAAATTAGTGTATAATATACTACGATTTTTGACCGAAACTTGCATTTCGAAAAGTTTTATAGAATCTAGTTTTCAGATGATTTTTTGCATGGACTTCAATCATAACCTTCCCTCTTAACATATATAAATGATCTGAAAAGTCTCGTATCATTTCAAATAGTCCCCAATCAAATTTGATTTTTTTTGACCGAAACTAATGTATAATATACTACGCTTTTTTTACCGAAACTTGCATTTCGAAAAGTTTAATAGAATCTTATTTTCAGATGATTTTTTTTGCTTGGACTTCCATCATAACATTCCCTCTCAACATATATAAATGATCTGAAAAGTCTCGTATCATTTAAAATAGTCCCCAATCAAATTTGATTTTTTTGACCTAAACTAGTGCATAATATACTACGATTTTTGACCGAAACTTGAATTTCGAAAAGTTTAATAGAATAAATTTTTCAGATGATTTTTTTTGCATGGAATTCCATCATAACATTCCTTCTCAACATATATAAATAGTCTGAAAAGTCTCGTATCATTTAAAATAGTCCCCAATTAAATTTGATTTTTTTGACCGAAACTAGTGTATAATATACTTCAATTTTTGACCGAAACTTGCATTTCGAAAAGTTTTTTAGAATCTAGTTTTCAGATGATTTTTTACATGGACTTCTATCATAACCTTCCCTCTTAACATATATAAATGATCTGAAAAGACTCGTATCATTTCAAATATTCCACAATTAAATTTGATTTTTTTACCGAAATTAGTGTATATTATACTACGATTTTTGACCGAAACTTGCATTTCGAAAAGTTTTATTGAATCTAATTTTCAGATGATTTTTTGCATGGACTTCCATCATAACCTTCCCTCTTAACATATATAAATGATCTGAAAAGTCTCGTATCGTTTCAAATAGTTCACAATTAAATTTTATTTTTTGACCGAAATTAGTGTATAATATACTACGATTTTTGACCGAAACTTGCATTTCGAAAAGTTTTATAGAATCTAGTTTTCAGATGATTTTTTGCATGGACTTCAATCATAACCTTCCCTCTTAACATATATAAATGATCTGAAAAGTCTCGTATCATTTCAAATAGTCCCCAATCAAATTTGATTTTTTTTGACCGAAACTAATGTATAATATACTACGATTTTTTTACCGAAACTTGCATTTCGAAAAGTTTAATAGAATCTTATTTTCAGATGATTTTTTTTGCTTGGACTTCCATCATAACATTCCCTCTCAACATATATAAATGATCTGAAAAGTCTCGTATCATTTAAAATAGTCCCCAATCAAATTTGATTTTTTTGACCTAAACTAGTGCATAATATACTACGATTTTTGACCGAAACTTGAATTTCGAAAAGTTTAATAGAATAAAATTTTCAGATGATTTTTTTTGCATGGAATTCCATCATAACATTCCTTCTCAACATATATAAATAGTCTGAAAAGTCTCGTATCATTTAAAATAGTCCCCAATTAAATTTGATTTTTTTGACCGAAACTAGTGTATAATATACTTCAATTTTTGACCGAAACTTGCATTTCGAAAAGTTTTTTAGAATCTAGTTTTCAGATGATTTTTTACATGGACTTCTATCATAACCTTCCCTCTTAACATATGTAAATGATCTGAAAAGACTCGTATCATTTCAAATATTCCACAATTAAATTTGATTTTTTTACCGAAATTAGTGTATATTATACTACGATTTTTGACCGAAACTTGCATTTCGAAAAGTTTTATTGAATCTAATTTTCAGATGATTTTTTGCATGGACTTCCATCATAACCTTCCCTCTTAACATATATAAATGATCTGAAAAGTCTCGTATCGTTTCAAATAGTTCACAATTAAATTTTATTTTTTGACCGAAATTAGTGTATAATATACTACGATTTTTGACCGAAACTTGCATTTCGAAAAGTTTTATAGAATCTAGTTTTCAGATGATTTTTTGCATGGACTTCCATCATAACCTTCCCTCTTAACATATATAAATGATCTGAAAAGTCTCGTATCATTTCAAATAGTCCCCAATCAAATTTGATTTTTATTGACCGAAACTAATGTATAATATACTACGATTTTTTTACCGAAACTTGCATTTCGAAAAGTTTAATAGAATCTTATTTTCAGATGATTTTTTTTGCTTGGACTTCCATCATAACATTCCCTCTCAACATATATAAATGATCTGAAAAGTCTCGTATCATTTAAAATAGTCCCCAATCAAATTTGATTTTTTTGACCTAAACTAGTGCATAATATACTACGATTTTTGACCGAAACTTGAATTTCGAAAAGTTTAATAGAATAAAATTTTCAGATGATTTTTTTTGCATGGAATTCCATCATAACATTCCTTCTCAACATATATAAATAGTCTGAAAAGTCTCGTATCATTTAAAATAGTCCCCAATTAAATTTGATTTTTTTGACCGAAACTAGTGTATAATATACTTCAATTTTTGACCGAAACTTGCATTTCGAAAAGTTTTTTAGAATCTAGTTTTCAGATGATTTTTTACATGGACTTCTATCATAACCTTCCCTCTTAACATATATAAATGATCTGAAAAGACTCGTATCATTTCAAATATTCCACAATTAAATTTGATTTTTTTACCGAAATTAGTGTATATTATACTACGATTTTTGACCGAAACTTGCATTTCGAAAAGTTTTATTGAATCTAATTTTCAGATGATTTTTTGCATGGACTTCCATCATAACCTTCCCTCTTAACATATATAAATGATCTTAAAAGTCTCGTATCGTTTCAAATAGTTCACAATTAAATTTTATTTTTTGACCGAAATTAGTGTATAATATACTACGATTTTTGACCGAAACTTGCATTTCGAAAAGTTTTATAGAATCTAGTTTTCAGATGATTTTTTGCATGGACTTCCATCATAACCTTCCCTCTTAACATATATAAATGATCTGAAAAGTCTCGTATCATTTCAAATAGTCCCCAATCAAATTTGATTTTCTTTGACCGAAACTAATGTATAATATACTACGATTTTTTTACCGAAACTTGCATTTCGAAAAGTTTAATAGAATCTTATTTTCAGATGATTTTTTTTGCTTGGACTTCCATCATAACATTCCCTCTCAACATATATAAATGATCTGAAAAGTCTCGTATCATTTAAAATAGTCCCCAATCAAATTTGATTTTTTTGACCTAAACTAGTGCATAATATACTACGATTTTTGACCGAAACTTGAATTTCGAAAAGTTTAATAGAATAAAATTTTCAGATGATTTTTTTTGCATGGAATTCCATCATAAGATTCCTTCTCAACATATATAAATAGTCTGAAAAGTCTCGTATCATTTAAAATAGTCCCCAATTAAATTTGATTTTTTTGACCGAAACTAGTGTATAATATACTTCAATTTTTGACCGAAACTTGCATTTCGAAAAGTTTTTTAGAATCTAGTTTTCAGATGATTTTTTACATGGACTTCTATCATAACCTTCCCTCTTAACATATATAAATGATCTGAAAAGACTCGTATCATTTCAAATATTCCACAATTAAATTTGATTTTTTTACCGAAATTAGTGTATATTATACTACGATTTTTGACCGAAACTTGCATTTCGAAAAGTTTTATTGAATCTAATTTTCAGAAGATTTTTTGCATGGACTTCCATCATAACCTTCCCTCTTAACATATATAAATGATCTGAAAAGTCTCGTATCGTTTCAAATAGTTCACAATTAAATTTTATTTTTTGACCGAAATTAGTGTATAATATACTACGATTTTTGACCGAAACTTGCATTTCGAAAAGTTTTATAGAATCTAGTTTTCAGATGATTTTTTGCATGGACTTCCATCATAACCTTCCCTCTTAACATATATAAATGATCTGAAAAGTCTCGTATCGTTTCAAATAGTTCACAATTAAATTTTATTTTTTGACCGAAATTAGTGTATAATATACTACGATTTTTGACCGAAACTTGCATTTCGAAAAGTTTTATGGAATCTAGTTTTCAGATGATTTTTTGCATGGACTTCCATCATAACCTTCCCTCTTAACATATATAAATGATCTGAAAAGTCTCGTATCGTTTCAAATAGTTCACAATTAAATTTTATTTTTTGACCGAAATTAGTGTATAATATACTACGATTTTTGACCGAAACTTGCATTTCGAAAAGTTTTATGGAATCTAGTTTTCAGATGATTTTTTGCATGGACTTCCATCATAACCTTCCCTCTTAACATATATAAATGATCTGAAAAGTCTCGTATCATTTCAAATAGTCCCCAATCAAATTTGATTTTTTTTTACCGAAACTAATGTATAATATACTACGATTTTTTACCGAAACTTGCATTTCGAAAAGTTTAATAGAATCTTATTTTCAGATGATTTTTTTTGCTTGGACTTCCATCATAACATTCCCTCTCAACATATATAAATGATCTGAAAAGTCTCGTATCATTTAAAATAGTCCCCAATCAAATTTGATTTTTTTGACCTAAACTAGTGTATAATATACTACGATTTTTGACCGAAACTTGAATTTCGAAAAGTTTAATAGAATAAAATTTTCAGATGATTTTTTTTGCATGGAATTCCATCATAACATTCCTTCTCAACATATATAAATAGTCTGAAAAGTCTCGTATCATTTAAAATAGTCCCCAATTAAATTTGATTTTTTTGACCGAAACTAGTGTATAATATACTTCAATTTTTGACCGAAACTTGCATTTCGAAAAGTTTTTTAGAATCTAGTTTTCAGATGATTTTTTACATGGACTTCTATCATAACCTTCCATCTTAACATATATAAATGATCTGAAAAGACTCGTATCATTTCAAATATTCCACAATTAAATTTGATTTTTTTACCGAAATTAGTGTATATTAGACTACGATTTTTGACCGAAACTTGCATTTCGAAAAGTTTTATTGAATCTAATTTTCAGATGATTTTTTGCATGGACTTCCATCATAACCTTCCCTCTTAACATATATAAATGATCTGAAAAGTCTCGTATCGTTTCAAATAGTTCACAATTAAATTTTATTTTTTGACCGAAATTAGTGTATAATATACTACGATTTTTGACCGAAACTTGCATTTCGAAAAGTTTTATAGAATCTAGTTTTCAGATGATTTTTTGCATGGACTTCCATCATAACCTTCCCTCTTAACATATATAAATGATCTGAAAAGTCTCGTATCATTTCAAATAGTCCCCAATCAAATTTGATTTTTTTTGACCGAAACTAATGTATAATATACTACGATTGTTTACCGAAACTTGCATTTCGAAAAGTTTAATAGAATCTTATTTTCAATGATTTTTTTTGCATGGACTTCCATCATAAGATTCCCTCTCAACATATATAAATGATCTGAAAAGTCTCGTATGATTTAAAATAGTCCCCAATCAAATTTGATTTTTTTGACCTAAACTAGTGTATAATATACCACGATTTTTGACCGAAACTTGAATTTCGAAAAGTTTAATAGAATAAAATTTTCAGATGATTTTTTTTGCATAGAATTCCATCATAACATTCCTTCTCAACATATATAAATAGTCTGAAAAGTCTCGTATCATTTAAAATAGTCCCCAATTAAATTTGATTTTTTTGACCGAAACTAGTGTATAATATACTTCAATTTTTGACCGAAACTTGCATTTCGAAAAGTTTTTTAGAATCTAGTTTTCAGATGATTTTTTACATGGACTTCTATCATAACCTTCCCTCTTAACATATATAAATGATCTGAAAAGACTCGTATCATTTCAAATATTCCACAATTAAATTTGATTTTTTTACCGAAATTAGTGTATATTATACTACGATTTTTGACCGAAACTTGCATTTCGAAACGTTTTATTGAATCTAATTTTCAGATGATTTTTTGCATTGACTTCCATCATAACCTTCCCTCTTATCATATATAAATGATCTGAAAAGTCTCGTATCGTTTCAAATAGTTCACAATTAAATTTTATTTTTTGACCGAAATTAGTGTATAATATACTACGATTTTTGACCGAAACTTGCATTTCGAAAAGTTTTATAGAATCTAGTTTTCAGATGATTTTTTGCATGGACTTCCATCATAACCTTCCCTCTTAACATATATAAATGATCTGAAAAGTCTCGTATCATTTCAAATAGTCCCCAATCAAATTTTATTTTTTTTGACCGAAACTAATGTATAATATACTACGATTTTTTACCGAAACTTGCATTTCGAAAAGTTTAATAGAATCTTATTTTCAGATGATTTTTTTTGCTTGGACTTCCATCATAACATTCCCTCTCAACATATATAAATGATCTGAAAAGTCTCGTATCATTTAAAATAGTCCCCAATCAAATTTGATTTTTTTGACCTAAACTAGTGTATAATATACTACGATTTTTGACCGAAACTTGAATTTCGAAAAGTTTAATATAATAAAATTTTCAAATGATTTTTTTTGCATGGAATTCCATCATAACATTCTTTCTCAACATATATAAATAGTCTGAAAAGTCTCGTATCATTTAAAATAGTCCCCAATTAAATTTGATTTTTTTGACCGAAACTAGTGTATAATATACTTCAATTTTTGACCGAAACTTGCATTTCGAAAAGTTTTTTAGAATCTAGTTTTCAGATGATTTTTTACATGGACTTCTATCATAACCTTCCCTCTTAACATATATAAATGATCTGAAAAGACTCGTATCATTTCAAATATTCCACAACTAAATTTGATTTTTTTACCGAAATTAGTGTATATTATACTACGATTTTTGACCGAAACTTGCATTTCGAAAAGTTTTATTGAATCTAATTTTCAGAAGATTTTTTGCATGGACCTCCATCATAACCTTCCCTCTTAACATATATAAATGATCTGAAAAGTCTCGTATCATTTCAAATAGTTCACAATTAAATTTTTCTTTTTTGACCGAAATTAGTGTATAATATACTACGATTTTTGACCGAAACTTGCATTTCGAAAAGTTTTATAGAATCTAGTTTTCAGATGATTTTTTGCATGGACTTCCATCATAACCTTCCCTCTTAACATATATAAATGATCTGAAAAGTCTCGTATCATTTCAAATAGTCCCCAATCAAATTTGATTTTTTTGGACCGAAACTAATGTATAATATACTACGATTTTTTACCGAAACTTGCATTTCGAAATGTTTAATAGAATCTTATTTTTAGATGATTTTTTTTGCATGGACTTCCAACATAACATTCCCTCTCAACATATATAAATGATCTGAAAAGATTCGTATCATTTAAAATATTCCCCAATCAAATTTGATTTTTTTTAACTAAACTAGTGTATAATATACTACGATTTTTGACTGAAACTTGAATTTCGAAAAGTTTAATAGAATAAAATTTTCGGATGATTTTTTTGCATGGACTTCCATCATAACATTACTTCTCAACATATATAAATGATCTGAAAAGTCTCGTATCATTTAATATAGTCCCCAATTAAATTTTATTTTTTTGACCGAAACTAGTGTATAATATACTTCAATTTTTGACCGAAACTTGCATTTCGAAAAGTTTTTTAGAATCTAGTTTTCAGATGATTTTTTACATGGACTTCTATCATAACCTTCCCTCTTAACATATATAAATGATCTGAAAAGACTCGTATCATTTCAAATATTCCACAATTAAATTTGATTTTTTTACCGAAATTAGTGTATATTATACTACGATTTTTGACCGAAACTTGCATTTCGAAAAGTTTTATTGAATCTAATTTTCAGAAGATTTTTTGCATGGACTTCCATCATAACCTTCCCTCTTAACATATATAAATGATCTGAAAAGTCTCGTATCGTTTCAAATAGTTCACAATTAAATTTTATTTTTTGACCGAAATTAGTGTATAATATACTACGATTTTTGACCGAAACTTGCATTTCGAAATGTTTTATAGAATCTAGTTTTCAGATGATTTTTTGCATGGACTTCCATCATAACCTTCCCTCTTAACATATATAAATGATCTGAAAAGTCTCGTATCGTTTCAAATAGTTCACAATTAAATTTTATTTTTTGACCGAAATTAGTGTATAATATACTACGATTTTTGACCGAAACTTGCATTTCGAAAAGTTTTATAGAATCTAGTTTTCAGATGATTTTTTGCATGGACTTCCATCATAACCTTCCCTCTTAACATATATAAATGATCTGAAAAGTCTCGTATCATTTCAAATAGTCCCCAATCAAATTTTATTTTTTTTGACCGAAACTAATGTATAATATACTACGATTTTTTACCGAAACTTGCATTTCGAAAAGTTTAATAGAATCTTATTTTCAGATGATTTTTTTTGTTTGGACTTCCATCATAACATTCCCTCTCAACATATATAAATGATCTGAAAAGTCTCGTATCATTTAAAATAGTCCCCAATCAAATTTGATTTTTTTGACCTAAACTAGTGTATAATATACTACGATTTTTGACCGAAACTTGAATTTCGAAAAGTTTAATAGAATAAAATTTTCAGATGATTTTTTTTGCATGGAATTCCATCATAACATTCCTTATCAACATATATAAATAGTCTGAAAAGTCTCGTATCATTTAAAATAGTCCCCAATTAAATTTGATTTTTTTGACCGAAACTAGGGTATAATATACTTCAATTTTTGACCGAAACTTGCATTTCGAAAAGTTTTTTAGAATCTAGTTTTCAGATGATTTTTTACATGGACTTCTATCATAACCTTCCCTCTTAACATATATAAATGATCTGAAAAGACTCGTATCATTTCAAATATTCCACAATTAAATTTGATTTTTTTACCGAAATTAGTGTATATTAGACTACGATTTTTGACCGAAACATGCATTTCGAAAAGTTTTATTGAATCTAATTTTCAGATGATTTTTTGCATGGACTTCCATCATAACCTTCCCTCTTAACATATATAAATGATCTGAAAAGTCTCGTATCGTTTCAAATAGTTCACAATTAAATTTTATTTTTTGACCGAAATTAGTGTATAATATACTACGATTTTTGACCGAAACTTGCATTTCGAAAAGTTTTATAGAATCTAGTTTTCAGATGATTTTTTGCATGGACTTCCATCATAACCTTCCCTCTTAACATATATAAATGATCTGAAAAGTCTCGTATCGTTTCAAATAGTTCACAATTAAATTTTATTTTTTGACCGAAATTAGTGTATAATATACTACGATTTTTGACCGAAACTTGCATTTCGAAAAGTTTTATAGAATCTAGTTTTCAGATGATTTTTTGCATGGACTTCCATCATAACCTTCCCTCTTAACATATATAAATGATCTGAAAAGTCTCGTATCATTTCAAATAGTCCCCAATCAAATTTGATTTTTTTTGACCGAAACTAATGTATAATATACTACGATTTTTTACCGAAACTTGCATTTCGAAAAGTTTAATAGAATCTTATTTTCAGATGATTTTTTTTGCTTGGACTTCCATCATAACATTCCCTCTCAACATATATAAATGATCTTAAAAGTCTCGTATCATTTAAAATAGTCCCCAATCAAATTTGATTTTTTTGACCTAAACTAGTGTATAATATACTTGATTTTTGACCGAAACTTGAATTTCGAAAAGTTTAATAGAATAAAATTTTCAGATGATTTTTTTTGCATGGAATTCCATCATAACATTCCTTCTCAACATATATAAATAGTCTGAAAAGTCTCGTATCATTTAAAATAGTCCCCAATTAAATTTGATTTTTTTGACCGAAACTAGTGTATAATATACTTCAATTTTTGACCGAAACTTGCATTTCGAAAAGTTTTTTAGAATCTAGTTTTCAGATGATTTTTTACATGGACTTCTATCATAACCTTCCCTCTTAACATATATAAATGATCTGAAAAGACTCGTATCATTTCAAATATTCCACAATTAAATTTGATTTTTTTACCGAAATTAGTGTATATTATACTACGATTTTTGACCGAAACTTGCATTTCGAAAAGTTTTATTGAATCTAATTTTCAGATGATTTTTTGCATGGACTTCCATCATAACCTTCCTTCTTAACATATATAAATGATCTGAAAAGTCTCGTATCGTTTCAAATAGTTCACAATTAAATTTTATTTTTTGACCGAAATTAGTGTATAATATACTACGATTTTTGACCGAAACTTGCATTTCGAAAAGTTTTATAGAATCTAGTTTTCAGATGATTTTTTGCATGGACTTCCATCATAACCTTCCCTCATAACATATATAAATGATCTGAAAAGTCTCGTATCATTTCAAATAGTCCCCAATCAAATTTTATTTTTTTTGACCGAAACTAATGTATAATATACTACGATTTTTTACCGAAACTTGCATTTCGAAAAGTTTAATAGAATCTTATTTTCAGATGATTTTTTTTGCTTGGACTTCCATCATAACATTCCCTCTCAACATATATAAATGATCTGAAAAGTCTTGTATCATTTAAAATAGTCCCCAATCAAATTTGATTTTTTTGACCTAAACTAGTGTATAATATACTACGATTTTTGAACGAAACTTGAATTTCGAAAAGTTTAATAGAATAAAATTTTCAGATGATTTTTTTTGCATGGAATTCCATCATAACATTCCTTCTCAACGTATATAAATAGTCTGAAAAGTCTCGTATCATTTAAAATAGTCCCCAATTAAATTTGATTATTTTGACCGAAACTAGTGTATAATATACTTCAATTTTTGACCGAAACTTGCATTTCGAAAAGTTTTTTAGAATCTAGTTTTCAGATGATTTTTTACATGGACTTCTATCATAACCTTCCCTCTTAACATATATAAATGATCTGAAAAGACTCGTATCATTTCAAATATTCCACAATTAAATTTGATTTTTTTACCGAAATTAGTGTATATTATACTACGATTTTTGACCGAAACTTGCATTTCGAAAAGTTTTATTGAATCTAATTTTCAGATGATTTTTTGCATGGACTTCCATCATAACCTTCCCTCTTAACATATATAAATGATCTGAAAAGTCTCGTATCGTTTCAAATAGTTCACAATTAAATTTTATTTTTTGACCGAAATTAGTGTATAATATACTACGATTTTTGACCGAAACTTGCATTTCGAAAAGTTTTATAGAATCTAGTTTTCAGATGATTTTTTGCATGGACTTCCATCATAACCTTCCCTCTTAACATATATAAATGATCTGAAAAGTCTCGTATCATTTCAAATAGTCCCCAATCAAATTTTATTTTTTTTGACCGAAACTAATGTATAATATACTACGATTTTTTACCGAAACTTGCATTTCGAAAAGTTTAATAGAATCTTATTTTCAGATGATTTTTTTGCTTGGACTTCCATCATAACATTCCCTCTCAACATATATAAATGATCTGAAAAGTCTCGTATCATTTAAAATAGTCCCCAATCAAATTTGATTTTTTTGACCTAAACTAGTGTATAATATACTACGATTTTTGACCGAAACTTGAATTTCGAAAAGTTTAATAGAATAAAATTTTCAGATGATTTTTTTTGCATGGAATCCCATCATAACATTCCTTCTCAACATATATAAATAGTCTGAAAAGTCTCGTATCATTTAAAATAGTCCCCAATTAAATTTGATTTTTTTGACCGAAACTAGTGTATAATATACTTCAATTTTTGACCGAAACTTGCATTTCGAAAAGTTTTTTAGAATCTAGTTTTCAGATGATTTTTTACATGGACTTCTATCATAACCTTCCCTCTTAACATATATAAATGATCTGAAATGACTCGTATCATTTCAAATATTCCACAATTAAATTTGATTTTTTTACCGAAATTAGTGTATATTATACTACGATTTTTGACAAAAACTTGCATTTCGAAAAGTTTTATTGAATCTAATTTTCAGATGATTTTTTGCATGGACTTCCATCATAACCTTCCCTCTTAACATATATAAATGATCTGAAAAGTCTCGTATCGTTTCAAATAGTTCACAATTAAATTTTATTTTTTGACCGAAATTAGTGTATAATATACTACGATTTTTGACCAAAACTTGCATTTCGAAAAGTTTTATAGAATCTAGTTTTCAGATGATTTTTTGCATGGACTTCCATCATAACCTTCCCTCTTAACATATATAAATGATCTGAAAAGTCTCGTATCATTTCAAATAGTCCCCAATCAAATTTTATTTTTTTTGACCGAAACTAATGTATAATATACTACGATTTTTTACCGAAACTTGCATTTCGAAAAGTTTAATAGAATCTTATTTTCAGATGATTTTTTTTGCTTGGACTTCCATCATAACATTCCCTCTCAACATATATAAATGATCTGAAAAGTCTCGTATCATTTAAAATAGTCCCCAATCAAATTTGATTTTTTTGACCTAAACTAGTGTATAATATACTACGATTTTTGACCGAAACATGAATTTCGAAAAGTTTAATAGAATAAAATTTTCAGATGATTTTTTTTGCATGGAATTCCATCATAACATTCCTTCTCAACATATATAAATAGTCTGAAAAGTCTCGTATCATTTAAAATAGTCCCCAATTAAATTTGATTTTTTTGACCGAAACTAGTGTATAATATACTTCAATTTTTGACCGAAACTTGCATTTCGAAAGTTTTTTAGAATCTAGTTTTCTGATGATTTTTTACATGGACTTCTATCATAACCTTCCCTCTTAACATATATAAATGATCTGAAAAGACTCGTATCATTTCAAATATTCCACAATTAAATTTGATTTTTTTACCGAAATTAGTGTATATTATACTACGATTTTTGACCGAAACTTGCATTTCGAAAAGTTTTATTGAATCTAATTTTCAGATGATTTTTTGCATGGACTTCCATCATAACCTTCCCTCTTAACATATATAAATGATCTGAAAAGTCTCGTATCGTTTCAAATAGTTCACAATTAAATTTTATTTTTTGACCGAAATTAGTGTATAATATACTACGATTTTTGACCGAAACTTGCATTTCGAAAAGTTTTATAGAATCTAGTTTTCAGATGATTTTTTGCATGGACTTCCATCATAACCTTCCCTCTTAACATATATAAATGATCTGAAAAGTCTCGTATCATTTCAAATAGTCCCCAATCAGATTTTATTTTTTTTGACCGAAACTAATGTATAATATACTACGATTTTTTACCGAAACTTGCATTTCGAAAAGTTTAATAGAATCTTATTTTCAGATGATTTTTTTTGCTTGGACTTCCATCATAACATTCCCTCTCAACATATATAAATGATCTGAAAAGTCTCGTATCATTTAAAATAGTCCCCAATCAAATTTGATTTTTTTGACCTAAACTAGTGTATAATATACTACGATTTTTGACCGAAACTTGAATTTCGAAAAGTTTAATAGAATAAAATTTTCAGATGATTTTTTTTGCATGGAATTCCATCATAACATTCCTTCTCAACGTATATAAATAGTCTGAAAAGTCTCGTATCATTTAAAATAGTCCCCAATTAAATTTGATTTTTTTGACCGAAGCTAGTGTATAATATACTTCAATTTTTGACCGAAACTTGCATTTCGAAAGTTTTTTAGAATCTAGTTTTCAGATGATTTTTTACATGGACTTCTATCATAACCTTCCCTCTTAACATATATAAATGATCTGAAAAGACTCGTATCATTTCAAATATTCCACAAGTAAATTTGATTTTTTTACCGAAATTAGTGTATATTATACTACGATTTTTGACCGAAACTTGCATTTCGAAAAGTTTTATTGAATCTAATTTTCAGATGATTTTTTGCATGGACTTCCATCATAACCTTCCCTCTTAACATATATAAATGATCTGAAAAGTCTCGTATCGTTTCAAATAGTTCACAATTAAATTTTATTTTTTGACCGAAATTAGTGTATAATATACTACGATTTTTGACCGAAACTTGCATTTCGAAAAGTTTTATAGAATCTAGTTTTCAGATGATTTTTTGCATGGACTTCCATCATAACCTTCCCTCTTAACATATATAAATGATCTGAAAAGTCTCGTATCATTTCAAATAGTCCCCAATCAAATTTTATTTTTTTTGACCGAAACTAATGTATAATATACTACAATTTTTTACCGAAACTTGCATTTCGAAAAGTTTAATAGAATCTTATTTTCAGATGATTTTTTTTGCTTGGACTTCCATCATAACATTCCCTCTCAACATATATAAATGATCTGAAAAGTCTTGTATCATTTAAAATAGTCCCCAATCAAATTTGATTTTTTTGACCTAAACTAGTGTATAATATACTACGATTTTTGAACGAAACTTGAATTTCAAAAAGTTTAATAGAATAAAATTTTCAGATGATTTTTTTTGCATGGAATTCCATCATAACATTCCTTCTCAACATATATAAATAGTCTGAAAAGTCTCGTATCATTTAAAATAGTCCCCAATTAAATTTGATTTTTTTGACCGAAACTAGTGTATAATATACTTCAATTTTTGACCGAAACTTGCATTTCGAAAAGTTTTTTAGAATCTAGTTTTCAGATGATTTTTTACATGGACTTCTATCATAACCTTCCCTCTTAACATATATAAATGATCTGAAAAGACTCGTATCATTTCAAATATTCCACAATTAAATTTGATTTTTTTACCGAAATTAGTGTATATTATACTACGATTTTTGACCGAAACTTGCATTTCGAAAAGTTTTATTGAATCTAATTTTCAGATGATTTTTTGCATGGACTTCCATCATAACCTTCCCTCTTAACATATATAAATGATCTGAAAAGTCTCGTATCGTTTCAAATAGTTCACAATTAAATTTTATTTTTTGACCGAAATTAGTGTATAATATACTACGATTTTTGACCGAAACTTGCATTTCGAAAAGTTTTATAGAATCTAGTTTTCAGATGATTTTTTGCATGGACTTCCATCATAACCTTCCCTCTTAACATATATAAATGATCTGAAAAGTCTCGTATCATTTCAAATAGTCCCCAATCAAATTTTATTTTTTTTGACCGAAACTAATGTATAATATACTACGATTTTTTACCGAAACTTGCATTTCGAAAAGTTTAATAGAATCTTATTTTCAGATGATTTTTTTGCTTGGACTTCCATCATAACATTCCCTCTCAACATATATAAATGATCTGAAAAGTCTCGTATCATTTAAAATAGTCCCCAATCAAATTTGATTTTTTTGACCTAAACTAGTGTATAATATACTACGATTTTTGACCGAAACTTGAATTTCGAAAAGTTTAATAGAATAAAATTTTCAGATGATTTTTTTTGCATGGAATCCCATCATAACATTCCTTCTCAACATATATAAATAGTCTGAAAAGTCTCGTATCATTTAAAATAGTCCCCAATTAAATTTGATTTTTTTGACCGAAACTAGTGTATAATATACTTCAATTTTTGACCGAAACTTGCATTTCGAAAAGTTTTTTAGAATCTAGTTTTCAGATGATTTTTTACATGGACTTCTATCATAACCTTCCCTCTTAACATATATAAATGATCTGAAATGACTCGTATCATTTCAAATATTCCACAATTAAATTTGATTTTTTTACCGAAATTAGTGTATATTATACTACGATTTTTGACAAAAACTTGCATTTCGAAAAGTTTTATTGAATCTAATTTTCAGATGATTTTTTGCATGGACTTCCATCATAACCTTCCCTCTTAACATATATAAATGATCTGAAAAGTCTCGTATCGTTTCAAATAGTTCACAATTAAATTTTATTTTTTGACCGAAATTAGTGTATAATATACTACGATTTTTGACCAAAACTTGCATTTCGAAAAGTTTTATAGAATCTAGTTTTCAGATGATTTTTTGCATGGACTTCCATCATAACCTTCCCTCTTAACATATATAAATGATCTGAAAAGTCTCGTATCATTTCAAATAGTCCCCAATCAAATTTTATTTTTTTTGACCGAAACTAATGTATAATATACTACGATTTTTTACCGAAACTTGCATTTTGAAAAGTTTAATAGAATCTTATTTTCAGATGATTTTTTTTGCTTGGACTTCCATCATAACATTCCCTCTCAACATATATAAATGATCTGAAAAGTCTTGTATCATTTAAAATAGTCCCCAATCAAATTTGATTTTTTTGACCTAAACTAGTGTATAATATACTACGATTTTTGAACGAAACTTGAATTTCGAAAAGTTTAATAGAATAAAATTTTCAGATGATTTTTTTTGCATGGAATTCCATCATAACATTCCTTCTCAACGTATATAAATAGTCTGAAAAGTCTCGTATCATTTAAAATAGTCCCCAATTAAATTTGATTATTTTGACCGAAACTAGTGTATAATATACTTCAATTTTTGACCGAAACTTGCATTTCGAAAAGTTTTTTAGAATCTAGTTTTCAGATGATTTTTTACATGGACTTCTATCATAACCTTCCCTCTTAACATATATAAATGATCTGAAAAGACTCGTATCATTTCAAATATTCCACAATTAAATTTGATTTTTTTACCGAAATTAGTGTATATTATACTACGATTTTTGACCGAAACTTGCATTTCGAAAAGTTTTATTGAATCTAATTTTCAGATGATTTTTTGCATGGACTTCCATCATAACCTTCCCTCTTAACATATATAAATGATCTGAAAAGTCTCGTATCGTTTCAAATAGTTCACAATTAAATTTTATTTTTTGACCGAAATTAGTGTATAATATACTACGATTTTTGACCGAAACTTGCATTTCGAAAAGTTTTATAGAATCTAGTTTTCAGATGATTTTTTGCATGGACTTCCATCATAACCTTCCCTCTTAACATATATAAATGATCTGAAAAGTCTCGTATCATTTCAAATAGTCCCCAATCAAATTTTATTTTTTTTGACCGAAACTAATGTATAATATACTACGATTTTTTACCGAAACTTGCATTTCGAAAAGTTTAATAGAATCTTATTTTCAGATGATTTTTTTGCTTGGACTTCCATCATAACATTCCCTCTCAACATATATAAATGATCTGAAAAGTCTCGTATCATTTAAAATAGTCCCCAATCAAATTTGATTTTTTTGACCTAAACTAGTGTATAATATACTACGATTTTTGACCGAAACTTGAATTTCGAAAAGTTTAATAGAATAAAATTTTCAGATGATTTTTTTTGCATGGAATCCCATCATAACATTCCTTCTCAACATATATAAATAGTCTGAAAAGTCTCGTATCATTTAAAATAGTCCCCAATTAAATTTGATTTTTTTGACCGAAACTAGTGTATAATATACTTCAATTTTTGACCGAAACTTGCATTTCGAAAAGTTTTTTAGAATCTAGTTTTCAGATGATTTTTTACATGGACTTCTATCATAACCTTCCCTCTTAACATATATAAATGATCTGAAATGACTCGTATCATTTCAAATATTCCACAATTAAATTTGATTTTTTTACCGAAATTAGTGTATATTATACTACGATTTTTGACAAAAACTTGCATTTCGAAAAGTTTTATTGAATCTAATTTTCAGATGATTTTTTGCATGGACTTCCATCATAACCTTCCCTCTTAACATATATAAATGATCTGAAAAGTCTCGTATCGTTTCAAATAGTTCACAATTAAATTTTATTTTTTGACCGAAATTAGTGTATAATATACTACGATTTTTGACCAAAACTTGCATTTCGAAAAGTTTTATAGAATCTAGTTTTCAGATGATTTTTTGCATGGACTTCCATCATAACCTTCCCTCTTAACATATATAAATGATCTGAAAAGTCTCGTATCATTTCAAATAGTCCCCAATCAAATTTTATTTTTTTTGACCGAAACTAATGTATAATATACTGCGATTTTTTACCGAAACTTGCATTTCCTAAAAGTTTAATAGAATCTTATTTTCAGGTGATTTTTTTTGCTTGGAATTCCATCATAACATTCCCTCTCAACATATATAAATGATCTGAAAAGTCTCGTATCATTTAAAATAGTCCCCAATCAAATTTGATTTTTTTGACCTAAACTAGTGCATAATATACTACGATTTTTGACCGAAACTTGAATTTCGAAAAGTTTAATAGAATAAAATTTTCAGATGATTTTTTTTGCATGGAATTCCATCATAACATTCCTTCTCAACGTATATAAATAGTCTGAAAAGTCTCGTATCATTTAAAATAGTCCCCAATTAAATTTGATTTTTTTGACCGAAACTAGTGTATAATATACTTCAATTTTTGACCGAAACTTGCATTTCGAAAAGTTTTTTAGAATCTAGTTTTCAGATGATTTTTTACATGGACTTCTATCATAACCTTCCCTCTTAACATATATAAATGATCTGAAAAGACTCGTATCATTTCAAATATTCCACAATTAAATTTGATTTTTTTACCGAAATTAGTGTATATTATACTACGATTTTTGACCGAAACTTGCATTTCGAAAAGTTTTATTGAATCTAATTTTCAGATGATTTTTTGGATGGACTTCCATCATAACCTTCCCTCTTAACATATATAAATGATCTGAAAAGTCTCGTATCGTTTCAAATAGTTCACAATTAAATTTTATTTTTTGACCGAAATTAGTGTATAATATACTACGATTTTTGACCGAAACTTGCATTTCGAAAAGTTTTATAGAATCTAGTTTTCAGATGATTTTTTGCATGGACTTCCATCATAACCTTCCCTCTTAACATATATAAATGATCTAAAAAGTCTCGTATCATTTCAAATAGTCCCCAATCAAATTTGATTTTTTTTTGACCGAAACTAATGTATAATATACTACGATTTTTTACCGAAACTTGCATTTCCTAAAAGTTTAATAGAATCTTATTTTCAGGTGATTTTTTTTGCTTGGAATTCCATCATAACATTCCCTCTCAACATATATAAATGATCTGAAAAGTCTCGTATCATTTAAAATAGTCCCCAATCAAATTTGATTTTTTTGACCTAAACTAGTGCATAATATACTACGATTTTTGACCGAAACTTGAATTTCGAAAAGTTTAATAGAATAAAATTTTCAGATGATTTTTTTTGCATGGAATTCCATCATAACATTCCTTCTCAACGTATATAAATAGTTTGAAAAGTCTCGTATCATTTAAAATAGTCCCCAATTAAATTTGATTTTTTTGACCGAAACTAGTGTATAATATACTTCAATTTTTGACCGAAACTTGCATTTCGAAAAGTTTTTTAGAATCTAGTTTTCAGATGATTTTTTACATGGACTTCTATCATAACCTTCCCTCTTAACATATATAAATGATCTGAAAAGACTCGTATCATTTCAAATATTCCACAATTAAATTTGATTTTTTTACCGAAATTAGTGTATATTATACTACGATTTTTGACCGAAACTTGCATTTCGAAAAGTTTTATTGAATCTAATTTTCAGATGATTTTTTGCATGGACTTCCATCATAACCTTCCCTCTTAACATATATAAATGATCTGAAAAGTCTCGTATTGTTTCAAATAGTTCACAATTAAATTTTATTTTTTGACCGAAATTAGTGTATAATATACTACGATTTTTGACCGAAACTTGCATTTCGAAAAGTTTTATAGAATCTAGTTTTCAGATGATTTTTTGCATGGACTTCCATCATAACCTTCCCTCTTAAAATATATAAATGATCTAAAAAGTCTCGTATCATTTCAAATAGTCCCCAATCAAATTTGATTTTTTTTTACCGAAACTAATGTATAATATACTACGATTTTTTACCGAAACTTGCATTTCCTAAAAGTTTAATAGAATCTTATTTTCAGGTGATTTTTTTTGCTTGGAATTCCATCATAACATTCCCTCTCAACATATATAAATGATCTGAAAAGTCTCGTATCATTTAAAATAGTCCCCAATCAAATTTGATTTTTTTGACCTAAACTAGTGTATAATATACTACGATTTTTGACCGAAACTTGAATTTCGAAAAGTTTAATAGAATAAAATTTTCAGATGATTTTTTTTGCATGGAATTCCATCATAACATTCCTTCTCAACATATATAAATAGTCTGAAAAGTCTCGTATCATTTAAAATAGTCCCCAATTAAATTTGATTTTTTTGACCGAAACTAGTGTATAATATACTTCAATTTTTGACCGAAACTTGCATTTCGAAAAGTTTTTTAGAATCTAGTTTTCAGATGATTTTTTACTTGGACTTCTATCATAACCTTCCCTCTTAACATATATAAATGATCTGAAATGACTCGTATCATTTCAAATATTCCACAATTAAATTTTATTTTTTTACCGAAATTAGTGTATATTATACTAAGATTTTTGACCGAAACTTGCATTTCGAAAAGTTTTTTAGAATCTAGTTTTCAGATGATTTTTTACATGGACTTCTATCATAACCTTCCCTCTTAACATATATAAATGATCTGAAATGACTCGTATCATTTCAAATATTCCACAATTAAATTTGATTTTTTAACCGAAATTAGTGTATATTATACTACGATTTTTGACCGAAACTTGCATTTCGAAAAGTTTTATTGAATCTAATTTTCAGATGATTTTTTGCATGGACTTCCATCAAAACCTTCCCTCTTAACATATATAAATGATCTGAAAAGTCTCGTATCGTTTCAAATAGTTCACAATTAAATTTTATTTTTTGACCGAAATTAGTGTATAATATACTACGATTTTTGACCGAAACTTGCATTTCGAAAAGTTTTATAGAATCTAGTTTTCAGATGATTTTTTGCATGGACTTCCATCATAACCTTCCCTCTTAACATATATAAATGATCTGAAAAGTCTCGTATCATTTCAAATAGTCCCCAATCAAATTTTATTTTTTTTGACCGAAACTAATGTATAATATACTACGATTTTTTACCGAAACTTGCATTTCGAAAAGTTTAATAGAATCTTATTTTCAGATGATTTTTTTTGCTTGGACTTCCATCATAACATTCCCTCTCAACATATATAAATGATCTGAAAAGTCTCGTATCATTTAAAATAGTCCCCAATCAAATTTGATTTTTTTGACCTAAACTAGTGCATAATATACTACGATTTTTTACCGAAACTTGAATTTCGAAAAGTTTAATAGAATAAAATTTTCAGATGATTTTTTTTGCATGGAATTCCATCATAACATTCCTTCTCAACGTATATAAATAGTCTGAAAAGTCTCGTATCATTTAAAATAGTCCCTAATTAAATTTGATTTTTTTGACCGAAACTAGTGTATAATATACTTCAATTTTTGACCGAAACTTGCATTTCGAAAAGTTTTTTAGAATCTAGTTTTCAGATGATTTTTTACATGGACTTCTATCATAACCTTCCCTCTTAACATATATAAATGATCTGAAAAGACTCGTATCATTTCAAATATTCCACAATTAAATTTGATTTTTTTACCGAAATTAGTGTATATTATACTACGATTTTTGACCGAAACTTGCATTTCGAAAAGTTTTATTGAATCTAATTTTCAGATGATTTTTTGCATGGACTTCCATCATAACCTTCCCTCTTAACATATATAAATGATCTGAAAAGTCTCGTATCGTTTCAAATAGTTCACAATTAAATTTTATTTTTTGACCGAAATTAGTGTATAATATACTACGATTTTTGACCGAAACTTGCATTTCGAAAAGTTTTATAGAATCTAGTTTTCAGATGATTTTTTGCATGGACTTCCATCATAACCTTCCCTCTTAACATATATAAATGATCTAAAAAGTCTCGTATCATTTCAAATAGTCCCCAATCAAATTTGATTTTTTTTTACCGAAACTAATGTATAATATACTACGATTTTTTACCGAAACTTGCATTTCCTAAAAGTTTAATAGAATCTTATTTTCAGGTGATTTTTTTTGCTTGGAATTCCATCATAACATTCCCTCTCAACATATATAAATGATCTGAAAAGTCTCGTATCATTTAAAATAGTCCCCAATCAAATTTGATTTTTTTGACCTAAACTAGTGCATAATATACTACGATTTTTGACCGAAACTTGAATTTCGAAAAGTTTAATAGAATAAAATTTTCAGATGATTTTTTTTGCATGGAATTCCATCATAACATTCCTTCTCAACGTATATAAATAGTCTGAAAAGTCTCGTATCATTTAAAATAGTCCCCAATTAAATTTGATTTTTTTGACCGAAACTAGTGTATAATATACTTCAATTTTTGACCGAAACTTGCATTTCGAAAAGTTTTTTAGAATCTAGTTTTCAGATGATTTTTTACATGGACTTCTATCATAACCTTCCCTCTTAACATATATAAATGATCTGAAAAGACTCGTATCATTTCAAATATTCCACAATTAAATTTGATTTTTTTTACCGAAATTAGTGTATATTATACTACGATTTTTGACCGAAACTTGCATTTCGAAAAGTTTTATTGAATCTAATTTTCAGATGATTTTTTGCATGGACTTCCATCATAACCTTCCCTCTTAACATATATAAATGATCTGAAAAGTCTCGTATCGTTTCAAATAGTTCACAATTAAATTTTATTTTTTGACCGAAATTAGTGTATAATATACTACGATTTTTGACCGAAACTTGCATTTCGAAAAGTTTTATAGAATCTAGTTTTCAGATGATTTTTTGCATGGACTTCCATCATAACCTTCCCTCTTAACATATATAAATGATCTAAAAAGTCTCGTATCATTTCAAATAGTCACCAATCAAATTTGATTTTTTTTGACCGAA
The DNA here is from genome assembly GCA_963966055.1 of Lathyrus aphaca. Lineage (NCBI taxonomy): Eukaryota > Viridiplantae > Streptophyta > Magnoliopsida > Fabales > Fabaceae > Lathyrus > Lathyrus aphaca. Next base: position 597,776,887 of record OZ014521.1, on the reverse strand, counting down.
ACTAATGTATAATATACTACGATTTTTTACCGAAACTTGCATTTCGAAAAGTTTAATAGAATCTTATTTTCAGATGATTTTTTTTGCTTGGACTTCCATCATAACATTCCCTCTCAACATATATAAATGATCTGAAAAGTCTCGTATCATTTAAAATAGTCCCCAATCAAATTTGATTTTTTTGACCTAAACTAGTGTATAATATACTACGATTTTTGACCGAAACTTGAATTTCGAAAACTTTAATAGAATAAAATTTTCAGATGATTTTTTTTGCATGGAATTCCATCATAACATTCCTTCTCAACGTATATAAATAGTCTGAAAAGTCTCGTATCATTTAAAATAGTCCCCAATTAAATTTGATTTTTTTGACCGAAACTAGTGTATAATATACTTCAATTTTTGACCGAAACATGCATTTCGAAAAGTTTTTTAGAATCTAGTTTTCAGATGATTTTTTACATGGTCATCTATCATAACCTTCCCTCTTAACATATATAAATGATCTGAAAAGACTCGTATCAATTCAAATATTTCACAATTAAATTTGATTTTTTTACCGAAATTAGTGTATATTATACTACGATTTTTGACCGACACTTGAATTTCGAAAAGTTTTATTGAATCTAATTTTCAGATGATTTTTTGCATGGACTTCCATCATAACCTTCCCTCTTAACATATATAAATGATCTGAAAAGTCTCGTATCGTTTCAAATAGTTCACAATTAAATTTTATTTTTTGACCGAAATTAGTGTATAATATACTACGATTTTTGACCGAAACTTGCATTTCGAAAAGTTTTATAGAATCTAGTTTTCAGATGATTTTTTGCATGGACTTCCATCATAACCTTCCCTCTTAACATATATAAATGATCTAAAAAGTCTCGTATCATTTCAAATAGTCCCCAATCAAATTTGATTTTTTTTTACCGAAACTAATGTATAATATACTACGATTTTTTACCGAAACTTGCATTTCCTAAAAGTTTAATAGAATCTTATTTTCAGGTGATTTTTTTTGCTTGGAATTCCATCATAACATTCCCTCTCAACATATATAAATGATCTGAAAAGTCTCGTATCATTTAAAATAGTCCCCAATCAAATTTGATTTTTATGACCTAAACTATTGTATAATATACTACGATTTTTGACCGAAACTTGAATTTCGAAAAGTTTAATAGAATAAAATTTTCAGATGATTTTTTTTGCATGGAATTCCATCATAACATTCCTTCTCAACGTATATAAATAGTCTGAAAAGTCTCGTATCATTTAAAATAGTCCCCAATTAAATTTGATTTTTTTGACCGAAACTATTGTATAATATACTTCAATTTTTGACCGAAACTTGCATTTCGAAAAGTTTATTAGAATCTAGTTTTCAGATGATATTTTACATGGACTTCTATCATAACCTTCCCTCTTAACATATATAAATGATCTGAAAAGACTCGTATCAATTCAAATATTCCACAATTAAATTTGATTTTTTTACCGAAATTAGTGTATATTATACTACGATTTTTGACCGAAACTTGCATTTCGAAAAGTTTAATAGAATCTTATTTTCAGATGATTTTTTTTGCTTGGACTTCCATCATAACATTCCCTCTCAACATATATAAATGATCTGAAAAGTATCGTATCATTTAAAATAGTCCCCAATCAAATTTGATTTTTTTGACCTAAACTAGTGTATAATATACTACGATTTTTGACCGAAACTTGAATTTCGAAAAGTTTAATAGAATAAAATTTTCAGATGATTTTTTTTGCATGGAATTCCATCATAACATTCCTTCTCAACGTATATAAATAGTCTGAAAAGTCTCGTATCATTTAAAATAGTCCCCAATTAAATTTGATTTTTTTGACCGAAACTAGTGTATAATATACTTCAATTTTTGACCGAAACTTGCATTTCGAAAAGTTTTTTAGAATCTAGTTTTCAGATGATTTTTTACATGGACTTCTATCATAACCTTCCCTCTTAACATATATAAATGATCTGAAAAGACTCGTATCAATTCAAATATTCCACAATTAAATTTGATTTTTTTACCGAAATTAGTGTATATTATACTACGATTTTTGACCGAAACTTGAATTTCGAATAGTTTTATTGAATCTAATTTTCAGATGATTTTTTGCATGGACTTCCATCATAACCTTCCCTCTTAACATATATAAATGATCTGAAAAGTCTCGTATCGTTTCAAATAGTTCACAATTAAATTTTATTTTTTGACCTAAATTAGTGTATAATATACTACGATTTTTGACCGAAACTTGCATTTCGAAAAGTTTTATAGAATCTAGTTTTCAGATGATTTTTTGCATGGACTTCCATCATAACCTTCCCTCTTAACATTTATAAATGATCTGAAAAGTCTCGTATCATTTCAAATAGTCCCCAATAAAATTTGATTTTTTTTGACCGAAACTAATGTATAATATACTACGATTTTTTTACCGAAACTTGCATTTCGAAAAGTTTAATAGAATCTTATTTTCAGATGATTTTTTTGCTTGGACTTCCATCATAACATTCCCTCTCAACATATATAAATGATCTGAAAAGTCTCGTATCATTTAAAATAGTCCCCAATCAAATTTGATTTTTTTGACCTAAACTAGTGTATAATATACTACGATTTTTGACCGAAACTTGAATTTCGAAAAGTTTAATAGAATAAAATTTTCAGATGATTTTTTTTTGCATGGAATTCCATCATAACATTCCTTCTCAACATATATAAATAGTCTGAAAAGTCTCGTATCATTTAAAATAGTCCCCAATTAAATTTGATTTTTTTGACCGAAACTAGTGTATAATATACTTCAATTTTTGACCGAAACTTGCATTTCGAAAAGTTTTTTAGAATCTAGTTTTCAGATGATTTTTTACATGGACTTCTATCATAACCTTCCCTCTTAACATATATAAATGATCTGAAAAGACTCGTATCATTTCAAATATTCCATAATTAAATTTGATTTTTTTACCGAAATTAGTGTATATTATACTACGATTTTTAACCGAAACTTGCATTTCGAAAAGTTTTATTGAATCTAATTTTCAGATGATTTTTTTGCATGGACTTCCATCATAACCTTCCCTCTTAACATATATAAATGATCTGAAAAGTCTCGTATCGTTTCAAATAGTTCACAATTAAATTTTATTTTTTGACCGAAATTAGTGTATAATATACTACGATTTTTGACCGAAACTTGCATTTCGAAAAGTTTTATAGAATCTAGTTTTCAGATGATTTTTTGCATGGACTTCCATCATAACCTTCCCTCTTAACATATATAAATGATCTGAAAAGTCTCGTATCATTTCAAATAGTCCCCAATCAAATTTGATTTTTTTTGACCGAAACTAATGTATAATATACTACGATTTTTTACCTAAACTTGCATTTCGAAAAGTTTAATAGAATCTTATTTTCAGATGATTTTTTTTGCTTGGACTTCCATCATAACATTCCCTCTCAACATATATAAATGATCTGAAAAGTCTCGTATCATTTAAAATAGTCCCCAATCAAATTTGATTTTTTTGACCTAAACTAGTGTATAATATACTACGATTTTTTACCGAAACTTGAATTTCGAAAAGTTTAATAGAATAAAATTTTCAGATGATTTTTTTTGCATGGAATTCCATCATAACATTCCTTCTCAACGTATATAAATAGTCTGAAAAGTCTCGTATCATTTAAAATAGTCCCCAATTAAATTTGATTTTTTTGACCGAAACTAGTGTATAATATACTTCAATTTTTGACCGAAACTTGCATTTCGAAAAGTTTTTTAGAATCTAGTTTTCAGATGATTTTTTACATGGACTTCTATCATAACCTTCCCTCTTAACATATATAAATGATCTGAAAAGACTCGTATCAATTCAAATATTCCACAATTAAATTTGATTTTTTTACCGAAATTAGTGTATATTATACTACGATTTTTGACCGAAACTTGAATTTCGAAAAGTTTTATTGAATCTAATTTTCAGATGATTTTTTGCATGGAATTCCATCATAACCTTCCCTCTTAACATATATAAATGATCTGAAAAGTCTCGTATCGTTTCAAATAGTTCACAATTAAATTTTATTTTTTGACCTAAATTAGTGTATAATATACTACGATTTTTGACCGAAACTTGCATTTCGAAAAGTTTTATAGAATCTAGTTTTCAGATGATTTTTTGCATGGACTTCCATCATAACCTTCCCTCTTAACATTTATAAATGATCTGAAAAGTCTCGTATCATTTCAAATAGTCCCCAATAAAATTTGATTTTTTTTGTCAGAAACTAATGTATAATATACTACGATTTTTTTACCGAAACTTGCATTTCGAAAAGTTTAATAGAATCTTATTTTCAGATGATTTTTTTGCTTGGACTTCCATCATAACATTCCCTCTCAACATATATAAATGATCTGAAAAGTCTCGTATCATTTAAAATAGTCCCCAATCAAATTTGATTTTTTTGACCTAAACTAGTGTATAATATACTACGATTTTTGACCGAAACTTGAATTTCGAAAAGTTTAATAGAATAAAATTTTCAGATGATTTTTTTTGCATGGAATTCCATCATAACATTCCTTCTCAACATATATAAATAGTCTGAAAAGTCTCGTATCATTTAAAATAGTCCTCAATTAAATTTGATTTTTTTGACCGAAACTAGTGTATAATATACTTCAATTTTTGACCGAAACTTGCATTTCGAAAAGTTTTTTAGAATCTAGTTTTCAGATGATTTTTTACATGGACTTCTATCATAACCTTCCCTCTTAACATATATAAATGATCTGAAAAGACTCGTATCATTTCAAATATTCCATAATTAAATTTGATTTTTTTACCGAAATTAGTGTATATTATACTACGATTTTTAACCGAAACTTGCATTTCGAAAAGTTTTATTGAATCTAATTTTCAGATGATTTTTTGCATGGACTTCCATCATAACCTTCCCTCTTAACATATATAAATGATCTGAAAAGTCTCGTATCGTTTCAAATAGTTCACAATTAAATTTTATTTTTTGACCGAAATTAGTGTATAATATACTACGATTTTTGACCGAAACTTGCATTTCGAAAAGTTTTATAGAATCTAGTTTTCAGATGATTTTTTGCATGGACTTCCATCATAACCTTCCCTCTTAACATATATAAATGATCTGAAAAGTCTCGTATCATTTCAAATAGTCCCCAATCAAATTTGATTTTTTTTGACCGAAACTAATGTATAATATACTACGATTTTTTACCTAAACTTGCATTTCGAAAAGTTTAATAGAATCTTATTTTCAGATGATTTTTTTTGCTTGGACTTCCATCATAACATTCCCTCTCAACATATATAAATGATCTGAAAAGTCTCGTATCATTTAAAATAGTCCCCAATCAAATTTGATTTTTTTGACCTAAACTAGTGTATAATATACTACGATTTTTTACCGAAACTTGAATTTCGAAAAGTTTAATAGAATAAAATTTTCAGATGATTTTTTTTGCATGGAATTCCATCATAACATTCCTTCTCAACGTATATAAATAGTCTGAAAAGTCTCGTATCATTTAAAATAGTCCCCAATTAAATTTGATTTTTTTGACCGAAACTAGTGTATAATATACTTCAATTTTTGACCGAAACTTGCATTTCGAAAAGTTTTTTAGAATCTAGTTTTCAGATGATTTTTTACATGGACTTCTATCATAACCTTCCCTCTTAACATATATAAATGATCTGAAAAGACTCGTATCAATTCAAATATTCCACAATTAAATTTGATTTTTTTACCGAAATTAGTGTATATTATACTACGATTTTTGACCGAAACTTGAATTTCGAAAAGTTTTATTGAATCTAATTTTCAGATGATTTTTTGCATGGACTTCCATCATAACCTTCCCTCTTAACATATATAAATGATCTGAAAAGTCTCGTATCGTTTCAAATAGTTCACAATTAAATTTTATTTTTTGACCTAAATTAGTGTATAATATACTACGATTTTTGACCGAAACTTGCATTTCGAAAAGTTTTATAGAATCTAGTTTTCAGATGATTTTTTGCATGGACTTCCATCATAACCTTCCCTCTTAACATTTATAAATGATCTGAAAAGTCTCGTATCATTTCAAATAGTCCCCAATAAAATTTGATTTTTTTTGACCGAAACTAATGTATAATATACTACGATTTTTTTACCGAAACTTGCATTTCGAAAAGTTTAATAGAATCTTATTTTCAGATGATTTTTTTTGCTTGGACTTCCATCATAACATTCCCTCTCAACATATATAAATGATCTGAAAAGTCTCGTATCATTTAAAATAGTCCCCAATCAAATTTGATTTTTTTGACCTAAACTAGTGTATAATATACTACGATTTTTGACCGAAACTTGAATTTCGAAAAGTTTAATAGAATAAAATTTTCAGATGATTTTTTTTGCATGGAATTCCATCATAACATTCCTTCTCAACGTATATAAATAGTCTGAAAAGTCTCGTATCATTTAAAATAGTCCCCAATTAAATTTGATTTTTTTGACCGAAACTAGTGTATAATATACTTCAATTTTTGACCGAAACTTGCATTTCGAAAAGTTTTTTAGAATCTAGTTTTCAGATGATTTTTTACATGGACTTCTATCATAACCTTCCCTCTTAACATATATAAATGATCTGAAAAGACTCGTATCAATTCAAATATTCCACAATTAAATTTGATTTTTTTACCGAAATTAGTGTATATTATACTACGATTTTTGACCGAAACTTGAATTTCGAAAAGTTTTATTGAATCTAATTTTCAGATGATTTTTTGCATGGACTTCCATCATAACCTTCCCTCTTAACATATATAAATGATCTGAAAAGTCTCGTATCGTTTCAAATAGTTCACAATTAAATTTTATTTTTTGACCTAAATTAGTGTATAATATACTACGATTTTTGACCGAAACTTGCATTTCGAAAAGTTTTATAGAATCTAGTTTTCAGATGATTTTTTGCATGGACTTCCATCATAACCTTCCCTCTTAACATTTATAAATGATCTGAAAAGTCTCGTATCATTTCAAATAGTCCCCAATAAAATTTGATTTTTTTTGTCAGAAACTAATGTATAATATACTACGATTTTTTTACCGAAACTTGCATTTCGAAAAGTTTAATAGAATCTTATTTTCAGATGATTTTTTTGCTTGGACTTCCATCATAACATTCCCTCTCAACATATATAAATGATCTGAAAAGTCTCGTATCATTTAAAATAGTCCCCAATCAAATTTGATTTTTTTGACCTAAACTAGTGTATAATATACTACGATTTTTGACCGAAACTTGAATTTCGAAAAGTTTAATAGAATAAAATTTTCAGATGATTTTTTTTGCATGGAATTCCATCATAACATTCCTTCTCAACATATATAAATAGTCTGAAAAGTCTCGTATCATTTAAAATAGTCCTCAATTAAATTTGATTTTTTTGACCGAAACTAGTGTATAATATACTTCAATTTTTGACCGAAACTTGCATTTCGAAAAGTTTTTTAGAATCTAGTTTTCAGATGATTTTTTACATGGACTTCTATCATAACCTTCCCTCTTAACATATATAAATGATCTGAAAAGACTCGTATCATTTCAAATATTCCATAATTAAATTTGATTTTTTTACCGAAATTAGTGTATATTATACTACGATTTTTAACCGAAACTTGCATTTCGAAAAGTTTTATTGAATCTAATTTTCAGATGATTTTTTGCATGGACTTCCATCATAACCTTCCCTCTTAACATATATAAATGATCTGAAAAGTCTCGTATCGTTTCAAATAGTTCACAATTAAATTTTATTTTTTGACCGAAATTAGTGTATAATATACTACGATTTTTGACCGAAACTTGCATTTCGAAAAGTTTTATAGAATCTAGTTTTCAGATGATTTTTTGCATGGACTTCCATCATAACCTTCCCTCTTAACATATATAAATGATCTGAAAAGTCTCGTATCATTTCAAATAGTCCCCAATCAAATTTGATTTTTTTTGACCGAAACTAATGTATAATATACTACGATTTTTTACCGAAACTTGCATTTCGAAAAGTTTAATAGAATCTTATTTTCAGATGATTTTTTTTGCTTGGACTTCCATCATAACATTCCCTCTCAACATATATAAATGATCTGAAAAGTCTCGTATCATTTAAAATAGTCCCCAATCAAATTTGATTTTTTTGACCTAAACTAGTGTATAATATACTACGATTTTTTACCGAAACTTGAATTTCGAAAAGTTTAATAGAATAAAATTTTCAGATGATTTTTTTTGCATGGAATTCCATCATAACATTCCTTCTCAACGTATATAAATAGTCTGAAAAGTCTCGTATCATTTAAAATAGTCCCCAATTAAATTTGATTTTTTTGACCGAAACTAGTGTATAATATACTTCAATTTTTGACCGAAACTTGCATTTCGAAAAGTTTTTAAGAATCTAGTTTTCAGATGATTTTTTACATGGACTTCTATCATAACCTTCCCTCTTAACATATATAAATGATCTGAAAAGACTCGTATCAATTCAAATATTCCACAATTAAATTTGATTTTTTTACCGAAATTAGTGTATATTATACTACGATTTTTGACCGAAACATGAATTTCCAAAAGTTTTATTGAATCTAATTTTCAGATGATTTTTTGCATGGACTTCCATCATAACCTTCCCTCTTAACATATATAAATGATCTGAAAAGTCTCGTATCGTTTCAAATAGTTCACAATTAAATTTTATTTTTTGACCTAAATTAGTGTATAATATACTACGATTTTTGACCGAAACTTGCATTTCGAAAAGTTTTATAGAATCTAGTTTTCAGATGATTTTTTGCATGGACTTCCATCATAACCTTCCCTCTTAACATTTATAAATGATCTGAAAAGTCTCGTATCATTTCAAATAGTCCCCAATAAAATTTGATTTTTTTTGACCGAAACTAATGTATAATATACTACGATTTTTTTACCGAAACTTGCATTTCGAAAAGTTTAATAGAATCTTATTTTCAGATGATTTTTTTGCTTGGACTTCCATCATAACATTCCCTCTCAACATATATAAATGATCTGAAAAGTCTCGTATCATTTAAAATAGTCCCCAATAAAATTTGATTTTTTTGACCTAAACTAGTGTATAATATACTACGATTTTTGACCGAAACTTGAATTTCGAAAAGTTTAATAGAATAAAATTTTCAGATGATTTTTTTTTGCATGGAATTCCATCATAACATTCCTTCTCAACATATATAAATAGTCTGAAAAGTCTCGTATCATTTAAAATAGTCCCCAATTAAATTTGATTTTTTTGACCGAAACTAGTGTATAATATACTTCAATTTTTGACCGAAACTTGCATTTCGAAAAGTTTTTTAGAATCTAGTTTTCAGATGATTTTTTACATGGACTTCTATCATAACCTTCCCTCTTAACATATATAAATGATCTGAAAAGACTCGTATCATTTCAAATATTCCACAATTAAATTTGATTTTTTTTACCGAAATTAGTGTATATTATACTACGATATTTAACCGAAACTTGCATTTCGAAAAGTTTTATTGAATCTAATTTTCAGATGATTTTTTGCATGGACTTCCATCATAACCTTCCCTCTTAACATATATAAATGATCTGAAAAGTCTCGTATCGTTTCAAATAGTTCACAATTAAATTTTATTTTTTGACCGAAATTAGTGTATAATATACTACGATTTTTGACCGAAACTTGCATTTCGAAAAGTTTTATAGAATCTAGTTTTCAGATGATTTTTTGCATGGACTTCCATCATAACCTTCCCTCTTAACATATATAAATGATCTGAAAAGTCTCGTATCATTTCAAATAGTCCCCAATCAAATTTGATTTTTTTTGACCGAAACTAATGTATAATATACTACGATTTTTTACCGAAACTTGGATTTCGAAAAGTTTAATAGAATCTTATTTTTAGATGATTTTTTTTGCTTGGACTTCCATCATAACATTCCCTCTCAACATATATAAATGATCTGAAAAGTCTCGTATCATTTAAAATAGTCCCCAATCAAATTTGATTTTTTTGACCTAAACTAGTGTATAATATACTACGATTTTTGACCGAAACTTGAATTTCGAAAAGTTTAATAGAATAAAATTTTCAGATGATTTTTTTTGCATGGAATTCCATCATAACATTCCTTCTCAACGTATATAAATAGTCTGAAAAGTCTCGTATCATTTAAAATAGTCCCCAATTAAATTTGATTTTTTTGACCGAAACTAGTGTATAATATACTTCAATTTTTGACCGAAACTTGCATTTCGAAAAGTTTTTTAGAATCTAGTTTTCAGATGATTTTTTACATGGACTTCTATCATAACCTTCCCTCTTAACATATATAAATGATCTGAAAAGACTCGTATCAATTCAAATATTCCAGAATTAAATTTGATTTTTTTACTGAAATTAGTGTATATTATACTACGATTTTTGACCGAAACTTGAATTTCGAAAAGTTTTATTGAATCTAATTTTCAGATGATTTTTTGCATGGACTTCCATCATAACCTTCCCTCTTAACATATATAAATGATCTGAAAAGTCTCGTATCGTTTCAAATAGTTCACAATTAAATTTTATTTTTTGACCTAAATTAGTGTATAATATACTACGATTTTTGACCGAAACTTGCATTTCGAAAAGTTTTATAGAATCTAGTTTTCAGATGATTTTTTGCATGGACTTCCATTATAACCTTCCCTCTTAACATTTATAAATGATCTGAAAAGTCTCGTATCATTTCAAATAGTCCCCAATAAAATTTGATTTTTTTTGTCAGAAACTAATGTATAATATACTACGATTTTTTTACCGAAACTTGCATTTCGAAAAGTTTAATAGAATCTTATTTTCAGATGATTTTTTGCTTGGACTTCCATCATAACATTCCCTCTCAACATATATAAATGATCTGAAAAGTCTCGTATCATTTAAAATAGTCCCCAATCAAATTTGATTTTTTTGACCTAAACTAGTGTATAATATACTACGATTTTTGACCGAAACTTGAATTTCGAAAAGTTTAATAGAATAAAATTTTCAGATGATTTTTTTTGCATGGAATTCCATCATAACATTCCTTCTCAACATATATAAATAGTCTGAAAAGTCTCGTATCATTTAAAATAGTCCCCAATTAAATTTGATTTTTTTGACCGAAACTAGTGTATAATATACTTCAATTTTTGACCGAAACTTGCATTTCGAAAAGTTTTTTAGAATCTAGTTTTCAGATGATTTTTTACATGGACTTCTATCATAACCTTCCCTCTTAACATATATAAATGATCTGAAAAGACTCGTATCATTTCAAATATTCCATAATTAAATTTGATTTTTTTACCGAAATTAGTGTATATTATACTACGATTTTTAACCGAAACTTGCATTTCGAAAAGTTTTATTGAATCTAATTTTCAGATGATTTTTTGCATGGACTTCCATCATAACCTTCCCTCTTAACATATATAAATGATCTGAAAAGTCTCGTATCGTTTCAAATAGTTCACAATTAAATTTTATTTTTTGACCGAAATTAGTGTATAATATACTACGATTTTTGACCGAAACTTGCATTTCGAAAAGTTTTATAGAATCTAGTTTTCAGATGATTTTTTGCATGGACTTCCATCATAACCTTCCCTCTTAACATATATAAATGATCTGAAAAGTCTCGTATCATTTCAAATAGTCCCCAATCAAATTTGATTTTTTTTGACCGAAACTAATGTATAATATACTACGATTTTTTACCGAAACTTGCATTTCGAAAAGTTTAATAGAATTTTATTTTCAGATGATTTTTTTTGCTTGGACTTCCATCATAACATTCCCTCTCAACGTATATAAATGATCTGAAAAGTCTCGTATCATTTAAAATAGTCCCCAATCAAATTTGATTTTTTTGACCTAAACTAGTGTATAATATACTACGATTTTTTACCGAAACTTGAATTTCGAAAAGTTTAATAGAATAAAATTTTCAGATGATTTTTTTTGCATGGAATTCCATCATAACATTCCTTCTCAACGTATATAAATAGTCTGAAAAGTCTCGTATCATTTAAAATAGTCCCCAATTAAATTTGATTTTTTTGACCGAAACTAGTGTATAATATACTTCAATTTTTGACCGAAACTTGCATTTCGAAAAGTTTTTTAGAATCTAGTTTTCAGATGATTTTTTACATGGACTTCTATCATAACCTTCCCTCTTAACATATATAAATGATCTGAAAAGACTCGTATCAATTCAAATATTCCAGAATTAAATTTGATTTTTTTACTGAAATTAGTGTATATTATACTACGATTTTTGACCGAAACTTGAATTTCGAAAAGTTTTATTGAATCTAATTTTCAGATGATTTTTTGCATGGACTTCCATCATAACCTTCCCTCTTAACATATATAAATGATCTGAAAAGTCTCGTATCGTTTCAAATAGTTCACAATTAAATTTTATTTTTTGACCTAAATTAGTGTATAATATACTACGATTTTTGACCGAAACTTGCATTTCGAAAAGTTTTATAGAATCTAGTTTTCAGATGATTTTTTGCATGGACTTCCATTATAACCTTCCCTCTTAACATTTATAAATGATCTGAAAAGTCTCGTATCATTTCAAATAGTCCCCAATAAAATTTGATTTTTTTTGTCAGAAACTAATGTATAATATACTACGATTTTTTTACCGAAACTTGCATTTCGAAAAGTTTAATAGAATCTTATTTTCAGATGATTTTTTGCTTGGACTTCCATCATAACATTCCCTCTCAACATATATAAATGATCTGAAAAGTCTCGTATCATTTAAAATAGTCCCCAATCAAATTTGATTTTTTTGACCTAAACTAGTGTATAATATACTACGATTTTTGACCGAAACTTGAATTTCGAAAAGTTTAATAGAATAAAATTTTCAGATGATTTTTTTTGCATGGAATTCCATCATAACATTCCTTCTCAACATATATAAATAGTCTGAAAAGTCTCGTATCATTTAAAATAGTCCCCAATTAAATTTGATTTTTTTGACCGAAACTAGTGTATAATATACTTCAATTTTTGACCGAAACTTGCATTTCGAAAAGTTTTTTAGAATCTAGTTTTCAGATGATTTTTTACATGGACTTCTATCATAACCTTCCCTCTTAACATATATAAATGATCTGAAAAGACTCGTATCATTTCAAATATTCCATAATTAAATTTGATTTTTTTACCGAAATTAGTGTATATTATACTACGATTTTTAACCGAAACTTGCATTTCGAAAAGTTTTATTGAATCTAATTTTCAGATGATTTTTTGCATGGACTTCCATCATAACCTTCCCTCTTAACATATATAAATGATCTGAAAAGTCTCGTATCGTTTCAAATAGTTCACAATTAAATTTTATTTTTTGACCGAAATTAGTGTATAATATACTACGATTTTTGACCGAAACTTGCATTTCGAAAAGTTTTATAGAATCTAGTTTTCAGATGATTTTTTGCATGGACTTCCATCATAACCTTCCCTCTTAACATATATAAATGATCTGAAAAGTCTCGTATCATTTCAAATAGTCCCCAATCAAATTTGATTTTTTTTGACCGAAACTAATGTATAATATACTACGATTTTTTACCGAAACTTGCATTTCGAAAAGTTTAATAGAATTTTATTTTCAGATGATTTTTTTTGCTTGGACTTCCATCATAACATTCCCTCTCAACGTATATAAATGATCTGAAAAGTCTCGTATCATTTAAAATAGTCCCCAATCAAATTTGATTTTTTTGACCTAAACTAGTGTATAATATACTACGATTTTTTACCGAAACTTGAATTTCGAAAAGTTTAATAGAATAAAATTTTCAGATGATTTTTTTTGCATGGAATTCCATCATAACATTCCTTCTCAACGTATATAAATAGTCTGAAAAGTCTCGTATCATTTAAAATAGTCCCCAATTAAATTTGATTTTTTTGACCGAAACTAGTGTATAATATACTTCAATTTTTGACCGAAACTTGCATTTCGAAAAGTTTTTTAGAATCTAGTTTTCAGATGATTTTTTACATGGACTTCTATCATAACCTTCCCTCTTAACATATATAAATGATCTGAAAAGACTCGTATCAATTCAAATATTCCACAATTAAATTTGATTTTTTTACCGAAATTAGTGTATATTATACTACGATTTTTGACCGAAACTTGAATTTCGAAAAGTTTTATTGATTCTAATTTTCAGATGATTTTTTGCATGGACTTCCATCATAACCTTCCCTCTTAACATATATAAATGATCTGAAAAGTCTCGTATCGTTTCAAATAGTTCACAATTAAATTTTATTTTTTGACCTAAATTAGTGTATAATATACTACGATTTTTGACCGAAACTTGCATTTCGAAAAGTTTTATAGAATCTAGTTTTCAGATGATTTTTTGCATGGACTTCCATCATAACCTTCCCTCTTAACATTTATAAATGATCTGAAAAGTCTCGTATCATTTCAAATAGTCCCCAATAAAATTTGATTTTTTTTGACCGAAACTAATGTATAATATACTACGATTTTTTTACCGAAACTTGCATTTCGAAAAGTTTAATAGAATCTTATTTTCAGATGATTTTTTTGCTTGGACTTCCATCATAACATTCCCTCTCAACATATATAAATGATCTGAAAAGTCTCGTATCATTTAAAATAGTCCCCAATCAAATTTGATTTTTTTGACCTAAACTAGTGTATAATATACTACGATTTTTGACCGAAACTTGAATTTCGAAAAGTTTAATAGAATAAAATTTTCAGATGATTTTTTTTGCATGGAATTCCATCATAACATTCCTTCTCAACATATATAAATAGTCTGAAAAGTCTCGTATCATTTAAAATAGTCCCCAATTAAATTTGATTTTTTTGACCGAAACTAGTGTATAATATACTTCAATTTTTGACCGAAACTTGCATTTCGAAAAGTTTTTTAGAATCTAGTTTTCAGATGATTTTTTACATGGACTTCTATCATAACCTTCCCTCTTAACATATATAAATGATCTGAAAAGACTCGTATCATTTCAAATATTCCATAATTAAATTTGATTTTTTTACCGAAATTAGTGTATATTATACTACGATTTTTAACCGAAACTTGCATTTCGAAAAGTTTTATTGAATCTAATTTTCAGATGATTTTTTGCATGGACTTCCATCATAACCTTCCCTCTTAACATATATAAATGATCTGAAAAGTCTCGTATCGTTTCAAATAGTTCACAATTAAATTTTATTTTTTGACCGAAATTAGTGTATAATATACTACGATTTTTGACCGAAACTTGCATTTCGAAAAGTTTTATAGAATCTAGTTTTCAGATGATTTTTTGCATGGACTTCCATCATAACCTTCCCTCTTAACATATATAAATGATCTGAAAAGTCTCGTATCATTTCAAATAGTCCCCAATCAAATTTGATTTTTTTTGACCGAAACTAATGTATAATATACTACGATTTTTTACCGAAACTTGCATTTCGAAAAGTTTAATAGAATCTTATTTTCAGATGATTTTTTTTGCTTGGACTTCCATCATAACATTCCCTCTCAACATATATAAATGATCTGAAAAGTCTCGTATCATTTAAAATAGTCCCCAATCAAATTTGATTTTTTTGACCTAAACTAGTGTATAATATACTACGATTTTTTACCGAAACTTGAATTTCGAAAAGTTTAATAGAATAAAATTTTCAGATGATTTTTTTTGCATGGAATTCCATCATAACATTCCTTCTCAACGTATATAAATAGTCTGAAAAGTCTCGTATCATTTAAAATAGTCCCCAATTAAATTTGATTTTTTTGACCGAAACTAGTGTATAATATACTTCAATTTTTGACCGAAACTTGCATTTCGAAAAGTTTTTTAGAATCTAGTTTTCAGATGATTTTTTACATGGACTTCTATCATAACCTTCCCTCTTAACATATATAAATGATCTGAAAAGACTCGTATCATTTCAAATATTCCACAATTAAATTTGATTTTTTTTACCGAAATTAGTGTATATTATACTACGATATTTAACCGAAACTTGCATTTCGAAAAGTTTTATTGAATCTAATTTTCAGATTATTTTTTGCATGGACTTCCATCATAACCTTCCCTCTTATCATATATAAATGATCTGAAAAGTCTCGTATCGTTTCAAATAGTTCACAATTAAATTTTATTTTTTGACCGAAATTAGTGTATAATATACTACGATTTTTGACCGAAACTTGCATTTCGAAAAGTTTTATAGAATCTAGTTTTCAGATGATTTTTTGCATGGACTTCCATCATAACCTTCCCTCTTAACATTTATAAATGATCTGAAAAGTCTCGTATCATTTCAAATAGTCCCCAATAAAATTTGATTTTTTTTGACCGAAACTAATGTATAATATACTACGATTTTTTTACCGAAACTTGCATTTCGAAAAGTTTAATAGAATCTTATTTTCAGATGATTTTTTTGCTTGGACTTCCATCATAACATTCCCTCTCAACATATATAAATGATCTGAAAAGTCTCGTATCATTTAAAATAGTCCCCAATCAAATTTGATTTTTTTGACCTAAACTAGTGTATAATATACTACGATTTTTGACCGAAACTTGAATTTCGAAAAGTTTAATAGAATAAAATTTTCAGATGATTTTTTTTGCATGGAATTCCATCATAACATTCCTTCTCAACATATATAAATAGTCTGAAAAGTCTTGTATCATTTAAAATAGTCCCCAATTAAATTTGATTTTTTTGACCGAAACTAGTGTATAATATACTTCAATTTTTGACCGAAACTTGCATTTCGAAAAGTTTTTTAGAATCTAGTTTTCAGATGATTTTTTACATGGACTTCTATCATAACCTTCCCTCTTAACATATATAAATGATCTGAAAAGACTCGTATCATTTCAAATATTCCATAATTAAATTTGATTTTTTTACCGAAATTAGTGTATATTATACTACGATTTTTAACCGAAACTTGCATTTCGAAAAGTTTTATTGAATCTAATTTTCAGATGATTTTTTGCATGGACTTCCATCATAACCTTCCCTCTTAACATATATAAATGATCTGAAAAGTCTCGTATCGTTTCAAATAGTTCACAATTAAATTTTATTTTTTGACCGAAATTAGTGTATAATATACTACGATTTTTGACCGAAACTTGCATTTCGAAAAGTTTTATAGAATCTAGTTTTCAGATGATTTTTTGCATGGACTTCCATCATAACCTTCCCTCTTAACATATATAAATGATCTGAAAAGTCTCGTATCATTTCAAATAGTCCCCAATCAAATTTGATTTTTTTTGACCGAAACTAATGTATAATATACTACGATTTTTTACCGAAACTTGCATTTCGAAAAGTTTAATAGAATCTTATTTTCAGATGATTTTTTTTGCTTGGACTTCCATCATAACATTCCCTCTCAACATATATAAATGATCTGAAAAGTCTCGTATCATTTAAAATAGTCCCCAATCAAATTTGATTTTTTTGACCTAAACTAGTGTATAATATACTACGATTTTTTACCGAAACTTGAATTTCGAAAAGTTTAATAGAATAAAATTTTCAGATGATTTTTTTTGCATGGAATTCCATCATAACATTCCTTCTCAACGTATATAAATAGTCTGAAAAGTCTCGTATCATTTAAAATAGTCCCCAATTAAATTTGATTTTTTTGACCGAAACTAGTGTATAATATACTTCAATTTTTGACCGAAACTTGCATTTCGAAAAGTTTTTTAGAATCTAGTTTTCAGATGATTTTTTACATGGACTTCTATCATAACCTTCCCTCTTAACATATATAAATGATCTGAAAAGACTCGTATCATTTCAAATATTCCACAATTAAATTTGATTTTTTTTACCGAAATTAGTGTATATTATACTACGATATTTAACCGAAACTTGCATTTCGAAAAGTTTTATTGAATCTAATTTTCAGATGATTTTTTGCATGGACTTCCATCATAACCTTCCCTCTTAACATATATAAATGATCTGAAAAGTCTCGTATCGTTTCAAATAGTTCACAATTAAATTTTATTTTTTGACCTAAATTAGTGTATAATATACTACGATTTTTGACCGAAACTTGCATTTCGAAAAGTTTTATAGAATCTAGTTTTCAGATGATTTTTTGCATGGACTTCCATCATAACCTTCCCTCTTAACATATATAAATGATCTGAAAAGTCTCGTATCATTTCAAATAGCCCCCAATCAAATTTGATTTTTTTGACCGAAACTAATGTATAATATACTACGATTTTTTACCGAAACTTGCATTTCGAAAAGTTTAATAGAATCTTATTTTCAGATGATTTTTTTTGCTTGGACTTCCATCATAACATTCCCTCTCAACATATATAAATGATCTGAAAAGTCTCGTATCATTTAAAATAGTCCCCAATCAAATTTGATTTTTTTGACCTAAACTAGTGTATAATATACTACGATTTTTTACCGAAACTTGAATTTCGAAAAGTTTAATAGAATAAAATTTTCAGATGATTTTTTTTGCATGGAATTCCATCATAACATTCCTTCTCAACGTATATAAATAGTCTGAAAAGTCTCGTATCATTTAAAATAGTCCCCAATTAAATTTGATTTTTTTGACCGAAACTAGTGTATAATATACTTCAATTTTTGACCGAAACTTGCATTTCGAAAAGTTTTTTAGAATCTAGTTTTCAGATGATTTTTTACATGGACTTCTATCATAACCTTCCCTCTTAACATATATAAATGATCTGAAAAGACTCGTATCATTTCAAATATTCCATAATTAAATTTGATTTTTTTACCGAAATTAGTGTATATTATACTACGATTTTTAACCGAAACTTGCATTTCGAATAGTTTTATTGAATCTAATTTTCAGATGATTTTTTGCATGGACTTCCATCATAACCTTCCCTCTTAACATATATAAATGATCTGAAAAGTCTCGTATCGTTTCAAATAGTTCACAATTAAATTTTATTTTTTGACCGAAATTAGTGTATAATATACTACGATTTTTGACCGAAACTTGCATTTCGAAAAGTTTTATAGAATCTACTTTTCAGATGATTTTTTGCATGGACTTCCATCATAACCTTCCCTCTTAACATATATAAATGATCTGAAAAGTCTCGTATCATTTCAAATAGTCCCCAATCAAATTTGATTTTTTTTGACCGAAACTAATGTATAATATACTACGATTTTTTACCGAAACTTGCATTTCGAAAAGTTTAATAGAATCTTATTTTCAGATGATTTTTTTTGCTTGGACTTCCATCATAACATTCCCTCTCAACATATATAAATGATCTGAAAAGTCTCGTATCATTTAAAATAGTCCCCAATCAAATTTGATTTTTTTGACCTAAACTAGTGTATAATATACTACGATTTTTTACCGAAACTTGAATTTCGAAAAGTTTAATAGAATAAAATTTTCAGATGATTTTTTTTGCATGGAATTCCATCATAACATTCCTTCTCAACGTATATAAATAGTCTGAAAAGTCTCGTATCATTTAAAATAGTCCCCAATTAAATTTGATTTTTTTGACCGAAACTAGTGTATAATATACTTCAATTTTTGACCGAAACTTGCATTTCGAAAAGTTTTTTAGAATCTAGTTTTCAGATGATTTTTTACATGGACTTCTATCATAACCTTCCCTCTTAACATATATAAATGATCTGAAAAGACTCGTATCAATTCAAATATTCCACAATTAAATTTGATTTTTTTACCGAAATTAGTGTATATTATACTACGATTTTTGACCGAAACTTGAATTTCGAAAAGTTTTATTGAATCTAATTTTCAGATGATTTTTTGCATGGACTTCCATCATAACCTTCCCTCTTAACATATATAAATGATCTGAAAAGTCTCGTATCGTTTCAAATAGTTCACAATTAAATTTTATTTTTTGACCTAAATTAGTGTATAATATACTACGATTTTTGACCGAAACTTGCATTTCGAAAAGTTTTATAGAATCTAGTTTTCAGATGATTTTTTGCATGGACTTCCATCATAACCTTCCCTCTTAACATTTATAAATGATCTGAAAAGTCTCGTATCATTTCAAATAGTCCCCAATAAAATTTGATTTTTTTTGACCGAAACTAATGTATAATATACTACGATTTTTTTACCGAAACTTGCATTTCGAAAAGTTTAATAGAATCTTATTTTCAGATGATTTTTTTGCTTGGACTTCCATCATAACATTCCCTCTCAACATATATAAATGATCTGAAAAGTCTCGTATCATTTAAAATAGTCCCCAATCAAATTTGATTTTTTTGACCTAAACTAGTGTATAATATACTACGATTTTTGACTGAAACTTGAATTTCGAAAAGTTTAATAGAATAAAATTTTCAGATGATTTTTTTTGCATGGAATTCCATCATAACATTCCTTCTCAACATATATAAATAGTCTGAAAAGTCTCGTATCATTTAAAATAGTCCCCAATTAAATTTGATTTTTTTGACCGAAACTAGTGTATAATATACTTCAATTTTTGACCGAAACTTGCATTTCGAAAAGTTTTTTAGAATCTAATTTTCAGATGATTTTTTACATGGACTTCTATCATAACCTTCCCTCTTAACATATATAAATGATCTGAAAAGACTCGTATCATTTCAAATATTCCACAATTAAATTTGATTTTTTTACCGAAATTAGTGTATATTATACTACGATTTTTGACCGAAACTTGCATTTCGAAAAGTTTTATTGAATCTAATTTTCAGATGATTTTTTGCATGGACTTCCATCATAACCTTCCCTCTTAACATATATAAATGATCTGAAAAGTCTCGTATCGTTTCAAATAGTTCACAATTAAATTTTATTTTTTGACCGAAATTAGTGTATAATATACTACGATTTTTGACCGAAACTTGCATTTCGAAAAGTTTTATAGAATCTAGTTTTCAGATGATTTTTTGCTTGGAATTCCATCATAACCTTCCCTCTTAACATATATAAATGATCTGAAAAGTCTCGTATCATTTCAAATAGTCCCCAATCAAATTTGATTTTTTTTGACCGAAACTAATGTATAATATACTACGATTTTTTTACCGAAACTTGCATTTCGAAAAGTTTAATAGAATCTTATTTTCAGATGATTTTTTTTGCTTGGACTTCCATCATAACATTCCCTCTCAACATATATAAATGATCTGAAAAGTCTCGTATCATTTAAAATAGTCCCCAATCAAATTTGATTTTTTGACCTAAACTAGTGTATAATATACTACGATTTTTGACCGAAACTTGAATTTCGAAAAGTTTAATAGAATAAAATTTTCAGATATTTTTTTGCATGGAATTCCATCATAACATTCCTTCTCAACATATATAAATAGTCTGAAAAGTCTCGTATCATTTAAAATAGTCCCCAATTAAATTTGATATTTTTGACCGAAACTAGTGTATAATATACTTCAATTTTTGACCGAAACTTGCATTTCGAAAAGTTTTTTAGAATCTAGTTTTCAGATGATTTTTTACATGGACTTCTATCATAACCTTCCCTCTTAACATATATAAATGATCTGAAAAGACTCGTATCATTTCAAATATTCCACAATTAAATTTGATTTTTTTACCGAAATTAGTGTATATTATACTACGATTTTTGACCGAAACTTGCATTTCGAAAAGTTTTATTGAATCTAATTTTCAGATGATTTTTTGCATGGACTTCCATCATAACCTTCCCTCTTAACATATATAAATGATCTGAAAAGTCTCGTATCGTTTCAAATAGTTCACAATTAAATTTTATTTTTTGACCGAAATTAGTGTATAATATACTACGATTTTTGACCGAAACTTGCATTTCGAAAAGTTTTATAGAATCTAGTTTTCAGATGATTTTTTGCATGGACTTCCATCATAACCTTCCCTCTTAACATATATAAATGATCTGAAAAGTCTCGTATCATTTCAAATAGTCCCCAATCAAATTTGATTTTTTTTTGACCGAAACTAATGTATAATATACTACGATTTTTTACCGAAACATGCATTTCGAAAAGTTTAATAGAATCTTATTTTCAGATGATTTTTTTTGCTTGGACTTCCATCATAACATTCCCTCTCAACATATATAAATGATCTGAAAAGTCTCGTATCATTTAAAATAGTCCCCAATCAAATTTGATTTTTTTGACCTAAACTAGTGTATAATATACTACGATTTTTGACCGAAACTTGAATTTCGAAAAGTTTAATAGAATAAAATTTTCAGATATTTTTTTTGCATGGAATTCCATCATAACATTCCTTCTCAACATATATAAATAGTCTGAAAAGTCTCGTATCATTTAAAATAGTCCCCAATTAAATTTGATTTTTTTGACCGAAACTAGTGTATAATATACTTCAATTTTTGACCGAAACTTGCATTTCGAAAAGTTTTTTAGAATCTAGTTTTCAGATGATTTTTTACATGGACTTCTATCATAACCTTCCCTCTTAACATATATAAATGATCTGAAAAGACTCGTATCATTTCAAATATTCCACAATTAAATTTGATTTTTTTACCGAAATTAGTGTATATTATACTACGATTTTTGACCGAAACTTGCATTTCGAAAAGTTTTATTGAATCTAATTTTCAGATGATTTTTTGCATGGACTTCCATCATAACCTTCCCTCTTAACATATATAAATGATCTGAAAAGTCTCGTATCGTTTCAAATAGTTCACAATTAAATTTTATTTTTTGACCGAAATTAGTGTATAATATACTACGATTTTTGACCGAAACTTGCATTTCGAAAAGTTTTATAGAATCTAGTTTTCAGATGATTTTTTGCATGGACTTCCATCATAACCTTCCCTCTTAACATATATAAATGATCTGAAAAGTCTCGTATCATTTCAAATAGTCCCCAATCAAATTTGATTTTTTTTTGACCGAAACTAATGTATAATATACTACGATTTTTTACCGAAACATGCATTTCGAAAAGTTTAATAGAATCTTATTTTCAGATGATTTTTTTTGCTTGGACTTCCATCATAACATTCCCTCTCAACATATATAAATGATCTGAAAAGTCTCGTATCATTTAAAATAGTCCCCAATCAAATTTGATTTTTTTGACCTAAACTAGTGTATAATATACTACGATTTTTGACCGAAACTTGAATTTCGAAAAGTTTAATAGAATAAAATTTTCAGATATTTTTTTTGCATGGAATTCCATCATAACATTCCTTCTCAACATATATAAATAGTCTGAAAAGTCTCGTATCATTTAAAATAGTCCCCAATTAAATTTGATTTTTTTGACCGAAACTAGTGTATAATATACTTCAATTTTTGACCGAAACTTGCATTTCGAAAAGTTTTTTAGAATCTAGTTTTCAGATGATTTTTTACATGGACTTCTATCATAACCTTCCCTCTTAACATATATAAATGATCTGAAAAGACTCGTATCATTTCAAATATTCCACAATTAAATTTGATTTTTTTACCGAAATTAGTGTATATTATACTACGATTTTTGACCGAAACTTGCATTTCGAAAAGTTTTATTGAATCTAATTTTCAGATGATTTTTTGCATGGACTTCCATCATAACCTTCCCTCTTAACATATATAAATGATCTGAAAAGTCTCGTATCGTTTCAAATAGTTCACAATTAAATTTTATTTTTTGACCGAAATTAGTGTATAATATACTACGATTTTTGACCGAAACTTGCATTTCGAAAAGTTTTATAGAATCTAGTTTTCAGATGATTTTTTGCATGGACTTCCATCATAACCTTCCCTCTTAACATATATAAATGATCTGAAAAGTCTCGTATCATTTCAAATAGTCCCCAATCAAATTTGATTTTTTTTTGACCGAAACTAATGTATAATATACTACGATTTTTTACCGAAACATGCATTTCGAAAAGTTTAATAGAATCTTATTTTCAGATGATTTTTTTTGCTTGGACTTCCATCATAACATTCCCTCTCAACATATATAAATGATCTGAAAAGTCTCGTATCATTTAAAATAGTCCCCAATCAAATTTGATTTTTTTGACCTAAACTAGTGTATAATATACTACGATTTTTTACCGAAACTTGAATTTCGAAAAGTATAATAGAATAAAATTTTCAGATGATTTTTTTTGCATGGAATTCCATCATAACATTCCTTCTCAACGTATATAAATAGTCTGAAAAGTCTCGTATCATTTAAAATAGTCCCCAATTAAATTTGATTTTTTTGACCGAAACTTGTGTATAATATACTTCAATTTTTAACCGAAACTTGCATTTCGAAAAGTTTTTTAGAATCTAGTTTTCAGATGATTTTTTACATGGACTTCTATCATAACCTTCCCTCTTAACATATATAAATGATCTGAAAAGACTCGTATCATTTCAAATATTCCACAATTAAATTTGATTTTTTTACCGAAATTAGTGTATATTATACTACGATTTTTGACCGAAACTTGCATTTCGAAAAGTTTTATTGAATCTAATTTTCAGATGATTTTTTGCATGGACTTCCATCATAACCTTCCCTCTTAACATATATAAATGATCTGAAAAGTCTCGTATCGTTTCAAATAGTTCACAATTAAATTTTATTTTTTGACCGAAATTAGTGTATAATATACTACGATTTTTGACCGAAACTTGCATTTCGAAAAGTTTTATAGAATCTAGTTTTCAGATGATTTTTTGCATGGACTTCCATCATAACCTTCCCTCTTAACATATATAAATGATCTGAAAAGTCTCGTATCATTTCAAATAGTCCCCAATCAAATTTGATTTTTTTTTGACCGAAACTAATGTATAATATACTACGATTTTTTACCGAAACATGCATTTCGAAAAGTTTAATAGAATCTTATTTTCAGATGATTTTTTTTGCTTGGACTTCCATCATAACATTCCCTCTCAACATATATAAATGATCTGAAAAGTCTCGTATCATTTAAAATAGTCCCCAATCAAATTTGATTTTTTTGACCTAAACTAGTGTATAATATACTACGATTTTTGACCGAAACTTGAATTTCGAAAAGTTTAATAGAATAAAATTTTCAGATATTTTTTTTGCATGGAATTCCATCATAACATTCCTTCTCAACATATATAAATAGTCTGAAAAGTCTCGTATCATTTAAAATAGTCCCCAATTAAATTTGATTTTTTTGACCGAAACTAGTGTATAATATACTTCAATTTTTGACCGAAACTTGCATTTCGAAAAGTTTTTTAGAATCTAGTTTTCAGATGATTTTTTACATGGACTTCTATCATAACCTTCCCTCTTAACATATATAAATGATCTGAAAAGACTCGTATCATTTCAAATATTCCACAATTAAATTTGATTTTTTTACCGAAATTAGTGTATATTATACTACGATTTTTGACCGAAACTTGCATTTCGAAAAGTTTTATTGAATCTAATTTTCAGATGATTTTTTGCATGGACTTCCATCATAACCTTCCCTCTTAACATATATAAATGATCTGAAAAGTCTCGTATCGTTTCAAATAGTTCACAATTAAATTTTATTTTTTGACCGAAATTAGTGTATAATATACTACGATTTTTGACCGAAACTTGCATTTCGAAAAGTTTTATAGAATCTAGTTTTCAGATGATTTTTTGCATGGACTTCCATCATAACCTTCCCTCTTAACATATATAAATGATCTGAAAAGTCTCGTATCATTTCAAATAGTCCCCAATCAAATTTGATTTTTTTTTGACCGAAACTAATGTATAATATACTACGATTTTTTACCGAAACATGCATTTCGAAAAGTTTAATAGAATCTTATTTTCAGATGATTTTTTTTGCTTGGACTTCCATCATAACATTCCCTCTCAACATATATAAATGATCTGAAAAGTCTCGTATCATTTAAAATAGTCCCCAATCAAATTTGATTTTTTTGACCTAAACTAGTGTATAATATACTACGATTTTTGACCGAAACTTGAATTTCGAAAAGTTTAATAGAATAAAATTTTCAGATATTTTTTTTGCATGGAATTCCATCATAACATTCCTTCTCAACATATATAAATAGTCTGAAAAGTCTCGTATCATTTAAAATAGTCCCCAATTAAATTTGATTTTTTTGACCGAAACTAGTGTATAATATACTTCAATTTTTGACCGAAACTTGCATTTCGAAAAGTTTTTTAGAATCTAGTTTTCAGATGATTTTTTACATGGACTTCTATCATAACCTTCCCTCTTAACATATATAAATGATCTGAAAAGACTCGTATCATTTCAAATATTCCACAATTAAATTTGATTTTTTTACCGAAATTAGTGTATATTATACTACGATTTTTGACCGAAACTTGCATTTCGAAAAGTTTTATTGAATCTAATTTTCAGATGATTTTTTGCATGGACTTCCATCATAACCTTCCCTCTTAACATATATAAATGATCTGAAAAGTCTCGTATCGTTTCAAATAGTTCACAATTAAATTTTATTTTTTGACCGAAATTAGTGTATAATATACTACGATTTTTGACCGAAACTTGCATTTCGAAAAGTTTTATAGAATCTAGTTTTCAGATGATTTTTTGCATGGACTTCCATCATAACCTTCCCTCTTAACATATATAAATGATCTGAAAAGTCTCGTATCATTTCAAATAGTCCCCAATCAAATTTGATTTTTTTTTGACCGAAACTAATGTATAATATACTACGATTTTTTACCGAAACATGCATTTCGAAAAGTTTAATAGAATCTTATTTTCAGATGATTTTTTTTGCTTGGACTTCCATCATAACATTCCCTCTCAACATATATAAATGATCTGAAAAGTCTCGTATCATTTAAAATAGTCCCCAATCAAATTTGATTTTTTTGACCTAAACTAGTGTATAATATACTACGATTTTTTACCGAAACTTGAATTTCGAAAAGTATAATAGAATAAAATTTTCAGATGATTTTTTTTGCATGGAATTCCATCATAACATTCCTTCTCAACGTATATAAATAGTCTGAAAAGTCTCGTATCATTTAAAATAGTCCCCAATTAAATTTGATTTTTTTGACCGAAACTTGTGTATAATATACTTCAATTTTTAACCGAAACTTGCATTTCGAAAAGTTTTTTAGAATCTAGTTTTCAGATGATTTTTTACATGGACTTCTATCATAACCTTCCCTCTTAACATATATAAATGATCTGAAAAGACTCGTATCAATTCAAATATTCCACAATTAAATTTGATTTTTTTACCGAAATTAGTGTATATTATACTACGATTTTTGACCGAAACTTGCATTTCGAAAAGTATTATTGAATCTAATTTTCAGATGATTTTTTGCATGGACTTCCATCATAACCTTCCCTCTTAACATATATAAATAGTCTGAAAAGTCTCGTATCATTTAAAATAGTCCCCAATTAAATTTGATTTTTTTGACCGAAACTAGTGTATAATATACTTCAATTTTTGACCGAAACTTGCATTTCGAAAAGTTTTATAGAATCTAGTTTTCAGATGATTTTTTGCATGGACATCCATCATAACCTTCCCTCTTAACATTTATAAATGATCTGAAAAGTCTCGTATCATTTCAAATAGTCCCCAATCAAATTTGATTTTTTTTGACCGAAACTAATGTATAATATACTACGATTTTTTACCGAAACTTGCATTTCGAAAAGTTTAATAGAATCTTATTTTCAGATGATTTTTTTTGCTTGGACTTCCATCATAACATTCCCTCTCAACATATATAAATGATCTGAAAAGTCTCGTATCATTTAAAATAGTCCCCAATCAAATTTGATTTTTTTGACCTAAACTAGTGTATAATATACTACGATTTTTGACCGAAACTTGAATTTCGAAAAGTTTAATAGAATAAAATTTTCAGATATTTTTTTTGCATGGAATTCCATCATAACATTCCTTCTCAACATATATAAATAGTCTGAAAAGTCTCGTATCATTTAAAATAGTCCCCAATTAAATTTGATTTTTTTGACCGAAACTAGTGTATAATATACTTCAATTTTTGACCGAAACTTGCATTTCGAAAAGTTTTATAGAATCTAGTTTTCAGATGATTTTTTGCATGGACTTCCATCATAACCTTCCCTCTTAACATTTATAAATGATCTGAAAAGTCTCGTATCATTTCAAATAGTCCCCAATCAAATTTGATTTTTTTTGACCGAAACTAATGTATAATATACTACGATTTTTTTACCGAAACTTGCATTTCGAAAAGTTTAATAGAATCTTATTTTCAGATGATTTTTTTGCTTGGACTTCCATCATAACATTCCCTCTCAACATATATAAATGATCTGAAAAGTCTCGTATCATTTAAAATAGTCCCCAATCAAATTTGATTTTTTTGACCTAAACTAGTGTATAATATACTACGATTTTTGACCGAAACTTGAATTTCGAAAAGTTTAATAGAATAAAATTTTCAGATGATTTTTTTTGCATGGAATTCCATCATAACATTCCTTCTCAACATATATAAATAGTCTGAATAGTCTCGTATCATTTAAAATAGTCCCCAATTAAATTTGATTTTTTTGACCGAAACTAGTGTATAATATACTTCAATTTTTGACCGAAACTTGCATTTCGAAAAGTTTTTTAGAATCTAATTTTCAGATGATTTTTTACATGGACTTCTATCATAACCTTCCCTCTTAACATATATAAATGATCTGAAAAGACTCGTATCATTTCAAATATTCCACAATTAAATTTGATTTTTTTACCGAAATTAGTGTATATTATACTACGATTTTTGACCGAAACTTGCATTTCGAAAAGTTTTATTGAATCTAATTTTCAGATGATTTTTTGCATGGACTTCCATCATAACCTTCCCTCTTAACATATATAAATGATCTGAAAAGTCTCGTATCGTTTCAAATAGTTCACAATTAAATTTTATTTTTTGACCGAAATTAGTGTATAATATACTACGATTTTTGACCGAAACTTGCATTTCGAAAAGTTTTATAGAATCTAGTTTTCAGATGATTTTTTGCTTGGACTTCCATCATAACCTTCCCTCTTAACATATATAAATGATCTGAAAAGTCTCGTATCATTTCAAATAGTCCCCAATCAAATTTGATTTTTTTTGACCGAAACTAATGTATAATATACTACGATTTTTTACCGAAACTTGCATTTCGAAAAGTTTAATAGAATCTTATTTTCAGATGATTTTTTTTGCTTGGACTTCCATCATAACATTCCCTCTCAACATATATAAATGATCTGAAAAGTCTCGTATCATTTAAAATAGTCCCCAATCAAATTTGATTTTTTTGACCTAAACTAGTGTATAATATACTACGATTTTTGACCGAAACTTGAATTTCGAAAAGTTTAATAGAATAAAATTTTCAGATATTTTTTTTGCATGGAATTCCATCATAACATTCCTTCTCAACATATATAAATAGTCTGAAAAGTCTCGTATCATTTAAAATAGTCCCCAATTAAATTTGATTTTTTTGACCGAAACTAGTGTATAATATACTTCAATTTTTGACCGAAACTTGCATTTCGAAAAGTTTTATAGAATCTAGTTTTCAGATGATTTTTTGCATGGACTTCCATCATAACCTTCCCTCTTAACATTTATAAATGATCTGAAAAGTCTCGTATCATTTCAAATAGTCCCCAATCAAATTTGATTTTTTTTGACCGAAACTAATGTATAATATACTACGATTTTTTTACCGAAACTTGCATTTCGAAAAGTTTAATAGAATCTTATTTTCAGATGATTTTTTTGCTTGGACTTCCATCATAACATTCCCTCTCAACATATATAAATGATCTGAAAAGTCTCGTATCATTTAAAATAGTCCCCAATCAAATTTGATTTTTTTGACCTAAACTAGTGTATAATATACTACGATTTTTGACCGAAACTTGAATTTCGAAAAGTTTAATAGAATAAAATTTTCAGATGATTTTTTTTGCATGGAATTCCATCATAACATTCCTTCTCAACATATATAAATAGTCTGAATAGTCTCGTATCATTTAAAATAGTCCCCAATTAAATTTGATTTTTTTGACTGAAACTAGTGTATAATATACTTCAATTTTTGACCGAAACTTGCATTTCGAAAAGTTTTTTAGAATCTAATTTTCAGATGATTTTTTACATGGACTTCTATCATAACCTTCCCTCTTAACATATATAAATGATCTGAAAAGACTCGTATCATTTCAAATATTCCACAATTAAATTTGATTTTTTTACCGAAATTAGTGTATATTATACTACGATTTTTGACCGAAACTTGCATTTCGAAAAGTTTTATTGAATCTAATTTTCAGATGATTTTTTGCATGGACTTCCATCATAACCTTCCCTCTTAACATATATAAATGATCTGAAAAGTCTCGTATCGTTTCAAATAGTTCACAATTAAATTTTATTTTTTGACCGAAATTAGTGTATAATATACTACGATTTTTGACCGAAACTTGCATTTCGAAAAGTTTTATAGAATCTAGTTTTCAGATGATTTTTTGCTTGGACTTCCATCATAACCTTCCCTCTTAACATATATAAATGATCTGAAAAGTCTCGTATCATTTCAAATAGTCCCCAATCAAATTTGATTTTTTTTGACCGAAACTAATGTATAATATACTACGATTTTTTACCGAAACTTGCATTTCGAAAAGTTTAATAGAATCTTATTTTCAGATGATTTTTTTTGCTTGGACTTCCATCATAACATTCCCTCTCAACATATATAAATGATCTGAAAAGTCTCGTATCATTTAAAATAGTCCCCAATCAAATTTGATTTTTTTGACCTAAACTAGTGTATAATATACTACGATTTTTGACCGAAACTTGAATTTCGAAAAGTTTAATAGAATAAAATTTTCAGATATTTTTTTTGCATGGAATTCCATCATAACATTCCTTCTCAACATATATAAATAGTCTGAAAAGTCTCGTATCATTTAAAATAGTCCCCAATTAAATTTGATTTTTTTGACCGAAACTAGTGTATAATATACTTCAATTTTTGACCGAAACTTGCATTTCGAAAAGTTTTTTAGAATCTAGTTTTCAGATGATTTTTTACATGGACTTCTATCATAACCTTCCTTCTTAACATATATAAATGATCTGAAAAGACTCGTATCATTTCAAATATTCCACAATTAAATTTGATTTTTTTACCGAAATTAGTGTATATTATACTACGATTTTTGACCGAAACTTGCATTTCGAAAAGTTTTATTGAATCTAATTTTCAGATGATTTTTTGCATGGACTTCCATCATAACCTTCCCTCTTAACATATATAAATGATCTGAAAAGTCTCGTATCGTTTCAAATAGTTCACAATTAAATTTTATTTTTTGACCGAAATTAGTGTATAATATACTACGATTTTTGACCGAAACTTGCATTTCGAAAAGTTTTATAGAATCTAGTTTTCAGATGATTTTTTGCTTGGACTTCCATCATAACCTTCCCTCTTAACATATATAAATGATCTGAAAAGTCTCGTATCATTTCAAATAGTCCCCAATCAAATTTGATTTTTTTTGACCGAAACTAATGTATAATATACTACGATTTTTTACCGAAACTTGCATTTCGAAAAGTTTAATAGAATCTTATTTTCAGATGATTTTTTTTGCTTGGACTTCCATCATAACATTCCCTCTCAACATATATAAATGATCTGAAAAGTCTCGTATCATTTAAAATAGTCCCCAATCAAATTTGATTTTTTGACCTAAACTAGTGTATAATATACTACGATTTTTGACCGAAACTTGAATTTCGAAAAGTTTAATAGAATAAAATTTTCAGATATTTTTTTGCATGGAATTCCATCATAACATTCCTTCTCAACATATATAAATAGTCTGAAAAGTCTCGTATCATTTAAAATAGTCCCCAATTAAATTTGATATTTTTGACCGAAACTAGTGTATAATATACTTCAATTTTTGACCGAAACTTGTATTTCGAAAAGTTTTTTAGAATCTAGTTTTCAGATGATTTTTTACATGGACTTCTATCATAACCTTCCCTCTTAACATATATAAATGATCTGAAAAGACTCGTATCATTTCAAATATTCCACAATTAAATTTGATTTTTTTACCGAAATTAGTGTATATTATACTACGATTTTTGACCGAAACTTGCATTTCGAAAAGTTTTATTGAATCTAATTTTCAGATGATTTTTTGCATGGACTTCCATCATAACCTTCCCTCTTAACATATATAAATGATCTGAAAAGTCTCGTATCGTTTCAAATAGTTCACAATTAAATTTTATTTTTTGACCGATATTAGTGTATAATATACTACGATTTTTGACCGAAACTTGCATTTCGAAAAGTTTTATAGAATCTAGTTTTCAGATGATTTTTTGCATGGACTTCCATCATAACCTTCCCTCTTAACATATATAAATGATCTGAAAAGTCTCGTATCATTTCAAATAGTCCCCAATCAAATTTGATTTTTTTTGACCGAAACTAATGTATAATATACTACGATTTTTTACCGAAACATGCATTTCGAAAAGTTTAATAGAATCTTATTTTCAGATGATTTTTTTTGCTTGGACTTCCATCATAACATTCCCTCTCAACATATATAAATGATCTGAAAAGACTCGTATCATTTAAAATAGTCCCCAATCAAATTTGATTTTTTTGACCTAAACTAGTGTATAATATACTACGATTTTTGACCGAAACTTGAATTTCGAAAAGTTTAATAGAATAAAATTTTCAGATATTTTTTTTGCATGGAATTCCATCATAACATTCCTTCTCAACATATATAAATAGTCTGAAAAGTCTCGTATCATTTAAAATAGTCCCCAATTAAATTTGATTTTTTTGACCGAAACTTGTGTATAATATACTTCAATTTTTAACCGAAACTTGCATTTCGAAAAGTTTTATAGAATCTAGTTTTCAGATGATTTTTTACATGGACTTCTATCATAACCTTCCCTCTTAACATATATAAATGATCTGAAAAGACTCGTATCAATTCAAATATTCCACAATTAAATTTGATTTTTTTACCGAAATTAGTGTATATTATACTACGATTTTTGACCGAAACTTGCATTTCGAAAAGTATTATTGAATCTAATTTTCAGATGATTTTTTGCATGGACTTCCATCATAACCTTCCCTCTTAACATATATAAATAGTCTGAAAAGTCTCGTATCATTTAAAATAGTCCCCAATTAAATTTGATTTCTTTGACCGAAACTAGTGTATAATATACTTCAATTTTTGACCGAAACTTGCATTTCGAAAAGTTTTATAGAATCTAGTTTTCAGATGATTTTTTGCATGGACTTCCATCATAACCTTCCCTCTTAACATTTATAAATGATCTGAAAAGTCTCGTATCATTTCAAATAGTCCCCAATCAAATTTGATTTTTTTTGACCGAAACTAATGTATAATATACTACGATTTTTTACCGAAACTTGCATGTCGAAAAGTTTAATAGAATCTTATTTTCAGATGATTTTTTTTGCTTGGACTTCCATCATAACATTCCCTCTCAACATATATAAATGATCTGAAAAGTCTCGTATCATTTAAAATAGTCCCCAATCAAATTTGATTTTTTTGACCTAAACTAGTGTATAATATACTACGATTTTTGACCGAAACTTGAATTT
The DNA here is from genome assembly GCA_963966055.1 of Lathyrus aphaca. Lineage (NCBI taxonomy): Eukaryota > Viridiplantae > Streptophyta > Magnoliopsida > Fabales > Fabaceae > Lathyrus > Lathyrus aphaca. Next base: position 597,742,886 of record OZ014521.1, on the reverse strand, counting down.
CGAAAAGTTTAATAGAATAAAATTTTCAGATATTTTGTTTGCATGGAATTCTATCATAACATTCCTTCTCAACATATATAAATAGTCTGAAAAGTCTCGTATCATTTAAAATAGTCCCCAATTAAATTTGATTTTTTTGACCGAAACTAGTGTATAATATACTTCAATTTTTGACCGAAACTTGCATTTCGAAAAGTTTTATAGAATCTAGTTTTCAGATGATTTTTTGCATGGACTTCCATCATAACCTTCCCTCTTAACATTTATAAATGATCTGAAAAGTCTCGTATCATTTCAAATAGTCCCCAATCAAATTTGATTTTTTTTGACCGAAACTAATGTATAATATACTACGATTTTTTTACCGAAACTTGCATTTCGAAAAGTTTAATAGAATCTTATTTTCAGATGATTTTTTTGCTTGGACTTCCATCATAACATTCCCTCTCAACATATATAAATGATCTGAAAAGTCTCGTATCATTTAAAATAGTCCCCAATCAAATTTGATTTTTTTGACCTAAACTAGTGTATAATATACTACGATTTTTGACCGAAACTTGAATTTCGAAAAGTTTAATAGAATAAAATTTTCAGATGATTTTTTTTGCATGGAATTCCATCATAACATTCCTTCTCAACATATATAAATAGTCTGAATAGTCTCGTATCATTTAAAATAGTCCCCAATTAAATTTGATTTTTTTGACCGAAACTAGTGTATAATATACTTCAATTTTTGACCGAAACTTGCATTTCGAAAAGTTTTTTAGAATCTAATTTTCAGATGATTTTTTACATGGACTTCTATCATAACCTTCCCTCTTAACATATATAAATGATCTGAAAAGACTCGTATCATTTCAAATATTCCACAATTAAATTTGATTTTTTTACCGAAATTAGTGTATATTATACTACGATTTTTGACCGAAACTTGCATTTCGAAAAGTTTTATTGAATCTAATTTTCAGATGATTTTTTGCATGGACTTCCATCATAACCTTCCCTCTTAACATATATAAATGATCTGAAAAGTCTCGTATCGTTTCAAATAGTTCACAATTAAATTTTATTTTTTGACCGAAATTAGTGTATAATATACTAAGATTTTTGACCGAAACTTGCATTTCGAAAAGTTTTATAGAATCTAGTTTTCATATGATTTTTTGCTTGGACTTCCATCATAACCTTCCCTCTTAACATATATAAATGATCTGAAAAGTCTCGTATCATTTCAAATAGTCCCCAATCAAATTTGATTTTTTTTGACCGAAACTAATGTATAATATACTACGATTTTTTACCGAAACTTGCATTTCGAAAAGTTTAATAGAATCTTATTTTCAGATGATTTTTTTTGCTTGGACTTCCATCATAACATTCCCTCTCAACATATATAAATGATCTGAAAAGTCTCGTATCATTTAAAATAGTCCCCAATCAAATTTGATTTTTTTGACCTAAACTAGTGTATAATATACTACGATTTTTGACCGAAACTTGAATTTCGAAAAGTTTAATAGAATAAAATTTTCAGATATTTTTTTTGCATGGAATTCCATCATAACATTCCTTCTCAACATATATAAATAGTCTGAAAAGTCTCGTATCATTTAAAATATTCCCCAATTAAATTTGATTTTTTTGACCGAAACTAGTGTATAATATACTTCAATTTTTGACCGAAACTTGCATTTCGAAAAGTTTTTTAGAATCTAGTTTTCAGATGATTTTTTACATGGACTTCTATCATAACCTTCCCTCTTAACATATATAAATGATCTGAAAAGACTCGTATCATTTCAAATATTCCACAATTAAATTTGATTTTTTTACCGAAATTAGTGTATATTATACTATGATTTTGGACCGAAACTTGCATTTCGAAAAGTTTTATTGAATCTAATTTTCAGATGATTTTTTGCATGGACTTCCATCATAACCTTCCCTCTTAACATATATAAATGATCTGAAAAGTCTCGTATCGTTTCAAATAGTTCACAATTAAATTTTATTTTTTGACCGAAATTAGTGTATAATATACTACGATTTTTGACCGAAACTTGCATTTCGAAAAGTTTTATAGAATCTAGTTTTCAGATGATTTTTTGCATGGACTTCCATCATAACCTTCCCTCTTAACATATATAAATGATCTGAAAAGTCTCGTATCATTTCAAATAGTCCCCAATCAAATTTGATTTTTTTTGACCGAAACTAATGTATAATATACTACGATTTTTTACCGAAACTTGCATTTCGAAAAGTTTAATAGAATCTTATTTTCAGATGATTTTTTTTGCTTGGACTTCCATCATAACATTCCCTCTCAACATATATAAATGATCTGAAAAGTCTCGTATCATTTAAAATAGTCCCCAATCAAATTTGATTTTTTTGACCTAAACTAGTGTATAATATACTACGATTTTTGACCGAAACTTGAATTTCGAAAAGTTTAATAGAATAAAATTTTCAGATATTTTTTTTGCATGGAATTCCATCATAACATTCCTTCTCAACATATATAAATAGTCTGAAAAGTCTCGTATCATTTAAAATAGTCCCCAATTAAATTTGATTTTTTTGACCGAAACTAGTGTATAATATACTTCAATTTTTGACCGAAACTTGCATTTCGAAAAGTTTTATAGAATCTAGTTTTCAGATGATTTTTTGCATGGACTTCCATCATAACCTTCCCTCTTAACATTTATAAATGATCTGAAAAGTCTCGTATCATTTCAAATAGTCCCCAATCAAATTTGATTTTTTTTGACCGAAACTAATGTATAATATACTACGATTTTTTTACCGAAACTTGCATTTCGAAAAGTTTAATAGAATCTTATTTTCAGATGATTTTTTTGCTTGGACTTCCATCATAACATTCCCTCTCAACATATATAAATGATCTGAAAAGTCTCGTATCATTTAAAATAGTCCCCAATCAAATTTGATTTTTTTGACCTAAACTAGTGTATAATATACTACGATTTTTGACCGAAACTTGAATTTCGAAAAGTTTAATAGAATAAAATTTTCAGATGATTTTTTTTGCATGGAATTCCATCATAACATTCCTTCTCAACATATATAAATAGTCTGAATAGTCTCGTATCATTTAAAATAGTCCCCAATTAAATTTGATTTTTTTGACCGAAACTAGTGTATAATATACTTCAATTTTTGACCGAAACTTGCATTTCGAAAAGTTTTTTAGAATCTAATTTTCAGATGATTTTTTACATGGACTTCTATCATAACCTTCCCTCTTAACATATATAAATGATCTGAAAAGACTCGTATCATTTCAAATATTCCACAATTAAATTTGATTTTTTTACCGAAATTAGTGTATATTATACTACGATTTTTGACCGAAACTTGCATTTCGAAAAGTTTTATTGAATCTAATTTTCAGATGATTTTTTGCATGGACTTCCATCATAACCTTCCCTCTTAACATATATAAATGATCTGAAAAGTCTCGTATCGTTTCAAATAGTTCACAATTAAATTTTATTTTTTGACCGATATTAGTGTATAATATACTACGATTTTTGACCGAAACTTGCATTTCGAAAAGTTTTATAGAATCTAGTTTTCAGATGATTTTTTGCATGGACTTCCATCATAACCTTCCCTCTTAACATATATAAATGATCTGAAAAGTCTCGTATCATTTCAAATAGTCCCCAATCAAATTTGATTTTTTTTGACCGAAACTAATGTATAATATACTACGATTTTTTACCGAAACTTGCATTTCGAAAAGTTTAATAGAATCTTATTTTCAGATGATTTTTTTTGCTTGGACTTCCATCATAACATTCCCTCTCAACATATATAAATGATCTGAAAAGTCTCGTATCATTTAAAATAGTCCCCAATCAAATTTGATTTTTTTGACCTAAACTAGTGTATAATATACTACGATTTTTGACCGAAACTTGAATTTCGAAAAGTTTAATAGAATAAAATTTTCAGATATTTTTTTTGCATGGAATTCCATCATAACATTCCTTCTCAACATATATAAATAGTCTGAAAAGTCTCGTATCATTTAAAATAGTCCCCAATTAAATTTGATTTTTTTGACCGAAACTAGTGTATAATATACTTCAATTTTTGACCGAAACTTGCATTTCGAAAAGTTTTATAGAATCTAGTTTTCAGATGATTTTTTGCATGGACTTCCATCATAACCTTCCCTCTTAACATTTATAAATGATCTGAAAAGTCTCGTATCATTTCAAATAGTCCCCAATCAAATTTGATTTTTTTTGACCGAAACTAATGTATAATATACTACGATTTTTTTACCGAAACTTGCATTTCGAAAAGTTTAATAGAATCTTATTTTCAGATGATTTTTTTGCTTGGACTTCCATCATAACATTCCCTCTCAACATATATAAATGATCTGAAAAGTCTCGTATCATTTAAAATAGTCCCCAATCAAATTTGATTTTTTTGACCTAAACTAGTGTATAATATACTACGATTTTTGACCGAAACTTGAATTTCGAAAAGTTTAATAGAATAAAATTTTCAGATGATTTTTTTTGCATGGAATTCCATCATAACATTCCTTCTCAACATATATAAATAGTCTGAATAGTCTCGTATCATTTAAAATAGTCCCCAATTAAATTTGATTTTTTTGACCGAAACTAGTGTATAATATACTTCAATTTTTGACCGAAACTTGCATTTCGAAAAGTTTTTTAGAATCTAATTTTCAGATGATTTTTTACATGGACTTCTATCATAACCTTCCCTCTTAACATATATAAATGATCTGAAAAGACTCGTATCATTTCAAATATTCCACAATTAAATTTGATTTTTTTACCGAAATTAGTGTATATTATACTACGATTTTTGACCGAAACTTGCATTTCGAAAAGTTTTATTGAATCTAATTTTCAGATGATTTTTTGCATGGACTTCCATCATAACCTTCCCTCTTAACATATATAAATGATCTGAAAAGTCTCGTATCGTTTCAAATAGTTCACAATTAAATTTTATTTTTTGACCGATATTAGTGTATAATATACTACGATTTTTGACCGAAACTTGCATTTCGAAAAGTTTTATAGAATCTAGTTTTCAGATGATTTTTTGCATGGACTTCCATCATAACCTTCCCTCTTAACATATATAAATGATCTGAAAAGTCTCGTATCATTTCAAATAGTCCCCAATCAAATTTGATTTTTTTTGACCGAAACTAATGTATAATATACTACGATTTTTTACCGAAACATGCATTTCGAAAAGTTTAATAGAATCTTATTTTCAGATGATTTTTTTTGCTTGGACTTCCATCATAACATTCCCTCTCAACATATATAAATGATCTGAAAAGACTCGTATCATTTAAAATAGTCCCCAATCAAATTTGATTTTTTTGACCTAAACTAGTGTATAATATACTACGATTTTTGACCGAAACTTGAATTTCGAAAAGTTTAATAGAATAAAATTTTCAGATATTTTTTTTGCATGGAATTCCATCATAACATTCCTTCTCAACATATATAAATAGTCTGAAAAGTCTCGTATCATTTAAAATAGTCCCCAATTAAATTTGATTTTTTTGACCGAAACTTGTGTATAATATACTTCAATTTTTAACCGAAACTTGCATTTCGAAAAGTTTTTTAGAATCTAGTTTTCAGATGATTTTTTACATGGACTTCTATCATAACCTTCCCTCTTAACATATATAAATGATCTGAAAAGACTCGTATCAATTCAAATATTCCACAATTAAATTTGATTTTTTTACCGAAATTAGTGTATATTATACTACGATTTTTGACCGAAACTTGCATTTCGAAAAGTATTATTGAATCTAATTTTCAGATGATTTTTTGCATGGACTTCCATCATAACCTTCCCTCTTAACATATATAAATAGTCTGAAAAGTCTCGTATCATTTAAAATAGTCCCCAATTAAATTTGATTTCTTTGACCGAAACTAGTGTATAATATACTTCAATTTTTGACCGAAACTTGCATTTCGAAAAGTTTTATAGAATCTAGTTTTCAGATGATTTTTTGCATGGACTTCCATCATAACCTTCCCTCTTAACATTTATAAATGATCTGAAAAGTCTCGTATCATTTCAAATAGTCCCCAATCAAATTTGATTTTTTTTGACCGAAACTAATGTATAATATACTACGATTTTTTACCGAAACTTGCATGTCGAAAAGTTTAATAGAATCTTATTTTCAGATGATTTTTTTTGCTTGGACTTCCATCATAACATTCCCTCTCAACATATATAAATGATCTGAAAAGTCTCGTATCATTTAAAATAGTCCCCAATCAAATTTGATTTTTTTGACCTAAACTAGTGTATAATATACTACGATTTTTGACCGAAACTTGAATTTCGAAAAGTTTAATAGAATAAAATTTTCAGATATTTTGTTTGCATGGAATTCCATCATAACATTCCTTCTCAACATATATAAATAGTCTGAAAAGTCTCGTATCATTTAAAATAGTCCCCAATTAAATTTGATTTTTTTGACCGAAACTAGTGTATAATATACTTCAATTTTTGACCGAAACTTGCATTTCGAAAAGTTTTATAGAATCTAGTTTTCAGATGATTTTTTGCATGGACTTCCATCATAACCTTCCCTCTTAACATTTATAAATGATCTGAAAAGTCTCGTATCATTTCAAATAGTCCCCAATCAAATTTGATTTTTTTTGACCGAAACTAATGTATAATATACTACGATTTTTTTACCGAAACTTGCATTTCGAAAAGTTTAATAGAATCTTATTTTCAGATGATTTTTTTGCTTGGACTTCCATCATAACATTCCCTCTCAACATATATAAATGATCTGAAAAGTCTCGTATCATTTAAAATAGTCCCCAATCAAATTTGATTTTTTTGACCTAAACTAGTGTATAATATACTACGATTTTTGACCGAAACTTGAATTTCGAAAAGTTTAATAGAATAAAATTTTCAGATGATTTTTTTTGCATGGAATTCCATCATAACATTCCTTCTCAACATATATAAATAGTCTGAATAGTCTCGTATCATTTAAAATAGTCCCCAATTAAATTTGATTTTTTTGACCGAAACTAGTGTATAATATACTTCAATTTTTGACCGAAACTTGCATTTCGAAAAGTTTTTTAGAATCTAATTTTCAGATGATTTTTTACATGGACTTCTATCATAACCTTCCCTCTTAACATATATAAATGATCTGAAAAGACTCGTATCATTTCAAATATTCCACAATTAAATTTGATTTTTTTACCGAAATTAGTGTATATTATACTACGATTTTTGACCGAAACTTGCATTTCGAAAAGTTTTATTGAATCTAATTTTCAGATGATTTTTTGCATGGACTTCCATCATAACCTTCCCTCTTAACATATATAAATGATCTGAAAAGTCTCGTATCGTTTCAAATAGTTCACAATTAAATTTTATTTTTTGACCGAAATTAGTGTATAATATACTAAGATTTTTGACCGAAACTTGCATTTCGAAAAGTTTTATAGAATCTAGTTTTCAGATGATTTTTTGCTTGGACTTCCATCATAACCTTCCCTCTTAACATATATAAATGATCTGAAAAGTCTCGTATCATTTCAAATAGTCCCCAATCAAATTTGATTTTTTTTGACCGAAACTAATGTATAATATACTACGATTTTTTACCGAAACTTGCATTTCGAAAAGTTTAATAGAATCTTATTTTCAGATGATTTTTTTTGCTTGGACTTCCATCATAACATTCCCTCTCAACATATATAAATGATCTGAAAAGTCTCGTATCATTTAAAATAGTCCCCAATCAAATTTGATTTTTTTGACCTAAACTAGTGTATAATATACTACGATTTTTGACCGAAACTTGAATTTCGAAAAGTTTAATAGAATAAAATTTTCAGATATTTTTTTTGCATGGAATTCCATCATAACATTCCTTCTCAACATATATAAATAGTCTGAAAAGTCTCGTATCATTTAAAATAGTCCCCAATTAAATTTGATTTTTTTGACCGAAACTAGTGTATAATATACTTCAATTTTTGACCGAAACTTGCATTTCGAAAAGTTTTTTAGAATCTAGTTTTCAGATGATTTTTTACATGGACTTCTATCATAACCTTCCCTCTTAACATATATAAATGATCTGAAAAGACTCGTATCATTTCAAATATTCCACAATTAAATTTGATTTTTTTACCGAAATTAGTGTATATTATACTATGATTTTGGACCGAAACTTGCATTTCGAAAAGTTTTATTGAATCTAATTTTCAGATGATTTTTTGCATGGACTTCCATCATAACCTTCCCTCTTAACATATATAAATGATCTGAAAAGTCTCGTATCGTTTCAAATAGTTCACAATTAAATTTTATTTTTTGACCGAAATTAGTGTATAATATACTACGATTTTTGACCGAAACTTGCATTTCGAAAAGTTTTATAGAATCTAGTTTTCAGATGATTTTTTGCATGGACTTCCATCATAACCTTCCCTCTTAACATATATAAATGATCTGAAAAGTCTCGTATCATTTCAAATAGTCCCCAATCAAATTTGATTTTTTTTGACCGAAACTAATGTATAATATACTACGATTTTTTACCGAAACTTGCATTTCGAAAAGTTTAATAGAATCTTATTTTCAGATGATTTTTTTTGCTTGGACTTCCATCATAACATTCCCTCTCAACATATATAAATGATCTGAAAAGTCTCGTATCATTTAAAATAGTCCCCAATCAAATTTGATTTTTTTGACCTAAACTAGTGTATAATATACTACGATTTTTGACCGAAACTTGAATTTCGAAAAGTTTAATAGAATAAAATTTTCAGATATTTTTTTTGCATGGAATTCCATCATAACATTCCTTCTCAACATATATAAATAGTCTGAAAAGTCTCGTATCATTTAAAATAGTCCCCAATTAAATTTGATTTTTTTGACCGAAACTAGTGTATAATATACTTCAATTTTTGACCGAAACTTGCATTTCGAAAAGTTTTATAGAATCTAGTTTTCAGATGATTTTTTGCATGGACTTCCATCATAACCTTCCCTCTTAACATTTATAAATGATCTGAAAAGTCTCGTATCATTTCAAATAGTCCCCAATCAAATTTGATTTTTTTTGACCGAAACTAATGTATAATATACTACGATTTTTTTACCGAAACTTGCATTTCGAAAAGTTTAATAGAATCTTATTTTCAGATGATTTTTTTGCTTGGACTTCCATCATAACATTCCCTCTCAACATATATAAATGATCTGAAAAGTCTCGTATCATTTAAAATAGTCCCCAATCAAATTTGATTTTTTTGACCTAAACTAGTGTATAATATACTACGATTTTTGACCGAAACTTGAATTTCGAAAAGTTTAATAGAATAAAATTTTCAGATGATTTTTTTTGCATGGAATTCCATCATAACATTCCTTCTCAACATATATAAATAGTCTGAATAGTCTCGTATCATTTAAAATAGTCCCCAATTAAATTTGATTTTTTTGACCGAAACTAGTGTATAATATACTTCAATTTTTGACCGAAACTTGCATTTCGAAAAGTTTTTTAGAATCTAATTTTCAGATGATTTTTTACATGGACTTCTATCATAACCTTCCCTCTTAACATATATAAATGATCTGAAAAGACTCGTATCATTTCAAATATTCCACAATTAAATTTGATTTTTTTACCGAAATTAGTGTATATTATACTACGATTTTTGACCGAAACTTGCATTTCGAAAAGTTTTATTGAATCTAATTTTCAGATGATTTTTTGCATGGACTTCCATCATAACCTTCCCTCTTAACATATATAAATGATCTGAAAAGTCTCGTATCGTTTCAAATAGTTCACAATTAAATTTTATTTTTTGACCGAAATTAGTGTATAATATACTACGATTTTTGACCGAAACTTGCATTTCGAAAAGTTTTATAGAATCTAGTTTTCAGATGATTTTTTGCTTGGACTTCCATCATAACCTTCCCTCTTAACATATATAAATGATCTGAAAAGTCTCGTATCATTTCAAATAGTCCCCAATCAAATTTGATTTTTTTTGACCGAAACTAATGTATAATATACTACGATTTTTTATCGAAACTTGCATTTCGAAAAGTTTAATAGAATCTTATTTTCAGATGATTTTTTTTGCTTGGACTTCCATCATAACATTCCCTCTCAACATATATAAATGATCTGAAAAGTCTCGTATCATTTAAAATAGTCCCCAATCAAATTTGATTTTTTTGACCTAAACTAGTGTATAATATACTACGATTTTTGACCGAAACTTGAATTTCGAAAAGTTTAATAGAATAAAATTTTCAGATATTTTTTTTGCATGGAATTCCATCATAACATTCCTTCTCAACATATATAAATAGTCTGAAAAGTCTCGTATCATTTAAAATAGTCCCCAATTAAATTTGATTTTTTTGACCGAAACTAGTGTATAATATACTTCAATTTTTGACCGAAACTTGCATTTCGAAAAGTTTTTTAGAATCTAGTTTTCAGATGATTTTTTACATGGACTTCTATCATAACCTTCCCTCTTAACATATATAAATGATCTGAAAAGACTCGTATCATTTCAAATATTCCACAATTAAATTTGATTTTTTTACCGAAATTAGTGTATATTATACTACGATTTTTGACCGAAACTTGCATTTCAAAAAGTTTTATTGAATCTAATTTTCAGATGATTTTTTGCATGGACTTCCATCATAACCTTCCCTCTTAACATATATAAATGATCTGAAAAGTCTCGTATCGTTTCAAATAGTTCACAATTAAATTTTATTTTTTGACCGAAATTAGTGTATAATATACTACGATTTTTGACCGAAACTTGCATTTCGAAAAGTTTTATAGAATCTAGTTTTCAGATGATTTTTTGCATGGACTTCCATCATAACCTTCCCTCTTAACATATATAAATGATCTGAAAAGTCTCGTATCATTTCAAATAGTCCCCAATCAAATTTGATTTTTTTTGACCGAAACTAATGTATAATATACTACGATTTTTTACCGAAACTTGCATTTCGAAAAGTTTAATAGAATCTTATTTTCAGATGATTTTTTTTGCTTGGACTTCCATCATAACCTTCCCTCTCAACATATATAAATGATCTGAAAAGTCTCGTATCATTTAAAATAGTCCCCAATCAAATTTGATTTTTTTGACCTAAACTAGTGTATAATATACTACGATTTTTTACCGAAACTTGCATTTCGAAAAGTTTAATAGAATCTTATTTTCAGATGATTTTTTTTGCTTGGACTTCCATCATAACATTCCCTCTCAACATATATAAATGATCTGAAAAGTCTCGTATCATTTAAAATAGTCCCCAATCAAATTTGATTTTTTTGACCTAAACTAGTGTATAATATACTACGATTTTTGACCGAAACTTGAATTTCGAAAAGTTTAATAGAATAAAATTTTCAGATATTTTTTTTGCATGGAATTCCATCATAACATTCCTTCTCAACATATATAAATAGTCTGAAAAGTCTCGTATCATTTAAAATAGTCCCCAATTAAATTTGATTTTTTTGACCGAAACTAGTGTATAATATACTTCAATTTTTGACCGAAACTTGCATTTCGAAAAGTTTTATAGAATCTAGTTTTCAGATGATTTTTTGCATGGACTTCCATCATAACCTTCCCTCTTAACATTTATAAATGATCTGAAAAGTCTCGTATCATTTCAAATAGTCCCCAATCAAATTTGATTTTTTTTTACCGAAACTAATGTATAATATACTACGATTTTTTTACCGATACTTGCATTTCGAAAAGTTTAATAGAATCTTATTTTCAGATGATTTTTTTGCTTGGACTTCCATCATAACATTCCCTCTCAACATATATAAATGATCTGAAAAGTCTCGTATCATTTAAAATAGTCCCCAATCAAATTTGATTTTTTTGACCTAAACTAGTGTATAATATACTACGATTTTTGACCGAAACTTGAATTTCGAAAAGTTTAATAGAATAAAATTTTCAGATATTTTTTTTGCATGGAATTCCATCATAACATTCCTTCTCAACATATATAAATAGTCTGAAAAGTCTCGTATCATTTAAAATAGTCCCCAATTAAATTTGATTTTTTTGACCGAAACTAGTGTATAATATACTTCAATTTTTGACCGAAACTTGCATTTCGAAAAGTTTTTTAGAATCTAGTTTTCAGATGATTTTTTACATGGACTTCTATCATAACCTTCCCTCTTAACATATATAAATGATCTGAAAAGACTCGTATCATTTCAAATATTCCACAATTAAATTTGATTTTTTTACCGAAATTAGTGTATATTATACGACGATTTTTGACCGAAACTTGCATTTCGAAAAGTTTTATTGAATCTAATTTTCAGATGATTTTTTGCATGGACTTCCATCATAACCTTCCCTCTTAACATATATAAATGATCTGAAAAGTCTCGTATCGTTTCAAATAGTTCACAATTAAATTTTATTTTTTGACCGAAATTAGTGTATAATATACTACGATTTTTGACCGAAACTTGCATTTCGAAAAGTTTTATAGAATCTAGTTTTCAGATGATTTTTTGCATGGACTTCCATCATAACCTTCCCTCTTAACATATATAAATGATCTGAAAAGTCTCGTATCATTTCAAATAGTCCCCAATCAAATTTGATTTTTTTTGACCGAAACTAATGTATAATATACTACGATTTTTTACCGAAACTTGCATTTCGAAAAGTTTAATAGAATCTTATTTTCAGATGATTTTTTTTGCTTGGACTTCCATCATAACCTTCCCTCTCAACATATATAAATGATCTGAAAAGTCTCGTATCATTTAAAATAGTCCCCAATCAAATTTGATTTTTTTGACCTAAACTAGTGTATAATATACTACGATTTTTTACCGAAACTTGCATTTCGAAAAGTTTAATAGAATCTTATTTTCAGATGATTTTTTTTGCTTGGACTTCCATCATAACATTCCCTCTCAACATATATAAATGATCTGAAAAGTCTCGTATCATTTAAAATAGTCCCCAATCAAATTTGATTTTTTTGACCTAAACTAGTGTATAATATACTACGATTTTTGACCGAAACTTGAATTTCGAAAAGTTTAATAGAATAAAATTTTCAGATATTTTTTTTGCATGGAATTCCATCATAACATTCCTTCTCAACATATATAAATAGTCTGAAAAGTCTCGTATCATTTAAAATAGTCCCCAATTAAATTTGATTTTTTTGACCGAAACTAGTGTATAATATACTTCAATTTTTGACCGAAACTTGCATTTCGAAAAGTTTTATAGAATCTAGTTTTCAGATGATTTTTTGCATGGACTTCCATCATAACCTTCCCTCTTAACATTTATAAATGATCTGAAAAGTCTCGTATCATTTCAAATAGTCCCCAATCAAATTTGATTTTTTTTGACCGAAACTAATGTATAATATACTACGATTTTTTTACCGAAACTTGCATTTCGAAAAGTTTAATAGAATCTTATTTTCAGATGATTTTTTTGCTTGGACTTCCATCATAACATTCCCTCTCAACATATATAAATGATCTGAAAAGTCTCGTATCATTTAAAATAGTCCCCAATCAAATTTGATTTTTTTGACCTAAACTAGTGTATAATATACTACGATTTTTGACCGAAACTTGAATTTCGAAAAGTTTAATAGAATAAAATTTTCAGATGATTTTTTTTGCATGGAATTCCATCATAACATTCCTTCTCAACATATATAAATAGTCTGAATAGTCTCGTATCATTTAAAATAGTCCCCAATTAAATTTGATTTTTTTGACCGAAACTAGTGTATAATATACTTCAATTTTTGACCGAAACTTGCATTTCGAAAAGTTTTTTAGAATCTAATTTTCAGATGATTTTTTACATGGACTTCTATCATAACCTTCCCTCTTAACATATATAAATGATCTGAAAAGACTCGTATCATTTCAAATATTCCACAATTAAATTTGATTTTTTTACCGAAATTAGTGTATATTATACTACGATTTTTGACCGAAACTTGCATTTCGAAAAGTTTTATTGAATCTAATTTTCAGATGATTTTTTGCATGGACTTCCATCATAACCTTCCCTCTTAACATATATAAATGATCTGAAAAGTCTCGTATCGTTTCAAATAGTTCACAATTAAATTTTATTTTTTGACCGAAATTAGTGTATAATATACTACGATTTTTGACCGAAACTTGCATTTCGAAAAGTTTTATAGAATCTAGTTTTCAGATGATTTTTTGCTTGGACTTCCATCATAACCTTCCCTCTTAACATATATAAATGATCTGAAAAGTCTCGTATCATTTCAAATAGTCCCCAATCAAATTTGATTTTTTTTGACCGAAACTAATGTATAATATACTACGATTTTTTACCGAAACTTGCATTTCGAAAAGTTTAATAGAATCTTATTTTCAGATGATTTTTTTTGCTTGGACTTCCATCATAACATTCCCTCTCAACATATATAAATGATCTGAAAAGTCTCGTATCATTTAAAATAGTCCCCAATCAAATTTGATTTTTTTGACCTAAACTAGTGTATAATATACTACGATTTTTGACCGAAACTTGAATTTCGAAAAGTTTAATAGAATAAAATTTTCAGATATTTTTTTTGCATGGAATTCCATCATAACATTCCTTCTCAACATATATAAATAGTCTGAAAAGTCTCGTATCATTTAAAATAGTCCCCAATTAAATTTGATTTTTTTGACCGAAACTAGTGTATAATATACTTCAATTTTTGACCGAAACTTGCATTTCGAAAAGTTTTTTAGAATCTAGTTTTCAGATGATTTTTTGCATGGACTTCCATCATAACCTTCCCTCTTAACATTTATAAATGATCTGAAAAGTCTCGTATCATTTCAAATAGTCCCCAATCAAATTTGATTTTTTTTGACCGAAACTAATGTATAATATACTACGATTTTTTTACCGAAACTTGCATTTCGAAAAGTTTAATAGAATCTTATTTTCAGATGATTTTTTTGCTTGGACTTCCATCATAACATTCCCTCTCAACATATATAAATGATCTGAAAAGTCTCGTATCATTTAAAATAGTCCCCAATCAAATTTGATTTTTTTGACCTAAACTAGTGTATAATATACTACGATTTTTGACCGAAACTTGAATTTCGAAAAGTTTAATAGAATAAAATTTTCAGATGATTTTTTTTGCATGGAATTCCATCATAACATTCCTTCTCAACATATATAAATAGTCTGAATAGTCTCGTATCATTTAAAATAGTCCCCAATTAAATTTGATTTTTTTGACCGAAACTAGTGTATAATATAATTCAATTTTTGACCGAAACTTGCATTTCGAAAAGTTTTTTAGAATCTAATTTTCAGATGATTTTTTACATGGACTTCTATCATAACCTTCCCTCTTAACATATATAAATGATCTGAAAAGACTCGTATCATTTCAAATATTCCACAATTAAATTTGATTTTTTTACCGAAATTAGTGTATATTATACTACGATTTTTGACCGAAACTTGCATTTCGAAAAGTTTTATTGAATCTAATTTTCAGATGATTTTTTGCATGGACTTCCATCATAACCTTCCCTCTTAACATATATAAATGATCTGAAAAGTCTCGTATCGTTTCAAATAGTTCACAATTAAATTTTATTTTTTGACCGAAATTAGTGTATAATATACTACGATTTTTGACCGAAACTTGCATTTCGAAAAGTTTTATAGAATCTAGTTTTCAGATGATTTTTTGCTTGGACTTCCATCATAACCTTCCCTCTTAACATATATAAATGATCTGAAAAGTCTCGTATCATTTCAAATAGTCCCCAATCAAATTTGATTTTTTTTGACCGAAACTAATGTATAATATACTACGATTTTTTACCGAAACTTGCATTTCGAAAAGTTTAATAGAATCTTATTTTCAGATGATTTTTTTTGCTTGGACTTCCATCATAACATTCCCTCTCAACATATATAAATGATCTGAAAAGTCTCGTATCATTTAAAATAGTCCCCAATCAAATTTGATTTTTTTGACCTAAACTAGTGTATAATATACTACGATTTTTGACCGAAACTTGAATTTCGAAAAGTTTAATAGAATAAAATTTTCAGATATTTTTTTTGCATGGAATTCCATCATAACATTCCTTCTCAACATATATAAATAGTCTGAAAAGTCTCGTATCATTTAAAATAGTCCCCAATTAAATTTATTTTTTTGACCGAAACTAGTGTATAATATACTTCAATTTTTGACCGAAACTTGCATTTCGAAAAGTTTTTTAGAATCTAGTTTTCAGATGATTTTTTACATGGACTTCTATCATAACCTTCCCTCTTAACATATATAAATGATCTGAAAAGACTCGTATCATTTCAAATATTCCACAATTAAATTTGATTTTTTTACCGAAATTAGTGTATATTATACTACGATTTTTGACCGAAACTTGCATTTCGAAAAGTTTTATTGAATCTAATTTTCAGATGATTTTTTGCATGGACTTCCATCATAACCTTCCCTCTTAACATATATAAATGATCTGAAAAGTCTCGTATCGTTTCAAATAGTTCACAATTAAATTTTATTTTTTGACCGAAATTAGTGTATAATATACTACGATTTTTGACCGAAACTTGCATTTCGAAAAGTTTTATAGAATCTAATTTTCAGATGATTTTTTGCATGGACTTCCATCATAACCTTCCCTCTTAACATATATAAATGATCTGAAAAGTCTCGTATCGTTTCAAATAGTTCACAATTAAATTTTATTTTTTGACCGAAATTAGTGTATAATATACTACGATTTTTGACCGAAACTTGCATTTCGAAAAGTTTTATAGAATCTAGTTTTCAGATGATTTTTTGCATGGACTTCCATCATAACCTTCCCTCTTAACATATATAAATGATCTGAAAAGTCTCGTATCATTTCAAATAGTCCTCAATCAAATTTGATTTTTTTTGACCGAAACTAATGTATAATATACTACGATTTTTTACCGAAACTTGCATTTCGAAAAGTTTAATAGAATCTTATTTTCAGATGATTTTTTTTGCTTGGACTTCCATCATAACATTCCCTCTCAACATATATAAATGATCTGAAAAGTCTCGTATCATTTAAAATAGTCCCCAATCAAATTTGATTTTTTTGACCTAAACTAGTGTATAATATACTACGATTTTTGACCGAAACTTGAATTTCGAAAAGTTTAATAGAATAAAATTTTCAGATATTTTTTTTGCATGGAATTCCATCATAACATTCCTTCTCAACATATATAAATAGTCTGAAAAGTCTCGTATCATTTAAAATAGTCCCCAATTAAATTTGATTTTTTTGACCGAAACTAGTGTATAATATACTTCAATTTTTGACCGAAACTTGCATTTCGAAAAGTTTTATAGAATCTAGTTTTCAGATGATTTTTTGCATGGACTTCCATCATAACCTTCCCTCTTAACATTTATAAATGATCTGAAAAGTCTCGTATCATTTCAAATAGTCCCCAATCAAATTTGATTTTTTTTGACCGAAACTAATGTATAATATACTACGATTTTTTTTACCGAAACTTGCATTTCGAAAAGTTTAATAGAATCTTATTTTCAGATGATTTTTTTGCTTGGACTTCCATCATAACATTCCCTCTCAACATATATAAATGATCTGAAAAGTCTCGTATCATTTAAAATAGTCCCCAATCAAATTTGATTTTTTTGACCTAAACTAGTGTATAATATACTACGATTTTTGACCGAAACTTGAATTTCGAAAAGTTTAATAGAATAAAATTTTCAGATGATTTTTTTTGCATGGAATTCCATCATAACATTCCTTCTCAACATATATAAATAGTCTGAATAGTCTCGTATCATTTAAAATAGTCCCCAATTAAATTTGATTTTTTTGACCGAAACTAGTGTATAATATACTTCAATTTTTGACCGAAACTTGCATTTCGAAAAGTTTTTTAGAATCTAATTTTCAGATGATTTTTTACATGGACTTCTATCATAACCTTCCCTCTTAACATATATAAATGATCTGAAAAGACTCGTATCATTTCAAATATTCCACAATTAAATTTGATTTTTTTACCGAAATTAGTGTATATTATACTACGATTTTTGACCGAAACTTGCATTTCGAAAAGTTTTATTGAATCTAATTTTCAGATGATTTTTTGCATGGACTTCCATCATAACCTTCCCTCTTAACATATATAAATGATCTGAAAAGTCTCGTATCGTTTCAAATAGTTCACAATTAAATTTTATTTTTTGACCGAAATTAGTGTATAATATACTACGATTTTTGACCGAAACTTGCATTTCGAAAAGTTTTATAGAATCTAGTTTTCAGATGATTTTTTGCTTGGACTTCCATCATAACCTTCCCTCTTAACATATATAAATGATCTGAAAAGTCTCGTATCATTTCAAATAGTCCCCAATCAAATTTGATTTTTTTTGACCGAAACTAATGTATAATATACTACGATTTTTTACCGAAACTTGCATTTCGAAAAGTTTAATAGAATCTTATTTTCAGATGATTTTTTTTGCTTGGACTTCCATCATAACATTCCCTCTCAACATATATAAATGATCTGAAAAGTCTCGTATCATTTAAAATAGTCCCCAATCAAATTTGATTTTTTTGACCTAAACTAGTGTATAATATACTACGATTTTTGACCGAAACTTGAATTTCGAAAAGTTTAATAGAATAAAATTTTCAGATATTTTTTTTGCATGGAATTCCATCATAACATTCCTTCTCAACATATATAAATAGTCTGAAAAGTCTCGTATCATTTAAAATAGTCCCCAATTAAATTTGATTTTTTTGACCGAAACTAGTGTATAATATACTTCAATTTTTGACCGAAACTTGCATTTCGAAAAGTTTTTTAGAATCTAGTTTTCAGATGTTTTTTTACATGGACTTCTATCATAACCTTCCCTCTTAACATATATAAATGATCTGAAAAGACTCGTATCATTTCAAATATTCCACAATTAAATTTGATTTTTTTACCGAAATTAGTGTATATTATACTACGATTTTTGACCGAAACTTGCATTTCGAAAAGTTTTATTGAATCTAATTTTCAGATGATTTTTTGCATGGACTTCCATCATAACCTTCCCTCTTAACATATATAAATGATCTGAAAAGTCTCGTATCGTTTCAAATAGTTCACAATTAAATTTTATTTTTTGACCGAAATTAGTGTATAATATACTACGATTTTTGACCGAAACTTGCATTTCGAAAAGTTTTATAGAATCTAGTTTTCAGATGATTTTTTGCTTGGACTTCCATCATAACCTTCCCTCTTAACATATATAAATGATCTGAAAAGTCTCGTATCATTTCAAATAGTCCCCAATCAAATTTGATTTTTTTTGACCGAAACTAATGTATAATATACTACGATTTTTTACCGAAACTTGCATTTCGAAAAGTTTAATAGAATCTTATTTTCAGATGATTTTTTTTGCTTGGACTTCCATCATAACATTCCCTCTCAACATATTTAAATGATCTGAAAAGTCTCGTATCATTTAAAATAGTCCCCAATCAAATTTGATTTTTTTGACCTAAACTAGTGTATAATATACTACGATTTTTGACCGAAACTTGAATTTCGAAAAGTTTAATAGAATAAAATTTTCAGATATTTTTTTTGCATGGAATTCCATCATAACATTCCTTCTCAACATATATAAATAGTCTGAAAAGTCTCGTATCATTTAAAATAGTCCCCAATTAAATTTGATTTTTTTGACCGAAACTAGTGTATAATATACTTCAATTTTTGACCGAAACTTGCATTTCGAAAAGTTTTTTAGAATCTAGTTTTCAGATGATTTTTTACATGGACTTCTATCATAACCTTCCCTCTTAACATATATAAATGATCTGAAAAGACTCGTATCATTTCAAATATTCCACAATTAAATTTGATTTTTTTACCGAAATTAGTGTATATTATACTACGATTTTTGACCGAAACTTGCATTTCGAAAAGTTTTATTGAATCTAATTTTCAGATGATTTTTTGCATGGACTTCCATCATAACCTTCCCTCTTAACATATATAAATGATCTGAAAAGTCTCGTATCGTTTCAAATAGTTCACAATTAAATTTTATTTTTTGACCGAAATTAGTGTATAATATACTACGATTTTTGACCGAAACTTGCATTTCGAAAAGTTTTATAGAATCTAGTTTTCAGATGATTTTTTGCATGGACTTCCATCATAACCTTCCCTCTTAACATATATAAATGATCTGAAAAGTCTCGTATCATTTCAAATAGTCCCCAATCAAATTTGATTTTTTTTGACCGAAACTAATGTATAATATACTACGATTTTTTACCGAAACTTGCATTTCGAAAAGTTTAATAGAATCTTATTTTCAGATGATTTTTTTTGCTTGGACTTCCATCATAACATTCCCTCTCAACATATATAAATGATCTGAAAAGTCTCGTATCATTTAAAATAGTCCCCAATCAAATTTGATTTTTTTGACCTAAACTAGTGTATAATATACTACGATTTTTGACCGAAACTTGAATTTCGAAAAGTTTAATAGAATAAAATTTTCAGATATTTTTTTTGCATGGAATTCCATCATAACATTCCTTCTCAACATATATAAATAGTCTGAAAAGTCTCGTATCATTTAAAATAGTCCCCAATTAAATTTGATTTTTTTGACCGAAACTAGTGTATAATATACTTCAATTTTTGACCGAAACTTGCATTTCGAAAAGTTTTATAGAATCTAGTTTTCAGATGATTTTTTGCATGGACTTCCATCATAACCTTCCCTCTTAACATTTATAAATGATCTGAAAAGTCTCGTATCATTTCAAATAGTCCCCAATCAAATTTGATTTTTTTTGACCGAAACTAATGTATAATATACTACGATTTTTTTACCGAAACTTGCATTTCGAAAAGTTTAATAGAATCTTATTTTCAGATGATTTTTTTGCTTGGACTTCCATCATAACATTCCCTCTCAACATATATAAATGATCTGAAAAGTCTCGTATCATTTAAAATAGTCCCCAATCAAATTTGATTTTTTTGACCTAAACTAGTGTATAATATACTACGATTTTTGACCGAAACTTGAATTTCGAAAAGTTTAATAGAATAAAATTTTCAGATGATTTTTTTTGCATGGAATTCCATCATAACATTCCATCTCAACATATATAAATAGTCTGAATAGTCTCGTATCATTTAAAATAGTCCCCAATTAAATTTGATTTTTTTGACCGAAACTAGTGTATAATATACTTCAATTTTTGACCGAAACTTGCATTTCGAAAAGTTTTTTAGAATCTAATTTTCAGATGTTTTTTTACATGGACTTCTATCATAACCTTCCCTCTTAACATATATAAATGATCTGAAAAGACTCGTATCATTTCAAATATTCCACAATTAAATTTGATTTTTTTACCGAAATTAGTGTATATTATACTACGATTTTTGACCGAAACTTGCATTTCGAAAAGTTTTATTGAATCTAATTTTCAGATGATTTTTTGCATGGACTTCCATCATAACCTTCCCTCTTAACATATATAAATGATCTGAAAAGTCTCGTATCGTTTCAAATAGTTCACAATTAAATTTTATTTTTTGACCGAAATTAGTGTATAATATACTACGATTTTTGACCGAAACTTGCATTTCGAAAAGTTTTATAGAATCTAGTTTTCAGATGATTTTTTGCTTGGACTTCCATCATAACCTTCCCTCTTAACATATATAAATGATCTGAAAAGTCTCGTATCATTTCAAATAGTCCCCAATCAAATTTGATTTTTTTTGACCGAAACTAATGTATAATATACTACGATTTTTTACCGAAACTTGCATTTCGAAAAGTTTAATAGAATCTTATTTTCAGATGATTTTTTTTGCTTGGACTTCCATCATAACATTCCCTCTCAACATATTTAAATGATCTGAAAAGTCTCGTATCATTTAAAATAGTCCCCAATCAAATTTGATTTTTTTGACCTAAACTAGTGTATAATATACTACGATTTTTGACCGAAACTTGAATTTCGAAAAGTTTAATAGAATAAAATTTTCAGATATTTTTTTTGCATGGAATTCCATCATAACATTCCTTCTCAACATATATAAATAGTCTGAAAAGTCTCGTATCATTTAAAATAGTCCCCAATTAAATTTGATTTTTTTGACCGAAACTAGTGTATAATATACTTCAATTTTTGACCGAAACTTGCATTTCGAAAAGTTTTTTAGAATCTAGTTTTCAGATGATTTTTTACATGGACTTCTATCATAACCTTCCCTCTTAACATATATAAATGATCTGAAAAGACTCGTATCATTTCAAATATTCCACAATTAAATTTGATTTTTTTACCGAAATTAGTGTATATTATACTACGATTTTTGACCGAAACTTGCATTTCGAAAAGTTTTATTGAATCTAATTTTCAGATGATTTTTTGCATGGACTTCCATCATAACCTTCCCTCTTAACATATATAAATGATCTGAAAAGTCTCGTATCGTTTCAAATAGTTCACAATTAAATTTTATTTTTTGACCGAAATTAGTGTATAATATACTACGATTTTTGACCGAAACTTGCATTTCGAAAAGTTTTATAGAATCTAGTTTTCAGATGATTTTTTGCATGGACTTCCATCATAACCTTCCCTCTTAACATATATAAATGATCTGAAAAGTCTCGTATCATTTCAAATAGTCCCCAATCAAATTTGATTTTTTTTGACCGAAACTAATGTATAATATACTACGATTTTTTACCGAAACTTGCATTTCGAAAAGTTTAATAGAATCTTATTTTCAGATGATTTTTTTTGCTTGGACTTCCATCATAACATTCCCTCTCAACATATTTAAATGATCTGAAAAGTCTCGTATCATTTAAAATAGTCCCCAATCAAATTTGATTTTTTTGATCTAAACTAGTGTATAATATACTACGATTTTTGACCGAAACTTGAATTTCGAAAAGTTTAATAGAATAAAATTTTCAGATATTTTTTTTGCATGGAATTCCATCATAACATTCCTTCTCAACATATATAAATAGTCTGAAAAGTCTCGTATCATTTAAAATAGTCCCCAATTAAATTTGATTTTTTTGACCGAAACTAGTGTATAATATACTTCAATTTTTGACCGAAACTTGCATTTCGAAAAGTTTTTTAGAATCTAGTTTTCAGATGATTTTTTACATGGACTTCTATCATAACCTTCCCTCTTAACATATATAAATGATCTGAAAAGACTCGTATCATTTCAAATATTCCACAATTAAATTTGATTTTTTTACCGAAATTAGTGTATATTATACTACGATTTTTGACCGAAACTTGCATTTCGAAAAGTTTTATTGAATCTAATTTTCAGATGATTTTTTGCATGGACTTCCATCATAACCTTCCCTCTTAACATATATAAATGATCTGAAAAGTCTCGTATCGTTTCAAATAGTTCACAATTAAATTTTATTTTTTGACCGAAATTAGTGTATAATATACTACGATTTTTGACCGAAACTTGCATTTCGAAAAGTTTTATAGAATCTAGTTTTCAGATGATTTTTTGCATGGACTTCCATCATAACCTTCCCTCTTAACATATATAAATGATCTGAAAAGTCTCGTATCATTTCAAATAGTCCCCAATCAAATTTGATTTTTTTTGACCGAAACTAATGTATAATATACTACGATTTTTTACCGAAACTTGCATTTCGAAAAGTTTAATAGAATCTTATTTTCAGATGATTTTTTTTGCTTGGACTTCCATCATAACATTCCCTCTCAACATATTTAAATGATCTGAAAAGTCTCGTATCATTTAAAATAGTCCCCAATCAAATTTGATTTTTTTGACCTAAACTAGTGTATAATATACTACGATTTTTGACCGAAACTTGAATTTCGAAAAGTTTAATAGAATAAAATTTTCAGATATTTTTTTTGCATGGAATTCCATCATAACATTCCTTCTCAACATATATAAATAGTCTGAAAAGTCTCGTATCATTTAAAATAGTCCCCAATTAAATTTGATTTTTTTGACCGAAACTAGTGTATAATATACTTCAATTTTTGACCGAAACTTGCATTTCGAAAAGTTTTTTAGAATCTAGTTTTCAGATGATTTTTTACATGGACTTCTATCATAACCTTCCCTCTTAACATATATAAATGATCTGAAAAGACTCGTATCATTTCAAATATTCCACAATTAAATTTGATTTTTTTACCGAAATTAGTGTATATTATACTACGATTTTTGACCGAAACTTGCATTTCGAAAAGTTTTATTGAATCTAATTTTCAGATGATTTTTTGCATGGACTTCCATCATAACCTTCCCTCTTAACATATATAAATGATCTGAAAAGTCTCGTATCGTTTCAAATAGTTCACAATTAAATTTTATTTTTTGACCGAAATTAGTGTATAATATACTACGATTTTTGACCGAAACTTGCATTTCGAAAAGTTTTATAGAATCTAGTTTTCAGATGATTTTTTGCATGGACTTCCATCATAACCTTCCCTCTTAACATATATAAATGATCTGAAAAGTCTCGTATCATTTCAAATAGTCCCCAATCAAATTTGATTTTTTTTGACCGAAACTAATGTATAATATACTACGATTTTTTACCGAAACTTGCATTTCGAAAAGTTTAATAGAATCTTATTTTCAGATGATTTTTTTTGCTTGGACTTCCATCATAACATTCCCTCTCAACATATTTAAATGATCTGAAAAGTCTCGTATCATTTAAAATAGTCCCCAATCAAATTTGATTTTTTTGATCTAAACTAGTGTATAATATACTACGATTTTTGACCGAAACTTGAATTTCGAAAAGTTTAATAGAATAAAATTTTCAGATATTTTTTTTGCATGGAATTCCATCATAACATTCCTTCTCAACATATATAAATAGTCTGAAAAGTCTCGTATCATTTAAAATAGTCCCCAATTAAATTTGATTTTTTTGACCGAAACTAGTGTATAATATACTTCAATTTTTGACCGAAACTTGCATTTCGAAAAGTTTTTTAGAATCTAGTTTTCAGATGATTTTTTACATGGACTTCTATCATAACCTTCCCTCTTAACATATATAAATGATCTGAAAAGACTCGTATCATTTCAAATATTCCACAATTAAATTTGATTTTTTTACCGAAATTAGTGTATATTATACTACGATTTTTGACCGAAACTTGCATTTCGAAAAGTTTTATTGAATCTAATTTTCAGATGATTTTTTGCATGGACTTCCATCATAACCTTCCCTCTTAACATATATAAATGATCTGAAAAGTCTCGTATCGTTTCAAATAGTTCACAATTAAATTTTATTTTTTGACCGAAATTAGTGTATAATATACTACGATTTTTGACCGAAACTTGCATTTCGAAAAGTTTTATAGAATCTAGTTTTCAGATGATTTTTTGCATGGACTTCCATCATAACCTTCCCTCTTAACATATATAAATGATCTGAAAAGTCTCGTATCATTTCAAATAGTCCCCAATCAAATTTGATTTTTTTTGACCGAAACTAATGTATAATATACTACGATTTTTTACCGAAACTTGCATTTCGAAAAGTTTAATAGAATCTTATTTTCAGATGATTTTTTTTGCTTGGACTTCCATCATAACATTCCCTCTCAACATATATAAATGATCTGAAAAGTCTCGTATCATTTAAAATAGTCCCCAATCAAATTTGATTTTTTTGACCTAAACTAGTGTATAATATACTACGATTTTTGACCGAAACTTGAATTTCGAAAAGTTTAATAGAATAAAATTTTCAGATATTTTTTTTGCATGGAATTCCATCATAACATTCCTTCTCAACATATATAAATAGTCTGAAAAGTCTCGTATCATTTAAAATAGTCCCCAATTAAATTTGATTTTTTTGACCGAAACTAGTGTATAATATACTTCAATTTTTGACCGAAACTTGCATTTCGAAAAGTTTTATAGAATCTAGTTTTCAGATGATTTTTTGCATGGACTTCCATCATAACCTTCCCTCTTAACATTTATAAATGATCTGAAAAGTCTCGTATCATTTCAAATAGTCCCCAATCAAATTTGATTTTTTTTGACCGAAACTAATGTATAATATACTACGATTTTTTTACCGAAACTTGCATTTCGAAAAGTTTAATAGAATCTTATTTTCAGATGATTTTTTTGCTTGGACTTCTATCATAACATTCCCTCTCAACATATATAAATGATCTGAAAAGTCTCGTATCATTTAAAATAGTCCCCAATCAAATTTGATTTTTTTGACCTAAACTAGTGTATAATATACTACGATTTTTGACCGAAACTTGAATTTCGAAAAGTTTAATAGAATAAAATTTTCAGATGATTTTTTTTGCATGGAATTCCATCATAACATTCCTTCTCAACATATATAAATAGTCTGAATAGTCTCGTATCATTTAAAATAGTCCCCAATTAAATTTGATTTTTTTGACCGAAACAAGTGTATAATATACTTCAATTTTTGACCGAAACTTGCATTTCGAAAAGTTTTTTAGAATCTAATTTTCAGATGTTTTTTTACATGGACTTCTATCATAACCTTCCCTCTTAACATATATAAATGATCTGAAAAGACTCGTATCATTTCAAATATTCCACAATTAAATTTGATTTTTTTACCGAAATTAGTGTATATTATACTACGATTTTTGACCGAAACTTGCATTTCGAAAAGTTTTATTGAATCTAATTTTCAGATGATTTTTTGCATGGACTTCCATCATAACCTTCCCTCTTAACATATATAAATGATCTGAAAAGTCTCGTATCGTTTCAAATAGTTCACAATTAAATTTTATTTTTTGACCGAAATTAGTGTATAATATACTACGATTTTTGACCGAAACTTGCATTTCGAAAAGTTTTATAGAATCTAGTTTTCAGATGATTTTTTGCATGGACTTCCATCATAACCTTCCCTCTTAACATATATAAATGATCTGAAAAGTCTCGTATCATTTCAAATAG
Source organism: Lathyrus aphaca (assembly GCA_963966055.1). Taxonomy (NCBI): domain Eukaryota; kingdom Viridiplantae; phylum Streptophyta; class Magnoliopsida; order Fabales; family Fabaceae; genus Lathyrus; species Lathyrus aphaca. Next base: position 597,715,602 of record OZ014521.1, on the reverse strand, counting down.
TCCCCAATCAAATTTGATTTTTTTTGACCGAAACTAATGTATAATATACTACGATTTTTTACCGAAACTTGCATTTCGAAAAGTTTAATAGAATCTTATTTTCAGATGATTTTTTTTGCTTGGACTTCCATCATAACATTCCCTCTCAACATATTTAAATGATCTGAAAAGTCTCGTATCATTTAAAATAGTCCCCAATCAAATTTGATTTTTTTGATCTAAACTAGTGTATAATATACTACGATTTTTGACCGAAACTTGAATTTCGAAAAGTTTAATAGAATAAAATTTTCAGATATTTTTTTTGCATGGAATTCCATCATAACATTCCTTCTCAACATATATAAATAGTCTGAAAAGTCTCGTATCATTTAAAATAGTCCCCAATTAAATTTGATTTTTTTGACCGAAACTAGTGTATAATATACTTCAATTTTTGACCGAAACTTGCATTTCGAAAAGTTTTTTAGAATCTAGTTTTCAGATGATTTTTTACATGGACTTCTATCATAACCTTCCCTCTTAACATATATAAATGATCTGAAAAGACTCGTATCATTTCAAATATTCCACAATTAAATTTGATTTTTTTACCGAAATTAGTGTATATTATACTACGATTTTTGACCGAAACTTGCATTTCGAAAAGTTTTATTGAATCTAATTTTCAGATGATTTTTTGCATGGACTTCCATCATAACCTTCCCTCTTAACATATATAAATGATCTGAAAAGTCTCGTATCGTTTCAAATAGTTCACAATTAAATTTTATTTTTTGACCGAAATTAGTGTATAATATACTACGATTTTTGACCGAAACTTGCATTTCGAAAAGTTTTATAGAATCTAGTTTTCAGATGATTTTTTGCATGGACTTCCATCATAACCTTCCCTCTTAACATATATAAATGATCTGAAAAGTCTCGTATCATTTCAAATAGTCCCCAATCAAATTTGATTTTTTTTGACCGAAACTAATGTATAATATACTACGATTTTTTACCGAAACTTGCATTTCGAAAAGTTTAATAGAATCTTATTTTCAGATGATTTTTTTTGCTTGGACTTCCATCATAACATTCCCTCTCAACATATATAAATGATCTGAAAAGTCTCGTATCATTTAAAATAGTCCCCAATCAAATTTGATTTTTTTGACCTAAACTAGTGTATAATATACTACGATTTTTGACCGAAACTTGAATTTCGAAAAGTTTAATAGAATAAAATTTTCAGATATTTTTTTTGCATGGAATTCCATCATAACATTCCTTCTCAACATATATAAATAGTCTGAAAAGTCTCGTATCATTTAAAATAGTCCCCAATTAAATTTGATTTTTTTGACCGAAACTAGTGTATAATATACTTCAATTTTTGACCGAAACTTGCATTTCGAAAAGTTTTATAGAATCTAGTTTTCAGATGATTTTTTGCATGGACTTCCATCATAACCTTCCCTCTTAACATTTATAAATGATCTGAAAAGTCTCGTATCATTTCAAATAGTCCCCAATCAAATTTGATTTTTTTTGACCGAAACTAATGTATAATATACTACGATTTTTTTACCGAAACTTGCATTTCGAAAAGTTTAATAGAATCTTATTTTCAGATGATTTTTTTGCTTGGACTTCTATCATAACATTCCCTCTCAACATATATAAATGATCTGAAAAGTCTCGTATCATTTAAAATAGTCCCCAATCAAATTTGATTTTTTTGACCTAAACTAGTGTATAATATACTACGATTTTTGACCGAAACTTGAATTTCGAAAAGTTTAATAGAATAAAATTTTCAGATGATTTTTTTTGCATGGAATTCCATCATAACATTCCTTCTCAACATATATAAATAGTCTGAATAGTCTCGTATCATTTAAAATAGTCCCCAATTAAATTTGATTTTTTTGACCGAAACAAGTGTATAATATACTTCAATTTTTGACCGAAACTTGCATTTCGAAAAGTTTTTTAGAATCTAATTTTCAGATGTTTTTTTACATGGACTTCTATCATAACCTTCCCTCTTAACATATATAAATGATCTGAAAAGACTCGTATCATTTCAAATATTCCACAATTAAATTTGATTTTTTTACCGAAATTAGTGTATATTATACTACGATTTTTGACCGAAACTTGCATTTCGAAAAGTTTTATTGAATCTAATTTTCAGATGATTTTTTGCATGGACTTCCATCATAACCTTCCCTCTTAACATATATAAATGATCTGAAAAGTCTCGTATCGTTTCAAATAGTTCACAATTAAATTTTATTTTTTGACCGAAATTAGTGTATAATATACTACGATTTTTGACCGAAACTTGCATTTCGAAAAGTTTTATAGAATCTAGTTTTCAGATGATTTTTTGCATGGACTTCCATCATAACCTTCCCTCTTAACATATATAAATGATCTGAAAAGTCTCGTATCATTTCAAATAGTCCCCAATCAAATTTGATTTTTTTTGACCGAAACTAATGTATAATATACTACGATTTTTTACCGAAACTTGCATTTCGAAAAGTTTAATAGAATCTTATTTTCAGATGATTTTTTTTGCTTGGACTTCCATCATAACATTCCCTCTCAACATATATAAATGATCTGAAAAGTCTCGTATCATTTAAAATAGTCCCCAATCAAATTTGATTTTTTTGACCTAAACTAGTGTATAATATACTACGATTTTTGACCGAAACTTGAATTTCGAAAAGTTTAATAGAATAAAATTTTCAGATATTTTTTTTGCATGGAATTCCATCATAACATTCCTTCTCAACATATATAAATAGTCTGAAAAGTCTCGTATCATTTAAAATAGTCCCCAATTAAATTTGATTTTTTTGACCGAAACTAGTGTATAATATACTTCAATTTTTGACCGAAACTTGCATTTCGAAAAGTTTTATAGAATCTAGTTTTCAGATGATTTTTTGCATGGACTTCCATCATAACCTTCCCTCTTAACATTTATAAATGATCTGAAAAGTCTCGTATCATTTCAAATAGTCCCCAATCAAATTTGATTTTTTTTGACCGAAACTAATGTATAATATACTACGATTTTTTTACCGAAACTTGCATTTCGAAAAGTTTAATAGAATCTTATTTTCAGATGATTTTTTTGCTTGGACTTCCATCATAACATTCCCTCTCAACATATATAAATGATCTGAAAAGTCTCGTATCATTTAAAATAGTCCCCAATCAAATTTGATTTTTTTGACCTAAACTAGTGTATAATATACTACGATTTTTGACCGAAACTTGAATTTCGAAAAGTTTAATAGAATAAAATTTTCAGATGATTTTTTTTGCATGGAATTCCATCATAACATTCCTTCTCAACATATATAAATAGTCTGAATAGTCTCGTATCATTTAAAATAGTCCCCAATTAAATTTGATTTTTTTGACCGAAACTAGTGTATAATATACTTCAATTTTTGACCGAAACTTGCATTTCGAAAAGTTTTTTAGAATCTAATTTTCAGATGTTTTTTTACATGGACTTCTATCATAACCTTCCCTCTTAACATATATAAATGATCTGAAAAGACTCGTATCATTTCAAATATTCCACAATTAAATTTGATTTTTTTTACCGAAATTAGTGTATATTATACTACGATTTTTGACCGAAACTTGCATTTCGAAAAGTTTTATTGAATCTAATTTTCAGATGATTTTTTGCATGGACTTCCATCATAACCTTCCCTCTTAACATATATAAATGATCTGAAAAGTCTCGTATCGTTTCAAATAGTTCACAATTAAATTTTATTTTTTGACCGAAATTAGTGTATAATATACTACGATTTTTGACCGAAACTTGCATTTCGAAAAGTTTTATAGAATCTAGTTTTCAGATGATTTTTTGCTTGGACTTCCATCATAACCTTCCCTCTTAACATATATAAATGATCTGAAAAGTCTCGTATCATTTCAAATAGTCCCCAATCAAATTTGATTTTTTTTGACCGAAAATAATGTATAATATACTACGGTTTTTTACCGAAACTTGCATTTCGAAAAGTTTAATAGAATCTTATTTTCAGATGATTTTTTTTGCTTGGACTTCCATCATAACATTCCCTCTCAACATATATAAATGATCTGAAAAGTCTCGTATCATTTAAAATAGTCCCCAATCAAATTTGATTTTTTTGACCTAAACTAGTGTATAATATACTACGATTTTTGACCGAAACTTGAATTTCGAAAAGTTTAATAGAATAAAATTTTCAGATATTTTTTTTGCATGGAATTCCATCATAACATTCCTTCTCAACATATATAAATAGTCTGAAAAGTCTCGTATCATTTAAAATAGTCCCCAATTAAATTTGATTTTTTTGACCGAAACTAGTGTATAATATACTTCAATTTTTGACCGAAACTTGCATTTCGAAAAGTTTTTTAGAATCTAGTTTTCAGATGATTTTTTACATGGACTTCTATCATAACCTTCCCTCTTAACATATATAAATGATCTGAAAAGACTCGTATCATTTCAAATATTCCACAATTAAATTTGATTTTTTTACCGAAATTAGTGTATATTATACTACGATTTTTGACCGAAACTTGCATTTCGAAAAGTTTTATAGAATCTAGTTTTCAGATGATTTTTTGCATGGACTTCCATCATAACCTTCCCTCTTAACATTTATAAATGATCTGAAAAGTCTGGTATCGTTTCAAATAGTCCCCAATCAAATTTGATTTTTTTTGACCGAAACTAATGTATAATATACTACGATTTTTTTACCGAAACTTGCATTTCGAAAAGTTTAATAGAATCTTATTTTCAGATGATTTTTTTGCTTGGACTTCCATCATAACATTCCCTCTCAACATATATAAATGATCTGAAAAGTCTCGTATCATTTAAAATAGTCCCCAATCAAATTTGATTTTTTTGACCTAAACTAGTGTATAATATACTACGATTTTTGACCGAAACTTGAATTTCGAAAAGTTTAATAGAATAAAATTTTCAGATGATTTTTTTTGCATGGAATTCCATCATAACATTCCTTCTCAACATATATAAATGATCTGAATAGTCTCGTATCATTTAAAATAGTCCCCAATTAAATTTGATTTTTTTGACCGAAACTAGTGTATAATATACTACGATTTTTGACCGAAACTTGAATTTCGAAAAGTTTAATAGAATAAAATTTTCAGATATTTTTTTTGCATGGAATTCCATCATAACATTCCTTCTCAACATATATAAATAGTCTGAAAAGTCTCGTATCATTTAAAATAGTCCCCAATTAAATTTGATTTTTTTGACCGAAACTAGTGTATAATATACTTCAATTTTTGACCGAAACTTGCATTTCGAAAAGTTTTTTAGAATCTAGTTTTCAGATGATTTTTTACATGGACTTCTATCATAACCTTCCCTCTTAACATATATAAATGATCTGAAAAGACTCGTATCATTTCAAATATTCCACAATTAAATTTGATTTTTTTACCGAAATTAGTGTATATTATACTACGATTTTTGACCGAAACTTGCATTTCGAAAAGTTTTATTGAATCTAATTTTCAGATGATTTTTTGCATGGACTTCCATCATAACCTTCCCTCTTAACATATATAAATGATCTGAAAAGTCTCGTATCGTTTCAAATAGTTCACAATTAAATTTTATTTTTTGACCGAAATTAGTGTATAATATACTACGATTTTTGACCGAAACTTGCATTTCGAAAAGTTTTATAGAATCTAGTTTTCAGATGATTTTTTGCATGGACTTCCATCATAACCTTCCCTCTTAACATATATAAATGATCTGAAAAGTCTCGTATCATTTCAAATAGTCCCCAATCAAATTTGATTTTTTTTGACCGAAACTAATGTATAATATACTACGATTTTTTACCGAAACTTGCATTTCGAAAAGTTTAATAGAATCTTATTTTCAGATGATTTTTTTTGCTTGGACTTCCATCATAACATTCCCTCTCAACATATATAAATGATCTGAAAAGTCTCGTATCATTTAAAATAGTCCCCAATCAAATTTGATTTTTTTGACCTAAACTAGTGTATAATATACTACGATTTTTGACCGAAACTTGAATTTCGAAAAGTTTAATAGAATAAAATTTTCAGATATTTTTTTTGCATGGAATTCCATCATAACATTCCTTCTCAACATATATAAATAGTCTGAAAAGTCTCGTATCATTTAAAATAGTCCCCAATTAAATTTGATTTTTTTGACCGAAACTAGTGTATAATATACTTCAATTTTTGACCGAAACTTGCATTTCGAAAAGTTTTATAGAATCTAGTTTTCAGATGATTTTTTGCATGGACTTCCATCATAACCTTCCCTCTTAACATTTATAAATGATCTGAAAAGTCTCGTATCATTTCAAATAGTCCCCAATCAAATTTGATTTTTTTTGACCGAAACTAATGTATAATATACTACGATTTTTTTACCGAAACTTGCATTTCGAAAAGTTTAATAGAATCTTATTTTCAGATGATTTTTTTGCTTGGACTTCTATCATAACATTCCCTCTCAACATATATAAATGATCTGAAAAGTCTCGTATCATTTAAAATAGTCCCCAATCAAATTTGATTTTTTTGACCTAAACTAGTGTATAATATACTACGATTTTTGACCGAAACTTGAATTTCGAAAAGTTTAATAGAATAAAATTTTCAGATGATTTTTTTTGCATGGAATTCCATCATAACATTCCTTCTCAACATATATAAATAGTCTGAATAGTCTCGTATCATTTAAAATAGTCCCCAATTAAATTTGATTTTTTTGACCGAAACAAGTGTATAATATACTTCAATTTTTGACCGAAACTTGCATTTCGAAAAGTTTTTTAGAATCTAATTTTCAGATGTTTTTTTACATGGACTTCTATCATAACCTTCCCTCTTAACATATATAAATGATCTGAAAAGACTCGTATCATTTCAAATATTCCACAATTAAATTTGATTTTTTTACCGAAATTAGTGTATATTATACTACGATTTTTGACCGAAACTTGCATTTCGAAAAGTTTTATTGAATCTAATTTTCAGATGATTTTTTGCATGGACTTCCATCATAACCTTCCCTCTTAACATATATAAATGATCTGAAAAGTCTCGTATCGTTTCAAATAGTTCACAATTAAATTTTATTTTTTGACCGAAATTAGTGTATAATATACTACGATTTTTGACCGAAACTTGCATTTCGAAAAGTTTTATAGAATCTAGTTTTCAGATGATTTTTTGCATGGACTTCCATCATAACCTTCCCTCTTAACATATATAAATGATCTGAAAAGTCTCGTATCATTTCAAATAGTCCCCAATCAAATTTGATTTTTTTTGACCGAAACTAATGTATAATATACTACGATTTTTTACCGAAACTTGCATTTCGAAAAGTTTAATAGAATCTTATTTTCAGATGATTTTTTTTGCTTGGACTTCCATCATAACATTCCCTCTCAACATATATAAATGATCTGAAAAGTCTCGTATCATTTAAAATAGTCCCCAATCAAATTTGATTTTTTTGACCTAAACTAGTGTATAATATACTACGATTTTTGACCGAAACTTGAATTTCGAAAAGTTTAATAGAATAAAATTTTCAGATATTTTTTTTGCATGGAATTCCATCATAACATTCCTTCTCAACATATATAAATAGTCTGAAAAGTCTCGTATCATTTAAAATAGTCCCCAATTAAATTTGATTTTTTTGACCGAAACTAGTGTATAATATACTTCAATTTTTGACCGAAACTTGCATTTCGAAAAGTTTTATAGAATCTAGTTTTCAGATGATTTTTTGCATGGACTTCCATCATAACCTTCCCTCTCAACATATATAAATGATCTGAAAAGTCTCGTATCATTTAAAATAGTCCCCAATCAAATTTGATTTTTTTGACCTAAACTAGTGTATAATATACTACGATTTTTGACCGAAACTTGAATTTCGAAAAGTTTAATAGAATAAAATTTTCAGATGATTTTTTTTGCATGGAATTCCATCATAACATTCCTTCTCAACATATATAAATGATCTGAATAGTCTCGTATCATTTAAAATAGTCCCCAATTAAATTTGATTTTTTTGACCGAAACTAGTGTATAATATACTACGATTTTTGACCGAAACTTGAATTTCGAAAAGTTTAATAGAATAAAATTTTCAGATATTTTTTTTGCATGGAATTCCATCATAACATTCCTTCTCAACATATATAAATAGTCTGAAAAGTCTCGTATCATTTAAAATAGTCCCCAATTAAATTTGATTTTTTTGACCGAAACTAGTGTATAATATACTTCAATTTTTGACCGAAACTTGCATTTCGAAAAGTTTTTTAGAATCTAGTTTTCAGATGATTTTTTACATGGACTTCTATCATAACCTTCCCTCTTAACATATATAAATGATCTGAAAAGACTCGTATCATTTCAAATATTCCACAATTAAATTTGATTTTTTTACCGAAATTAGTGTATATTATACTACGATTTTTGACCGAAACTTGCATTTCGAAAAGTTTTATTGAATCTAATTTTCAGATGATTTTTTGCATGGACTTCCATCATAACCTTCCCTCTTAACATATATAAATGATCTGAAAAGTCTCGTATCGTTTCAAATAGTTCACAATTAAATTTTATTTTTTGACCGAAATTAGTGTATAATATACTACGATTTTTGACCGAAACTTGCATTTCGAAAAGTTTTATAGAATCTAGTTTTCAGATGATTTTTTGCATGGACTTCCATCATAACCTTCCCTCTTAACATATATAAATGATCTGAAAAGTCTCGTATCATTTCAAATAGTCCCCAATCAAATTTGATTTTTTTTGACCGAAACTAATGTATAATATACTACGATTTTTTACCGAAACTTGCATTTCGAAAAGTTTAATAGAATCTTATTTTCAGATGATTTTTTTTGCTTGGACTTCCATCATAACATTCCCTCTCAACATATATAAATGATCTGAAAAGTCTCGTATCATTTAAAATAGTCCCCAATCAAATTTGATTTTTTTGACCTAAACTAGTGTATAATATACTACGATTTTTGACCGAAACTTGAATTTCGAAAAGTTTAATAGAATAAAATTTTCAGATATTTTTTTTGCATGGAATTCCATCATAACATTCCTTCTCAACATATATAAATAGTCTGAAAAGTCTCGTATCATTTAAAATAGTCCCCAATTAAATTTGATTTTTTTGACCGAAACTAGTGTATAATATACTTCAATTTTTGACCGAAACTTGCATTTCGAAAAGTTTTATAGAATCTAGTTTTCAGATGATTTTTTGCATGGACTTCCATCATAACCTTCCCTCTTAACATTTATAAATGATCTGAAAAGTCTCGTATCATTTCAAATAGTCCCCAATCAAATTTGATTTTTTTTGACCGAAACTAATGTATAATATACTACGATTTTTTTACCGAAACTTGCATTTCGAAAAGTTTAATAGAATCTTATTTTCAGATGATTTTTTTGCTTGGACTTCTATCATAACATTCCCTCTCAACATATATAAATGATCTGAAAAGTCTCGTATCATTTAAAATAGTCCCCAATCAAATTTGATTTTTTTGACCTAAACTAGTGTATAATATACTACGATTTTTGACCGAAACTTGAATTTCGAAAAGTTTAATAGAATAAAATTTTCAGATGATTTTTTTTGCATGGAATTCCATCATAACATTCCTTCTCAACATATATAAATAGTCTGAATAGTCTCGTATCATTTAAAATAGTCCCCAATTAAATTTGATTTTTTTGACCGAAACAAGTGTATAATATACTTCAATTTTTGACCGAAACTTGCATTTCGAAAAGTTTTTTAGAATCTAATTTTCAGATGTTTTTTTACATGGACTTCTATCATAACCTTCCCTCTTAACATATATAAATGATCTGAAAAGACTCGTATCATTTCAAATATTCCACAATTAAATTTGATTTTTTTACCGAAATTAGTGTATATTATACTACGATTTTTGACCGAAACTTGCATTTCGAAAAGTTTTATTGAATCTAATTTTCAGATGATTTTTTGCATGGACTTCCATCATAACCTTCCCTCTTAACATATATAAATGATCTGAAAAGTCTCGTATCGTTTCAAATAGTTCACAATTAAATTTTATTTTTTGACCGAAATTAGTGTATAATATACTACGATTTTTGACCGAAACTTGCATTTCGAAAAGTTTTATAGAATCTAGTTTTCAGATGATTTTTTGCATGGACTTCCATCATAACCTTCCCTCTTAACATATATAAATGATCTGAAAAGTCTCGTATCATTTCAAATAGTCCCCAATCAAATTTGATTTTTTTTGACCGAAACTAATGTATAATATACTACGATTTTTTACCGAAACTTGCATTTCGAAAAGTTTAATAGAATCTTATTTTCAGATGATTTTTTTTGCTTGGACTTCCATCATAACATTCCCTCTCAACATATATAAATGATCTGAAAAGTCTCGTATCATTTAAAATAGTCCCCAATCAAATTTGATTTTTTTGACCTAAACTAGTGTATAATATACTACGATTTTTGACCGAAACTTGAATTTCGAAAAGTTTAATAGAATAAAATTTTCAGATATTTTTTTTGCATGGAATTCCATCATAACATTCCTTCTCAACATATATAAATAGTCTGAAAAGTCTCGTATCATTTAAAATAGTCCCCAATTAAATTTGATTTTTTTGACCGAAACTAGTGTATAATATACTTCAATTTTTGACCGAAACTTGCATTTCGAAAAGTTTTATAGAATCTAGTTTTCAGATGATTTTTTGCATGGACTTCCATCATAACCTTCCCTCTTAACATTTATAAATGATCTGAAAAGTCTCGTATCATTTCAAATAGTCCCCAATCAAATTTGATTTTTTTTGACCGAAACTAATGTATAATATACTACGATTTTTTTACCGAAACTTGCATTTCGAAAAGTTTAATAGAATCTTATTTTCAGATGATTTTTTTGCTTGGACTTCCATCATAACATTCCCTCTCAACATATATAAATGATCTGAAAAGTCTCGTATCATTTAAAATAGTCCCCAATCAAATTTGATTTTTTTGACCTAAACTAGTGTATAATATACTACGATTTTTGACCGAAACTTGAATTTCGAAAAGTTTAATAGAATAAAATTTTCAGATGATTTTTTTTGCATGGAATTCCATCATAACATTCCTTCTCAACATATATAAATAGTCTGAATAGTCTCGTATCATTTAAAATAGTCCCCAATTAAATTTGATTTTTTTGACCGAAACTAGTGTATAATATACTTCAATTTTTGACCGAAACTTGCATTTCGAAAAGTTTTTTAGAATCTAATTTTCAGATGTTTTTTTACATGGACTTCTATCATAACCTTCCCTCTTAACATATATAAATGATCTGAAAAGACTCGTATCATTTCAAATATTCCACAATTAAATTTGATTTTTTTTACCGAAATTAGTGTATATTATACTACGATTTTTGACCGAAACTTGCATTTCGAAAAGTTTTATTGAATCTAATTTTCAGATGATTTTTTGCATGGACTTCCATCATAACCTTCCCTCTTAACATATATAAATGATCTGAAAAGTCTCGTATCGTTTCAAATAGTTCACAATTAAATTTTATTTTTTGACCGAAATTAGTGTATAATATACTACGATTTTTGACCGAAACTTGCATTTCGAAAAGTTTTATAGAATCTAGTTTTCAGATGATTTTTTGCTTGGACTTCCATCATAACCTTCCCTCTTAACATATATAAATGATCTGAAAAGTCTCGTATCATTTCAAATAGTCCCCAATCAAATTTGATTTTTTTTGACCGAAAATAATGTATAATATACTACGGTTTTTTACCGAAACTTGCATTTCGAAAAGTTTAATAGAATCTTATTTTCAGATGATTTTTTTTGCTTGGACTTCCATCATAACATTCCCTCTCAACATATATAAATGATCTGAAAAGTCTCGTATCATTTAAAATAGTCCCCAATCAAATTTGATTTTTTTGACCTAAACTAGTGTATAATATACTACGATTTTTGACCGAAACTTGAATTTCGAAAAGTTTAATAGAATAAAATTTTCAGATATTTTTTTTGCATGGAATTCCATCATAACATTCCTTCTCAACATATATAAATAGTCTGAAAAGTCTCGTATCATTTAAAATAGTCCCCAATTAAATTTGATTTTTTTGACCGAAACTAGTGTATAATATACTTCAATTTTTGACCGAAACTTGCATTTCGAAAAGTTTTTTAGAATCTAGTTTTCAGATGATTTTTCACATGGACTTCTATCATAACCTTCCCTCTTAACATATATAAATGATCTGAAAAGACTCGTATCATTTCAAATATTCCACAATTAAATTTGATTTTTTTACCGAAATTAGTGTATATTATACTACGATTTTTGACCGAAACTTGCATTTCGAAAAGTTTTATAGAATCTAGTTTTCAGATGATTTTTTGCATGGACTTCCATCATAACCTTCCCTCTTAACATTTATAAATGATCTGAAAAGTCTCGTATCGTTTCAAATAGTCCCCAATCAAATTTGATTTTTTTTGACCGAAACTAATGTATAATATACTACGATTTTTTTACCGAAACTTGCATTTCGAAAAGTTTAATAGAATCTTATTTTCAGATGATTTTTTTGCTTGGACTTCCATCATAACATTCCCTCTCAACATATATAAATGATCTGAAAAGTCTCGTATCATTTAAAATAGTCCCCAATCAAATTTGATTTTTTTGACCTAAACTAGTGTATAATATACTACGATTTTTGACCGAAACTTGAATTTCGAAAAGTTTAATAGAATAAAATTTTCAGATGATTTTTTTTGCATGGAATTCCATCATAACATTCCTTCTCAACATATATAAATAGTCTGAATAGTCTCGTATCATTTAAAATAGTCCCCAATTAAATTTGATTTTTTTGACCGAAACTAGTGTATAATATACTTCAATTTTTGACCGAAACTTGCATTTCGAAAAGTTTTTTAGAATCTAATTTTCAGATGATTTTTTACATGGACTTCTATCATAACCTTCCCTCTTAACATATATAAATGATCTGAAAAGACTCGTATCATTTCAAATATTCCACAATTAAATTTGATTTTTTTACCGAAATTAGTGTATATTATACTACGATTTTTGACCGAAACTTGCGTTTCGAAAAGTTTTATTGAATCTAATTTTCAGATGATTTTTTGCATGGACTTCCATCATAACCTTCCCTCTTAACATATATAAATGATCTGAAAAGTCTCGTATCGTTTCAAATAGTTCACAATTAAATTTTATTTTTTGACCGAAATTAGTGTATAATATACTACGATTTTTGACCGAAACTTGCATTTCGAAAAGTTTTATAGAATCTAGTTTTCAGATGATTTTTTGCATGGACTTCCATCATAACCTTCCCTCTTAACATATATAAATGATCTGAAAAGTCTCGTATCATTTCAAATAGTCCCCAATCAAATTTGATTTTTTTTTACCGAAACTAATGTATAATATACTACGATTTTTTTACCGAAACTTGCATTTCGAAAAGTTTAATAGAATCTTATTTTCAGATGATTTTTTTTGCTTGGACTTCCATCATAACATTCCCTCTCAACATATATAAATGATCTGAAAAGTCTCGTATCATTTAAAATAGTCCCCAATCAAATTTGATTTTTTTGACCTAAACTAGTGTATAATATACTACGATTTTTGACCGAAACTTGAATTTCGAAAAGTTTAATAGAATAAAATTTTCAGATATTTTTTTTGCATGGAATTCCATCATAACATTCCTTCTCAACATATATAAATAGTCTGAAAAGTCTCGTATCATTTAAAATAGTCCCCAATTAAATTTGATTTTTTTGACCGAAACTAGTGTATAATATACTTCAATTTTTGACCGAAACTTGCATTTCGAAAAGTTTTTTAGAATCTAGTTTTCAGATGATTTTTTACATGGACTTCTATCATAACCTTCCCTCTTAACATATATAAATGATCTGAAAAGACTCGTATCATTTCAAATATTCCACAATTAAATTTGATTTTTTTACCGAAATTAGTGTATATTATTCTACGATTTTTGACCGAAACTTGCATTTCGAAAAGTTTTATTGAATCTAATTTTCAGATGATTTTTTGCATGGACTTCCATCATAACCTTCCCTCTTAACATATATAAATGATCTGAAAAGTCTCGTATCGTTTCAAATAGTTCACAATTAAATTTTATTTTTTGACCGAAATTAGTGTATAATATACTACGATTTTTGACCGAAACTTGCATTTCGAAAAGTTTTTTAGAATCTTGTTTTCAGATGATTTTTTGCATGGACTTCCATCATAACCTTCCCTCTTAACATATATAAATGATCTGAAAAGTCTCGTATCATTTCAAATAGTCCCCAATCAAATTTTATTTTTTTTGACCGAAACTAATGTATAATATACTAACATTTTTTACCGAAACTTGCATTTCGAAAAGTTTAATAGAATCTTATTTTCAGATGATTTTTTTTGCTTGGACTTCCATCATAACATTCCCTCTCAACATATATAAATGATCTGAAAAGTCTCGTATGATTTAAAATAGTCCCCAATCAAATTTGATTTTTTTGACCTAAACTAGTGTATAATATACTACGATTTTTGACCGAAACTTGAATTTCGAAAAGTTTAATAGAATAAAATTTTCAGATGATTTTTTTTGCATGGAATTCCATCATAACATTCCTTCTCAACATATATAAATAGTCTGAAAAGTCTCGTATCATTTAAAATAGTCCCCAATTAAATTTGATTTTTTTGACCGAAACTAGTGTATAATATACTTCAATTTTTGACCGAAACTTGCATTTCGAAAAGTTTTTTAGAATCTAATTTTCAGATGATTTTTTACATGGACTTCTATCATAACCTTCCCTCTTAACATATATAAATGATCTGAAAAGACTCGTATCATTTCAAATATTCCACAATTAAATTTGATTTTTTTACCGAAATTAGTGTATATTATACTACGATTTTCTACCGAAACTTGCATTTCGAAAAGTTTTATTGAATCTAATTTTCAGAAGATTTTTTGCATGGACTTCCATCATAACCTTCCCTCTTAACACATATAAATGATCTGAAAAGTCTCGTATCATTTCAAATAGTTCACAATTAAATTTTATTTTTTGACCGAAATTAGTGTATAATATACTACGATTTTTGACCGAAACTTGCATTTCGAAAAGTTTTATAGAATCTAGTTTTCAGATGATTTTTTGCATGGACTTCCATCATAACCTTCCCTCTTAACATATATAAATGATCTGAAAAGTCTCGTATCATTTCAAATAGTCCCCAATCAAATTTGATTTTTTTTGACCGAAACTAATGTATAATATACTACGATTTTTTTACCGAAACTTGCATTTCGAAAAGTTTAATAGAATCTTATTTTCAGATGATTTTTTTTGCTTGGACTTCCATCATAACATTCCCTCTCAACATATATAAATGATCTGAAAAGTCTCGTATCATTTAAAATAGTCCCCAATCAAATTTGATTTTTTTGACCTAAACTAGTGTATAATATACTACGATTTTTGACCGAAACTTGAATTTCGAAAAGTTTAATAGAATAAAATTTTCAGATATTTTTTTTGCATGGAATTCCATCATAACATTCCTTCTCAACATATATAAATAGTCTGAAAAGTCTCGTATCATTTAAAATAGTCCCCAATTAAATTTGATTTTTTTGACCGAAACTAGTGTATAATATACTTCAATTTTTGACCGAAACTTGCATTTCGAAAAGTTTTTTAGAATCTAGTTTTCAGATGATTTTTTACATGGACTTCTATCATAACCTTCCCTCTTAACATATATAAATGATCTGAAAAGACTCGTATCATTTCAAATATTCCACAATTAAATTTGATTTTTTTACCGAAATTAGTGTATATTATTCTACGATTTTTGACCGAAACTTGCATTTCGAAAAGTTTTATTGAATCTAATTTTCAGATGATTTTTTGCATGGACTTCCATCATAACCTTCCCTCTTAACATATATAAATGATCTGAAAAGTCTCGTATCGTTTCAAATAGTTCACAATTAAATTTTATTTTTTGACCGAAATTAGTGTATAATATACTACGATTTTTGACCGAAACTTGCATTTCGAAAAGTTTTTTAGAATCTTGTTTTCAGATGATTTTTTGCATGGACTTCCATCATAACCTTCCCTCTTAACATATATAAATGATCTGAAAAGTCTCGTATCATTTCAAATAGTCCCCAATCAAATTTTATTTTTTTTGACCGAAACTAATGTATAATATACTAACATTTTTTACCGAAACTTGCATTTCGAAAAGTTTAATAGAATCTTATTTTCAGATGATTTTTTTTGCTTGGACTTCCATCATAACATTCCCTCTCAACATATATAAATGATCTGAAAAGTCTCGTATGATTTAAAATAGTCCCCAATCAAATTTGATTTTTTTGACCTAAACTAGTGTATAATATACTACGATTTTTGACCGAAACTTGAATTTCGAAAAGTTTAATAGAATAAAATTTTCAGATGATTTTTTTTGCATGGAATTCCATCATAACATTCCTTCTCAACATATATAAATAGTCTGAAAAGTCTCGTATCATTTAAAATAGTCCCCAATTAAATTTGATTTTTTTGACCGAAACTAGTGTATAATATACTTCAATTTTTGACCGAAACTTGCATTTCGAAAAGTTTTTTAGAATCTAATTTTCAGATGATTTTTTACATGGACTTCTATCATAACCTTCCCTCTTAACATATATAAATGATCTGAAAAGACTCGTATCATTTCAAATATTCCACAATTAAATTTTATTTTTTTACCGAAATTAGTGTATATTATACTACGATTTTCTACCGAAACTTGCATTTCGAAAAGTTTTATTGAATCTAATTTTCAGAAGATTTTTTGCATGGACTTCCATCATAACCTTCCCTCTTAACACATATAAATGATCTGAAAAGTCTCGTATCATTTCAAATAGTTCACAATTAAATTTTATTTTTTGACCGAAATTAGTGTATAATATACTACGATTTTTGACCGAAACTTGCATTTCGAAAAGTTTTATAGAATCTAGTTTTCAGATGATTTTTTGCATGGACTTCCATCATAACCTTCCCTCTTAACATATATAAATGATCTGAAAAGTCTCGTATCATTTCAAATAGTCCCCAATCAAATTTGATTTTTTTTGACCGAAACTAATGTATAATATACTACGATTTTTTTACCGAAACTTGCATTTCGAAAAGTTTAATAGAATCTTATTTTCAGATGATTTTTTTTGCTTGGACTTCCATCATAACATTCCCTCTCAACATATATAAATGATCTGAAAAGTCTCGTATCATTTAAAATAGTCCCCAATCAAATTTGATTTTTTTGACCTAAACTAGTGTATAATATACTACGATTTTTGACCGAAACTTGAATTTCGAAAAGTTTAATAGAATAAAATTTTCAGATATTTTTTTTGCATGGAATTCCATCATAACATTCCTTCTCAACATATATAAATAGTCTGAAAAGTCTCGTATCATTTAAAATAGTCCCCAATTAAATTTGATTTTTTTGACCGAAACTAGTGTATAATATACTTCAATTTTTGACCGAAACTTGCATTTCGAAAAGTTTTTTAGAATCTAGTTTTCAGATGATTTTTTACATGGACTTCTATCATAACCTTCCCTCTTAACATATATAAATGATCTGAAAAGACTCGTATCATTTCAAATATTCCACAATTAAATTTGATTTTTTTACCGAAATTAGTGTATATTATTCTACGATTTTTGACCGAAACTTGCATTTCGAAAAGTTTTATTGAATCTAATTTTCAGATGATTTTTTGCATGGACTTCCATCATAACCTTCCCTCTTAACATATATAAATGATCTGAAAAGTCTCGTATCGTTTCAAATAGTTCACAATTAAATTTTATTTTTTGACCGAAATTAGTGTATAATATACTACGATTTTTGACCGAAACTTGCATTTCGAAAAGTTTTTTAGAATCTTGTTTTCAGATGATTTTTTGCATGGACTTCCATCATAACCTTCCCTCTTAACATATATAAATGATCTGAAAAGTCTCGTATCATTTCAAATAGTCCCCAATCAAATTTTATTTTTTTTGACCGAAACTAATGTATAATATACTAACATTTTTTACCGAAACTTGCATTTCGAAAAGTTTAATAGAATCTTATTTTCAGATGATTTTTTTTGCTTGGACTTCCATCATAACATTCCCTCTCAACATATATAAATGATCTGAAAAGTCTCGTATGATTTAAAATAGTCCCCAATCAAATTTGATTTTTTTGACCTAAACTAGTGTATAATATACTACGATTTTTGACCGAAACTTGAATTTCGAAAAGTTTAATAGAATAAAATTTTCAGATGATTTTTTTTGCATGGAATTCCATCATAACATTCCTTCTCAACATATATAAATAGTCTGAAAAGTCTCGTATCATTTAAAATAGTCCCCAATTAAATTTGATTTTTTTGACCGAAACTAGTGTATAATATACTTCAATTTTTGACCGAAACTTGCATTTCGAAAAGTTTTTTAGAATCTAATTTTCAGATGATTTTTTACATGGACTTCTATCATAACCTTCCCTCTTAACATATATAAATGATCTGAAAAGACTCGTATCATTTCAAATATTCCACAATTAAATTTGATTTTTTTACCGAAATTAGTGTATATTATACTACGATTTTCTACCGAAACTTGCATTTCGAAAAGTTTTATTGAATCTAATTTTCAGAAGATTTTTTGCATGGACTTCCATCATAACCTTCCCTCTTAACACATATAAATGATCTGAAAAGTCTCGTATCATTTCAAATAGTTCACAATTAAATTTTATTTTTTGACCGAAATTAGTGTATAATATACTACGATTTTTGACCGAAACTTGCATTTCGAAAAGTTTTATAGAATCTAGTTTTCAGATGATTTTTTGCATGGACTTCCATCATAACCTTCCCTCTTAACATATATAAATGATCTGAAAAGTCTCGTATCATTTCAAATAGTCCCCAATCAAATATGATTTTTTTGGACCGAAACTAGTGTATAATATACTACGATTTTTTACCGAAACTTGCATTTCGAAATGTTTAATAGAATCTTATTTTTAGATGATTTTTTTTGCATGGACTTCCAACATAACATTCCCTCTCAACATATATAAATGATCTGAAAAGATTCGTATCATTTAAAATATTCCCCAATCAAATTTGATTTTTTTTAACTAAACTAGTGTATAATATACTACGATTTTTGACCGAAACTTGAATTTCGAAAAGTTTAATAGAATAAAATTTTCAGATGATTTTTTTGCATGGACATCCATCATAACATTACTTCTCAACATATATAAATGATCTGAAAAGTCTCGTATCATTTAATATAGTCCCCAATTAAATTTGATTTTTTTGACCGAAACTAGTGTATAATATACTTCAATTTTTGACCGAAACTTGCATTTCGAAAAGTTTTTTAGAATCTAGTTTTCAGATGATTTTTTACATGGACTTCTATCATAACCTTCCCTCTTAACATATATAAATGATCTGAAAAGTCTTGTATCATTTCAAATATTCAACAATTAAATTTGATTTTTTTTACCGAAATTAGTGTATAATATACTACGATTTTTGACCGAAACATGCATTTCGAAAATTTTTATTGAATCTAATTTTCAGATGATTTTTTGCATGGACTTCCATCATAACCTTCCCTCTTAACATATATAAATGATCTGAAAAGTCTCGTATCATTTCAAATAGTTCACAATTAAATTTAATTTTTTTGACCGAAACTTTTGTATAATATACTACGATTTTTGACCGAAACTTGCATTTCGAAAAGTTTTATAGAATCTAGTTTTCAGATGATTTTTTGCATGGACTTCCATCATAAACTTCCCTCTTAACATATATAAATGATCTGAAAAGTCTCGTATCATTTCAAATAGTCCCCAATAAAATTTGATTTTTTTTTACCGAAACTAATGTATAATATACTACGATTGTTTACCGAAACTTGCATTTCAAAAAGTTTAATAGAATCTTATTTTCAGATGATTTTTTTTGCATGGACTTCCATCATAACATTCCCTCTCAACATATATAAATGATCTGAAAAGTCTCGTATGATTTAAAATAGTCCCCAATCAAATTTGATTTTTTTGACCTAAACTAGTGTATAATATACTACGATTTTTGACCGAAACTTGAATTTCGAAAAGTTTAATAGAATAAAATTTTCAGATGATTTTTTTTGCATAGAATTCCATCATAACATTCCTTCTCAACATATATAAATAGTCTGAAAAGTCTCGTATCATTTAAAATAGTGCCCAATTAAATTTGATTTTTTTGACCGAAACTAGTGTATAATATACTTCAATTTTTGACCGAAACTTGCATTTCGAAAAGTTTTTTAGAATCTAGTTTTCAGATGATTTTTTACATGGACTTCTATCATAACCTTCCCTCTTAACATATATAAATGATCTGAAAAGAATCGTATCATTTCAAATATTCCACAATTAAATTTGATTTTTTTACCGAAATTAGTGTATATTATACTATGATTTTTGACCGAAACTTGCATTTCGAAACGTTTTTTTGAATCTCATTTTCAGAAGATTTTTTGCATGGACTTGCATCATAACCTTCCCTGTTAACATATATAAATGATCTGAAAAGTCGCGTATCGTTTCAAATAGTTCACAATTAAATTTTATTTTTTGACCGAAATTAGTGTATAATATACTACGATTTTTGACCGAAACTTGCATTTCGAAAAGTTTTATAGAATCTAGTTTTCAGATGATTTTTTGCATGGACTTCCATCATAACCTTCCCTCTTAACATATATAAATGATCTGAAAAGTCTCGTATCATTTCAAATAGTCCCCAATCAAATTTGATTTTTTTTTACCGAAACTAATGTATAATATACTACGATTTTTTACCGAAACTTGCATTTCGAAAAGTTTAATAGAATCTTATTTTCAGATGATTTTTTTTGCTTGGACTTCCATCATAACATTCCCTCTCAACATATATAAATGATCTGAAAAGTCTCGTATCATTTAAAATAGTCCCCAATCAAATTTGATTTTTTTGACCTAAACTAGTGTATAATATACTACGATTTTTGACCGAAACTTGCATTTCGAAAAGTTTAATAGAATAAAATTTTCAGATGATTTTTTTTGCATGGAATTCCATCATAACATTCCTTCTCAACATATATAAATAGTCTGAAAAGTCTCGGATCATTTAAAATAGTCCCCAATTAAATTTGATTTTTTTGACCGAAACTAGTGTATAATATACTTCAATTTTTGACCGAAACTTGCATTTAGAAAAGTTTTTTAGAATCTAGTTTTCAGATGATTTTTTACATGGACTTCTATCATAACCTTCCCTCTTAACATATATAAATGATCTGAAAAGACTCGTATCATTTCAAATATTCCACAATTAAATTTGATTTTTTTACCGAAATTAGTGTATATTATACTACGATTTTTGACCGAAACTTGCATTTAGAAAAGTTTTATTGAATCTAATTTTCAGAAGATTTTTTGCATGGACTTCCATCATAACCTTCCCTCTTAACATATATAAATGATCTGAAAAGTCTCGTATCATTTCAAATAGTTCACAATTAAATTTTATTTTTTGACCGAAATTAGTGTATAATATACTACGATTTTTGACCGAAACTTGCATTTCGAAAAGTTTTATAGAATCTAGTTTTCAGATGATTTTTTGCATGGACTTCCATCATAACCTTCCCTCTTAACATATATAAATGATCTGAAAAGTCTCGTATCATTTCAAATAGTCCCCAATAAAATTTGATTTTTTTTTACCGAAACTAAGGTATAATATACTACGATTGTTTACCGAAACTTGCATTTCAAAAAGTTTAATAGAATCTTATTTTCAGATGATTTTTTATGCATGGACTTCCATCATAACATTCCCTCTCAACATATATAAATGATCTGAAAAGTCTCGTATGATTTAAAATAGTCCCCAATCAAATTTGATTTTTTTGACCTAAACTAGTGTATAATATACTACGATTTTTGACCGAAACTTGAATTTCGAAAAGTTTAATAGAATAAAATTTTCAGATGATTTTTTTTTGCATAGAATTCCATCATAACATTCCTTCTCAACATATATAAATAGTCTGAAAAGTCTCGTATCATTTAAAATAGTCCCCAATTAAATTTGATTTTTTTGACCGAAACTAGTGTATAATATACTTCAATTTTTGACCGAAACTTGCATTTCGAAAAGTTTTTTAGAATCTAGTTTTCAGATGATTTTTTACATGGACTTCTATCATAACCTTCCCTCTTAACATATATAAATGATCTGAAAAGACTCGTATCATTTCAAATATTCCACAATTAAATTTGATTTTTTTACCGAAATTAGTGTATATTATACTACGATTTTTGACCGAAACTTGCATTTCGAAACGTTTTATTGAATCTAATTTTCAGATGATTTTTTGCATGGACTTCCATCATAACCTTCCCTCTTAACATATATAAATGATCTGAAAAGTCTCGTATCGTTTCAAATAGTTCACAATTAAATTTTATTTTTTGACCGAAATTAGTGTATAATATACTACGATTTTTGACCGAAACTTGCATTTCAAAAAGTTTTATAGAATCTAGTTTTCAGATGATTTTTTGCATGGACTTCCATCATAACCTTCCCTCTTAACATATATAAATGATCTGAAAAGTCTCGTATCATTTCAAATAGTCCCCAATCAAATTTGATTTTTTTTGACCGAAACTAATGTATAATATACTACGATTTTTTACCGAAACTTGCATTTCGAAAAGTTTAATAGAATCTTATTTTCAGATGATTTTTTTTGGTTGGACTTCCATCATAACATTCCCTCTCAACATATATAAATGATCTGAAAAGTCTCGTATCATTTAAAATAGTCCCCAATCAAATTTGATTTTTTTGACCTAAACTAGTGTATAATATACTACGATTTTTGACCGAAACATGAATTTCGAAAAGTTTAATAGAATAAAATTTTCAGATGATTTTTTTTGCATGGAATTCCATCATAACATTCCTTCTCAACATATATAAATAGTCTAAAAAGTCTCGTATCATTTAAAATAGTCCCCAATTAAATTTGATTTTTTTGACCGAAACTAGTGTATAATATACTTCAATTTTTGACCGAAACTTGCATTTCGAAAAGTTTTTTAGAATCTAGTTTTCAGATGATTTTTTACATGGACTTCTATCATAACCATCCCTCTTAACATATATAAATGATCTGAAAAGACTCGTATCATTTCAAATATTCCACAATTAAATTTGATTTTTTTACCGAAATTAGTGTATATTATACTACGATTTTTGACCGAAACTTGCATTTCGAAACGTTTTATTGAATCTAATTTTCAGATGATTTTTTGCATGGACTTCCATCATAACCTTCCCTCTTAACATATATAAATGATCTGAAAAGTCTCGTATCGTTTCAAATAGTTCACAATTAAATTTTATTTTTTGACCGAAATTAGTGTATAATATACTACGATTTTTGACCGAAACTTGCATTTCGAAAAGTTTTATAGAATCTAGTTTTCAGATGATTTTTTGCATGGACTTCCATCATAACCTTCCCTCTTAACATATATAAATGATCTGAAAAGTCTCGTATCATTTCAAATAGTCCCCAATCAAATTTGATTGTTTTTGACCGAAACTAATGTATAATATACTACGATTTTTTACCGAAACTTGCATTTCGAAAAGTTTAATAGAATCTTATTTTCAGATGATTTTTTTTGCTTGGACTTCCATCATAACATTCCCTCTCAACATATATAAATGATCTGAAAAGTCTCGTATCATTTAAAATAGTCCCCAATCAAATTTGATTTTTTTGACCTAAACTAGTGTATAATATACTACGATTTTTGACCGAAACTTGCATTTCGAAAAGTTTAATAGAATAAAATTTTCAGATGATTTTTTTTGCATGGAATTCCATCATAACATTCCTTCTCAACATATATAAATAGTCTGAAAAGTCTCGGATCATTTAAAATAGTCCCCAATTAAATTTGATTTTTTTGACCGAAACTAGTGTATAATATACTTCAATTTTTGACCGAAACTTGCATTTAGAAAAGTTTTTTAGAATCTAGTTTTCAGATGATTTTTTACATGGACTTCTATCATAACCTTCCCTCTTAACATATATAAATGATCTGAAAAGACTCGTATCATTTCAAATATTCCACAATTAAATTTGATTTTTTTACCGAAATTAGTGTATATTATACTACGATTTTTGACCGAAACTTGCATTTAGAAAAGTTTTATTGAATCTAATTTTCAGAAGATTTTTTGCATGGACTTCCATCATAACCTTCCCTCTTAACATATATAAATGATCTGAAAAGTCTCGTATCATTTCAAATAGTTCACAATTAAATTTTATTTTTTGACCGAAATTAGTGTATAATATACTACGATTTTTGACCGAAACTTGCATTTCGAAAAGTTTTATAGAATCTAGTTTTCAGATGATTTTTTGCATGGACTTCCATCATAACCTTCCCTCTTAACATATATAAATGATCTGAAAAGTCTCGTATCATTTCAAATAGTCCCCAATAAAATTTGATTTTTTTTTACCGAAACTAAGGTATAATATACTACGATTGTTTACCGAAACTTGCATTTCAAAAAGTTTAATAGAATCTTATTTTCAGATGATTTTTTATGCATGGACTTCCATCATAACATTCCCTCTCAACATATATAAATGATCTGAAAAGTCTCGTATGATTTAAAATAGTCCCCAATCAAATTTGATTTTTTTGACCTAAACTAGTGTATAATATACTACGATTTTTGACCGAAACTTGAATTTCGAAAAGTTTAATAGAATAAAATTTTCAGATGATTTTTTTTTGCATAGAATTCCATCATAACATTCCTTCTCAACATATATAAATAGTCTGAAAAGTCTCGTATCATTTAAAATAGTCCCCAATTAAATTTGATTTTTTTGACCGAAACTAGTGTATAATATACTTCAATTTTTGACCGAAACTTGCATTTCGAAAAGTTTTTTAGAATCTAGTTTTCAGATGATTTTTTACATGGACTTCTATCATAACCTTCCCTCTTAACATATATAAATGATCTGAAAAGACTCGTATCATTTCAAATATTCCACAATTAAATTTGATTTTTTTACCGAAATTAGTGTATATTATACTACGATTTTTGACCGAAACTTGCATTTCGAAACGTTTTATTGAATCTAATTTTCAGATGATTTTTTGCATGGACTTCCATCATAACCTTCCCTCTTAACATATATAAATGATCTGAAAAGTCTCGTATCGTTTCAAATAGTTCACAATTAAATTTTATTTTTTGACCGAAATTAGTGTATAATATACTACGATTTTTGACCGAAACTTGCATTTCAAAAAGTTTTATAGAATCTAGTTTTCAGATGATTTTTTGCATGGACTTCCATCATAACCTTCCCTCTTAACATATATAAATGATCTGAAAAGTCTCGTATCATTTCAAATAGTCCCCAATCAAATTTGATTTTTTTTGACCGAAACTAATGTATAATATACTACGATTTTTTACCGAAACTTGCATTTCGAAAAGTTTAATAGAATCTTATTTTCAGATGATTTTTTTTGGTTGGACTTCCATCATAACATTCCCTCTCAACATATATAAATGATCTGAAAAGTCTCGTATCATTTAAAATAGTCCCCAATCAAATTTGATTTTTTTGACCTAAACTAGTGTATAATATACTACGATTTTTGACCGAAACATGAATTTCGAAAAGTTTAATAGAATAAAATTTTCAGATGATTTTTTTTGCATGGAATTCCATCATAACATTCCTTCTCAACATATATAAATAGTCTAAAAAGTCTCGTATCATTTAAAATAGTCCCCAATTAAATTTGATTTTTTTGACCGAAACTAGTGTATAATATACTTCAATTTTTGACCGAAACTTGCATTTCGAAAAGTTTTTTAGAATCTAGTTTTCAGATGATTTTTTACATGGACTTCTATCATAACCATCCCTCTTAACATATATAAATGATCTGAAAAGACTCGTATCATTTCAAATATTCCACAATTAAATTTGATTTTTTTACCGAAATTAGTGTATATTATACTACGATTTTTGACCGAAACTTGCATTTCGAAACGTTTTATTGAATCTAATTTTCAGATGATTTTTTGCATGGACTTCCATCATAACCTTCCCTCTTAACATATATAAATGATCTGAAAAGTCTCGTATCGTTTCAAATAGTTCACAATTAAATTTTATTTTTTGACCGAAATTAGTGTATAATATACTACGATTTTTGACCGAAACTTGCATTTCGAAAAGTTTTATAGAATCTAGTTTTCAGATGATTTTTTGCATGGACTTCCATCATAACCTTCCCTCTTAACATATATAAATGATCTGAAAAGTCTCGTATCATTTCAAATAGTCCCCAATCAAATTTGATTGTTTTTGACCGAAACTAATGTATAATATACTACGATTTTTTACCGAAACTTGCATTTCGAAAAGTTTAATAGAATCTTATTTTCAGATGATTTTTTTTGCTTGGACTTCCATCATAACATTCCCTCTCAACATATATAAATGATCTGAAAAGTCTCGTATCATTTAAAATAGTCCCCAATCAAATCTGATTTTTTTGACCTAAACTAGTGTATAATATACTACGATTTTTGACCGAAACATGAATTTCGAAAAGTTTAATAGAATAAAATTTTCAGATGATTTTTTTTTGCATGGAATTCCATCATAACATTCCTTCTCAACATATATAAATAGTCTGAAAAGTCTCGTATCATTTAAAATAGTCCCCAATTAAATTTGATTTTTTTGACCGAAACTAGTGTATAATATACTTCAATTTTTGACCGAAACTTGCATTTCGAAAAGTTTTTTAGAATCTAGTTTTCAGATGATTTTTTACATGGACTTCTATCATAACCTTCCCTCTTAACATATATAAATGATCTGAAAAGACTCGTATCATTTCAAATATTCCACAATTAAATTTGATTTTTTTACCGAAATTAGTGTATATTATTCTACGATTTTTGACCGAAACTTGCATTTCGAAAAGTTTTATTGAATCTAATTTTCAGAAGATTTTTTGCATGGACTTCCATCATAACCTTCCCTCTTAACATATATAAATGATCTGAAAAGTCTCGTATCGTTTCAAATAGTTCACAATTAAATTTTATTTTTTGACCGAAATTAGTGTATAATATACTACGATTTTTGACCGAAACTTGCATTTCGAAAAGTTTTATAGAATCTAGTTTTCAGATGATTTTTTGCATGGACTTCCATCATAACCTTCCCTCTTAACATATATAAATGATCTGAAAAGTCTCGTATCATTTCAAATAGTCCCCAATCAAATTTGATTTTTTTTGACCGAAACTAATGTATAATATACTACGATTTTTTACCGAAACTTGCATTTCGAAAAGTTTAATAGAATCTTATTTTCAGATGATTTTTTTTGCTTGGACTTCCATCATAACATTCCCTCTCAACATATATAAATGATCTGAAAAGTCTCGTATCATTTAAAATAGTCCCCAATCAAATTTGATTTTTTTGACCTAAACTAGTGTATAATATACTACGATTTTTGACCGAAACATGAATTTCGAAAAGTTTAATAGAATAAAATTTTCAGATGATTTTTTTTTGCATGGAATTCCATCATAACATTCCTTCTCAACATATATAAATAGTCTGAAAAGTCTCGTATCATTTAAAATAGTCCCCAATTAAATTTGATTTTTTTGACCGAAACTAGTGTATAATATACTTCAATTTTTGACCGAAACTTGCATTTCGAAAAATTTTTTAGAATCTAGTTTTCAGATGATTTTTTACATGGACTTCTATCATAACCTTCCCTCTTAACATATATAAATGATCTGAAAAGACTCGTATCATTTCAAATATTCCACAATTAAATTTGATTTTTTTACCGAAATTAGTGTATATTATACTACGATTTTTGACCGAAACTTGCATTTCGAAACGTTTTATTGAATCTAATTTTCAGATGATTTTTTGCATGGACTTCCATCATAACCTTCCCTCTTAACATATATAAATGATCTGAAAAGTCTCGTATCGTTTCAAATAGTTCACAATTAAATTTTATTTTTTGACCGAAATTAGTGTATAATATACTACGATTTTTGACCGAAACTTGCATTTCGAAAAGTTTTATAGAATCTAGTTTTCAGATGATTTTTTGCATGGACTTCCATCATAACCTTCCCTCTTAACATATATAAATGATCTGAAAAGTCTCGTATCATTTCAAATAGTCCCCAATCAAATTTGATTGTTTTTGACCGAAACTAATGTATAATATACTACGATTTTTTACCGAAACTTGCATTTCGAAAAGTTTAATAGAATCTTATTTTCAGATGATTTTTTTTGCTTGGACTTCCATCATAACATTCCCTCTCAACATATATAAATGATCTGAAAAGTCTCGTATCATTTAAAATAGTCCCCAATCAAATCTGATTTTTTTGACCTAAACTAGTGTATAATATACTACGATTTTTGACCGAAACATGAATTTCGAAAAGTTTAATAGAATAAAATTTTCAGATGATTTTTTTTTGCATGGAATTCCATCATAACATTCCTTCTCAACATATATAAATAGTCTGAAAAGTCTCGTATCATTTAAAATAGTCCCCAATTAAATTTGATTTTTTTGACCGAAACTAGTGTATAATATACTTCAATTTTTGACCGAAACTTGCATTTCGAAAAAATTTTTAGAATCTAGTTTTCAGATGATTTTTTACATGGACTTCTATCATAACCTTCCCTCTTAACATATATAAATGATCTGAAAAGACTCGTATCATTTCAAATATTCCACAATTAAATTTGATTTTTTTTACCGAAATTAGTGTATATTATACTACGATTTTTGACCGAAACTTGCATTTCGAAAAGTTTTATTGAATCTAATTTTCAGAAGATTTTTTGCATGGACTTCCATCATAACCTTCCCTCTTAACATATATAAATGATCTGAAAAGTCTCGTATCATTTCAAATAGTTCACAATTAAATTTTATTTTTTGACCGAAATTAGTGTATAATATACTACTATTTTTGACCGAAACTTGCATTTCGAAAAGTTTTATAGAATCTAGTTTTCAGATGATTTTTTGCATGGACTTCCATCATAACCTTCCCTCTTAACATATATAAATGATCTGAAAAGTCTCATATCATTTCAAATAGTCCCCAATCAAATTTGATTTTTTTGGACCGAAACTAGTGTATAATATACTACGATTTTTTACCGAAACTTGCATTTCGAAAAGTTTAATAGAATCTTATTTTCAGATGATTTTTTTTGCATGGACTTCCAACATAACATTCCCTCTCAACATATATAAATGATCTGAAATTACTCGTATCATTTAAAATATTCCCCAATCAAATTTGATTTTTTTGACCTAAACTAGTGTATAATATACTACGATTTTTGACCGAAACATGAATTTCGAAAAGTTTAATAGAATAAAATTTTCAGATGATTTTTTTTTGCATGGAATTCCATCATAACATTCCTTCTCAACATATATAAATAGTCTGAAAAGTCTCGTATCATTTAAAATAGTCCCCAATTAAATTTGATTTTTTTGACCGAAACTAGTGTATAATATACTTCAATTTTTGACCGAAACTTGCATTTCGAAAAATTTTTTAGAATCTAGTTTTCAGATGATTTTTTACATGGACTTCTATCATAACCTTCCCTCTTAACATATATAAATGATCTGAAAAGACTCGTATCATTTCAAATATTCCACAATTAAATTTGATTTTTTTACCGAAATTAGTGTATATTATACTACGATTTTTGACCGAAACTTGCATTTCGAAACGTTTTATTGAATCTAATTTTCAGATGATTTTTTGCATGGACTTCCATCATAACCTTCCCTCTTAACATATATAAATGATCTGAAAAGTCTCGTATCGTTTCAAATAGTTCACAATTAAATTTTATTTTTTGACCGAAATTAGTGTATAATATACTACGATTTTTGACCGAAACTTGCATTTCGAAAAGTTTTATAGAATCTAGTTTTCAGATGATTTTTTGCATGGACTTCCATCATAACCTTCCCTCTTAACATATATAAATGATCTGAAAAGTCTCGTATCATTTCAAATAGTCCCCAATCAAATTTGATTGTTTTTGACCGAAACTAATGTATAATATACTACGATTTTTTACCGAAACTTGCATTTCGAAAAGTTTAATAGAATCTTATTTTCAGATGATTTTTTTTGCTTGGACTTCCATCATAACATTCCCTCTCAACATATATAAATGATCTGAAAAGTCTCGTATCATTTAAAATAGTCCCCAATCAAATCTGATTTTTTTGACCTAAACTAGTGTATAATATACTACGATTTTTGACCGAAACATGAATTTCGAAAAGTTTAATAGAATAAAATTTTCAGATGATTTTTTTTTGCATGGAATTCCATCATAACATTCCTTCTCAACATATATAAATAGTCTGAAAAGTCTCGTATCATTTAAAATAGTCCCCAATTAAATTTGATTTTTTTGACCGAAACTAGTGTATAATATACTTCAATTTTTGACCGAAACTTGCATTTCGAAAAAATTTTTAGAATCTAGTTTTCAGATGATTTTTTACATGGACTTCTATCATAACCTTCCCTCTTAACATATATAAATGATCTGAAAAGACTCGTATCATTTCAAATATTCCACAATTAAATTTGATTTTTTTTACCGAAATTAGTGTATATTATACTACGATTTTTGACCGAAACTTGCATTTCGAAAAGTTTTATTGAATCTAATTTTCAGAAGATTTTTTGCATGGACTTCCATCATAACCTTCCCTCTTAACATATATAAATGATCTGAAAAGTCTCGTATCATTTCAAATAGTTCACAATTAAATTTTATTTTTTGACCGAAATTAGTGTATAATATACTACTATTTTTGACCGAAACTTGCATTTCGAAAAGTTTTATAGAATCTAGTTTTCAGATGATTTTTTGCATGGACTTCCATCATAACCTTCCCTCTTAACATATATAAATGATCTGAAAAGTCTCATATCATTTCAAATAGTCCCCAATCAAATTTGATTTTTTTGGACCGAAACTAGTGTATAATATACTACGATTTTTTACCGAAACTTGCATTTCGAAAAGTTTAATAGAATCTTATTTTTAGATGATTTTTTTTGCATGGACTTCCAACATAACATTCCCTCTCAACATATATAAATGATCTGAAATTACTCGTATCATTTAAAATATTCCCCAATCAAATTTGATTTTTTTTAACTAAACTAGTGTATAATATACTACGATTTTTGACCGAAACTTGAATTTCGAAAAGTTTAATAGAATAAAATTTTCAGATGATTTTTTTGCATGGACTTCCATTATAACATTACCTCTCAACATATATAAATGATCTGAAAAGTCTCGTATCATTTAATATAGTCCCCAATTAAATTTGATTTTTTTGATCGAAACTAGTGTATAATATACTTCAATTTTTGACCGAAACTTGCATTTCGAAAAGTTTTTTAGAATCTAGTTTTCAGATGATTTGTTACATGGACTTCTATCATAACCTTCCCTCTTAACATATATAAATGATCTGAAAAGACTCGTATCATTTCAAATATTCCACAATTAAATTTGATTTTTTTACCGAAATTAGTGTATATTATACTACGATTTTTGACCGAAACTTGCATTTCGAAACGTTTTATTGAATCTAATTTTCAGATGATTTTTTGCATGGACTTCCATCATAACCTTCCCTCTTAACATATATAAATGATCTGAAAAGTCTCGTATCGTTTCAAATAGTTCACAACTAAATTTTATTTTTTGACCGAAATTAGTGTATAATATACTACGATTTTTGACCGAAACTTGCATTTCGAAAAGTTTTATAGAATCTAGTTTTCAGATGATTTTTTGCATGGACTTCCATCATAACCTTCCCTCTTAACATATATAAATGATCTTAAAAGTATCGTATCATTTCAAATAGTCCCCAATCAAATTTGATTTTTTTTGACCGAAACTAATGTATAATATACTACGATTTTTTACCTAAACTTGCATTTCGAAAAGTTTAATAGAATCTTATTTTCAGATGATTTTTTTTGCTTGGACTTCCATCATAACATTCCCTCTCAACATATATAAATGATCTGAAAAGTCTCGTATCATTTAAAATAGTCCCCAATCAAATTTGATTTTTTTGACCTATCTAGTGTATAATATACTACGATTTTTGACCGAAACATGAATTTCGAAAAGTTTAATAGAATAAAATTTTCAGATGATTTTTTTTGCATGGAATTCCATCATAACATTCCTTCTCAACATATATAAATAGTCTAAAAAGTCTCGTATCATTTAAAATAGTCCCCAATTAAATTTGATTTTTTTGACCGAAACTAGTGTATAATATACTTCAATTTTTGACCGAAACTTGCATTTCGAAAAGTTTTTTAGAATCTAGTTTTCAGATGATTTTTTACATGGACTTCTATCATAACCTTCCCTCTTAACATATATAAATGATCTGAAAAGACTCGTATCATTTCAAATATTCCACAATTAAATTTGATTTTTTTACCGAAATTAGTGTATATTATACTACGATTTTTGACCGAAACTTGCATTTCGAAAAGTTTTATTGAATCTAATTTTCAGAAGATTTTTTGCATGGACTTCCATCATAACCTTCCCTCTTAACATATATAAATGATCTGAAAAGTCTCGTATCGTTTCAAATAGTTCACAATTAAATTTTATTTTTTGACCGAAATTAGTGTATAATATACTACGATTTTTGACCGAAACTTGCATTTCGAAAAGTTTTATAGAATCTAGTTTTCAGATGATTTTTTGCATGGACTTCCATCATAACCTTCCCTCTTAACATATATAAATGATCTGAAAAGTCTCGTATCATTTCAAATAGTCCCCAATCAAATTTGATTTTTTTTTACCGAAACTAATGTATAATATACTACGATTTTTTACCGAAACTTGCATTTCGAAAAGTTTAATAGAATCTTATTTTCAGATGATTTTTTTTGCTTGGACTTCCATCATAACATTCCCTCTCAACATATATAAATGATCTGAAAAGTCTCGTATCATTTAAAATAGTCCGCAATCAAATTTGATTTTTTTGACCTAAACTAGTGTATAATATACTACGATTTTTGACCGAAACATGAATTTCGAAAAGTTTAATAGAATAAAATTTTCAGATGATTTTTTTTGCATGGATTTCCATCATAACATTCCTTCTCAACATATATAAATAGTCTGAAAAGTCTCGTATCATTTAAAATAGTCCCCAATTAAATTTGATTTTTTTGACCGAAACTAGTGTATAATATACTTCAATTTTTGACCGAAACTTGCATTTCGAAAAGTTTTTTAGAATCTAGTTTTCAGATGATTTTTTACATGGACTTCTATCATAACCTTCCCTCTTAACATATATAAATGATCTGAAAAGACTCGTATCATTTCAAATATTCCACAATTAAATTTGATTTTTTTACCGAAATTAGTGTATATTATACTACGATTTTTGACCGAAACTTGCATTTCGAAAAGTTTTATTGAATCTAATTTTCAGAAGATTTTTTGCATGGACTTCCATCATAACCTTCCCTCTTAACATATATAAATGATCTGAAAAGTCTCGTATCGTTTCAAATAGTTCACAATTAAATTTTATTTTTTGACCGAAATTAGTGTATAATATACTACGATTTTTGACCGAAACTTGCATTTCGAAAAGTTTTAAAGAATCTAGTTTTCAGCTGATTTTTTGCATGGACTTCCATCATAACCTTCCCTCTTAACATATATAAATGATCTGAAAAGTCTCGTATCATTTCAAATAGTCCCCAATAAAATTTGATTTTTTTTGACCGAAACTAATGTATAATATACTACAATTTTTTACCGGAACATGCATTTCGAAAAGTTTAATAGAATCTTATTTTCAGATGATTTTTTTTTGCTTGGACTTCCATCATAACATTCCCTCTCAACATATATAAATGATCTGAAAAGTCTCGTATGATTTAAAATAGTCCCCAATCAAATTTGATTTTTTTGACCTAAACTAGTGTATAATATACTACGATTTTTGACCGAAACATGAATTTCGAAAAGTTTAATAGAATAAAATTTTCAGATGATTTTTTTTGCATGGAATTCCATCATAACATTCCTTCTCAACATATATAAATAGTCTGAAAAGTCTCGTATCATTTAAAATAGTCCCCAATTAAATTTGATTTTTTTGACCGAAACTAGTGTATAATATACTTCAATTTTTGACCGAAACTTGCATTTCGAAAAGTTTTTTAGAATCTAGTTTTCAGATGATTTGTTACATGGACTTCTATCATAACCTTCCCTCTTAACATATATAAATGATCTGAAAAGACTCGTATCATTTCAAATATTCCACAATTAAATTTGATTTTTTTACCGAAATTAGTGTATATTATACTACGATTTTTGACCGAAACTTGCATTTCGAAACGTTTTATTGAATCTAATTTTCAGATGATTTTTTGCATGGACTTCCATCATAACCTTCCCTCTTAACATATATAAATGATCTGAAAAGTCTCGTATCGTTTCAAATAGTTCACAATTAAATTTTATTTTTTGACCGAAATTAGTGTATAATATACTACGATTTTTGACCGAAACTTGCATTTCGAAAAGTTTTATAGAATCTAGTTTTCAGATGATTTTTTGCATGGACTTCCATCATAACCTTCCCTCTTAACATATATAAATGATCTTAAAAGTATCGTATCATTTCAAATAGTCCCCAATCAAATTTGATTTTTTTTTACCGAAACTAATGTATAATATACTACGATTTTTTACCGAAACTTGCATTTCGAAAAGTTTAATAGAATCTTATTTTCAGATGATTTTTTTTGCTTGGACTTCCATCATAACATTCCCTCTCAACATATATAAATGATCTGAAAGTCTCGTATCATTTAAAATAGTCCGCAATCAAATTTGATTTTTTTGACCTAAACTAGTGTATAATATACTACGATTTTTGACCGAAACATGAATTTCGAAAAGTTTAATAGAATAAAATTTTCAGATGATTTTTTTTGCATGGATTTCCATCATAACATTCCTTCTCAACATATATAAATAGTCTGAAAAGTCTCGTATCATTTAAAATAGTCCCCAATTAAATTTGATTTTTTTGACCGAAACTAGTGTATAATATACTTCAATTTTTGACCGAAACTTGCATTTCGAAAAGTTTTTTAGAATCTAGTTTTCAGATGATTTTTTACATGGACTTCTATCATAACCTTCCCTCTTAACATATATAAATGATCTGAAAAGACTCGTATCATTTCAAATATTCCACAATTAAATTTGATTTTTTTACCGAAATTAGTGTATATTATACTACGATTTTTGACCGAAACTTGCATTTCGAAAAGTTTTATTGAATCTAATTTTCAGAAGATTTTTTGCATGGACTTCCATCATAACCTTCCCTCTTAACATATATAAATGATCTGAAAAGTCTCGTATCGTTTCAAATAGTTCACAATTAAATTTTATTTTTTGACCGAAATTAGTGTATAATATACTACGATTTTTGACCGAAACTTGCATTTCGAAAAGTTTTATAGAATCTAGTTTTCAGCTGATTTTTTGCATGGACTTCCATCATAACCTTCCCTCTTAACATATATAAATGATCTGAAAAGTCTCGTATCATTTCAAATAGTCCCCAATAAAATTTGATTTTTTTTGACCGAAACTAATGTATAATATACTACAATTTTTTACCGGAACATGCATTTCGAAAAGTTTAATAGAATCTTATTTTCAGATGATTTTTTTTTGCTTGGACTTCCATCATAACATTCCCTCTCAACATATATAAATGATCTGAAAAGTCTCGTATGATTTAAAATAGTCCCCAATCAAATTTGATTTTTTTGACCTAAACTAGTGTATAATATACTACGATTTTTGACCGAAACATGAATTTCGAAAAGTTTAATAGAATAAAATTTTCAGATGATTTTATTTGCATGGAATTCCATCATAACATTCCTTCTCAACATATATAAATAGTCTGAAAAGTCTCGTATCATTTAAAATAGTCCCCAATTAAATTTGATTTTTTTGACCGAAACTAGTGTATAATATACTTCAATTTTTGACCGAAACTTGCATTTCGAAAAGTTTTTTAGAATCTAGTTTTCAGATGATTTGTTACATGGACTTCTATCATAACCTTCCCTCTTAACATATATAAATGATCTGAAAAGACTCGTATCATTTCAAATATTCCACAATTAAATTTGATTTTTTTACCGAAATTAGTGTATATTATACTACGATTTTTGACCGAAACTTGCATTTCGAAACGTTTTATTGAATCTAATTTTCAGATGATTTTTTGCATGGACTTCCATCATAACCTTCCCTCTTAACATATATAAATGATCTGAAAAGTCTCGTATCGTTTCAAATAGTTCACAATTAAATTTTATTTTTTGACCGAAATTAGTGTATAATATACTACGATTTTTGACCGAAACTTGCATTTCGAAAAGTTTTATAGAATCTAGTTTTCAGATGATTTTTTGCATGGACTTCCATCATAACCTTCCCTCTTAACATATATAAATGATCTTAAAAGTATCGTATCATTTCAAATAGTCCCCAATCAAATTTGATTTTTTTTGACCGAAACTAATGTATAATATACTACGATTTTTTACCTAAACTTGCATTTCGAAAAGTTTAATAGAATCTTATTTTCAGATGATTTTTTTTGCTTGGACTTCCATCATAACATTCCCTCTCAACATATATAAATGATCTGAAAAGTCTCGTATCATTTAAAATAGTCCCCAATCAAATTTGATTTTTTTGACCTATCTAGTGTATAATATACTACGATTTTTGACCGAAACATGAATTTCGAAAAGTTTAATAGAATAAAATTTTCAGATGATTTTTTTTGCATGGAATTCCATCATAACATTCCTTCTCAACATATATAAATAGTCTAAAAAGTCTCGTATCATTTAAAATAGTCCCCAATTAAATTTGATTTTTTTGACCGAAACTAGTGTATAATATACTTCAATTTTTGACCGAAACTTGCATTTCGAAAAGTTTTTTAGAATCTAGTTTTCAGATGATTTTTTACATGGACTTCTATCATAACCTTCCCTCTTAACATATATAAATGATCTGAAAAGACTCGTATCATTTCAAATATTCCACAATTAAATTTGATTTTTTTACCGAAATTAGTGTATATTATACTACGATTTTTGACCGAAACTTGCATTTCGAAAAGTTTTATTGAATCTAATTTTCAGAAGATTTTTTGCATGGACTTCCATCATAACCTTCCCTCTTAACATATATAAATGATCTGAAAAGTCTCGTATCGTTTCAAATAGTTCACAATTAAATTTTATTTTTTGACCGAAATTAGTGTATAATATACTACGATTTTTGACCGAAACTTGCATTTCGAAAAGTTTTATAGAATCTAGTTTTCAGATGATTTTTTGCATGGACTTCCATCATAACCTTCCCTCTTAACATATATAAATGATCTGAAAAGTCTCGTATCATTTCAAATAGTCCCCAATCAAATTTGATTTTTTTTTACCGAAACTAATGTATAATATACTACGATTTTTTACCGAAACTTGCATTTCGAAAAGTTTAATAGAATCTTATTTTCAGATGATTTTTTTTGCTTGGACTTCCATCATAACATTCCCTCTCAACATATATAAATGATCTGAAAAGTCTCGTATCATTTAAAATAGTCCGCAATCAAATTTGATTTTTTTGACCTAAACTAGTGTATAATATACTACGATTTTTGACCGAAACATGAATTTCGAAAAGTTTAATAGAATAAAATTTTCAGATGATTTTTTTTGCATGGATTTCCATCATAACATTCCTTCTCAACATATATAAATAGTCTGAAAAGTCTCGTATCATTTAAAAGAGTCCCCAATTAAATTTGATTTTTTTGACCGAAACTAGTGTATAATATACTTCAATTTTTGACCGAAACTTGCATTTCGAAAAGTTTTTTAGAATCTAGTTTTCAGATGATTTTTTACATGGACTTCTATCATAACCTTCCCTCTTAACATATATAAATGATCTGAAAAGACTCGTATCATTTCAAATATTCCACAATTAAATTTGATTTTTTTACCGAAATTAGTGTATATTATACTACGATTTTTGACCGAAACTTGCATTTCGAAAAGTTTTATTGAATCTAATTTTCAGAAGATTTTTTGCATGGACTTCCATCATAACCTTCCCTCTTAACATATATAAATGATCTGAAAAGTCTCGTATCGTTTCAAATAGTTCACAATTAAATTTTATTTTTTGACCGAAATTAGTGTATAATATACTACGATTTTTGACCGAAACTTGCATTTCGAAAAGTTTTATAGAATCTAGTTTTCAGCTGATTTTTTGCATGGACTTCCATCATAACCTTCCCTCTTAACATATATAAATGATCTGAAAAGTCTCGTATCATTTCAAATAGTCCCCAATAAAATTTGATTTTTTTTGACCGAAACTAATGTATAATATACTACAATTTTTTACCGGAACATGCATTTCGAAAAGTTTAATAGAATCTTATTTTCAGATGATTTTTTTTTGCTTGGACTTCCATCATAACATTCCCTCTCAACATATATAAATGATCTGAAAAGTCTCGTATGATTTAAAATAGTCCCCAATCAAATTTGATTTTTTTGACCTAAACTAGTGTATAATATACTACGATTTTTGACCGAAACATGAATTTCGAAAAGTTTAATAGAATAAAATTTTCAGATGATTTTTTTTGCATGGAATTCCATCATAACATTCCTTCTCAACATATATAAATAGTCTGAAAAGTCTCGTATCATTTAAAATAGTCCCCAATTAAATTTGATTTTTTTGACCGAAACTAGTGTATAATATACTTCAATTTTTGACCGAAACTTGCATTTCGAAAAGTTTTTTAGAATCTAGTTTTCAGATGATTTTTTACATGGACTTCTATCATAACCTTCCCTCTTAACATATATAAATGATCTGAAAAGACTCGTATCATTTCAAATATTCCACAATTAAATTTGATTTTTTTACCGAAATTAGTGTATATTATACTACGATTTTTGACCGAAACTTGCATTTCGAAAAGTTTTATTGAATCTAATTTTCAGAAGATTTTTTGCATGGACTTCCATCATAACCTTCCCTCTTAACATATATAAATGATCTGAAAAGTCTCGTATCATTTCAAATAGTTCACAATTAAATTTTATTTTTTGACCGAAATTAGTGTATAATATACTACGATTTTTGACCGAAACTTGCATTTCGAAAAGTTTTATAGAATCTAGTTTTCAGATGATTTTTTGCATGGACTTCCATCATAACCTTCCCTCTTAACATATATAAATGATCTGAAAAGTCTCGTATCATTTCAAATAGTCCCCAATCAAATTTGATTTTTTTGGACCGAAACTAGTGTATAATATACTACGATTTTTTACCGAAACTTGCATTTCGAAAAGTTTAATAGAATCTTATTTTTAGATGATTTTTTTTGCATGGACTTCCAACATAACATTCCCTCTCAACATATATAAATGATCTGAAAAGACTCGTATCATTTAAAATATTCCCCAATCAAATTTGATTTTTTTTAACTAAACTTGTGTATAATATACTACGATTTTTGACCGAAACTTGAATTTCGAAAAGTTTAATAGAATAAAATTTTCAGATGATTTTTTTGCATGGACTTCCATCATAACATTACCTCTCAACATATATAAATGATCTGAAAAGTCTCGTATCATTTAATATAGTCCCCAATTAAATTTGATTTTTTTGATCGAAACTAGTGTATAATATACTTCAATTTTTGACCGAAACTTGCATTTCGAAAAGTTTTTTGGAATCTAGTTTTCAGATGATTTTTTACATGGACTTCTATCATAACCTTCCCTCTTAACATATATAAATGATCTGAAAAGTCTTGTATCATTTCAAATATTCAACAATTAAATTTGATTTTTTTACCGAAATTAGTGTATAATATACTACGATTTTTGACCGAAACTTGCATTTCGAAAAGTTTTATTGAATCTAATTTTCAGATGATTTTTTGCATGGACTTCCATCATAACCTTCCCTCTTAACATATATAAATGATCTGAAAAGTCTCGTATCGTTTCAAATAGTTCACAATTAAATTTAATTTTTTGACCGAAATTAGTGTATAATATACTACGATTTTTGACCGAAACTTGCATTTCGAAAAGTTTTATAGAATCTAGTTTTCAGATGATTTTTTGCATGGACTTCCATCATAACCTTCCCTCTTAACATATATAAATGATCTGAAAAGTCTCGTATCATTTCAAATAGTCCCCAATCAAATTTGATTTTTTTTGACCGAAACTAATGTATAATATACTACGATTTTTTACCGAAACTTGCATTTCGAAAAGTTTAATAGAATCTTATTTTCAGATGATTTTTTTTGCTTGGACTTCCATCATAACATTCCCTCTCAACATATATAAATGATCTGAAAAGTCTCGTATCATTTAAAATAGTCCCCAATCAAATTTGATTTTTTTGACCTAAACTAGTGTATAATATACTACGATTTTTGACCGAAACATGAATTTCGAAAAGTTTAATAGAATAAAATTTTCAGATGATTTTTTTTGCATGGAATTCCATCATAACATTCCTTCTCAACATATATAAATAGTCTGAAAAGTCTCGTATCATTTAAAATAGTCCCCAATTAAATTTGATTTTTTTGACCGAAACTAGTGTATAATATACTTCAATTTTTGACCGAAACTTGCATTTCGAAAAGTTTTTTAGAATCTAGTTTTCAGATGATTTTTTACATGGACTTCTATCATAACCTTCCCTCTTAACATATATAAATGATCTGAAAAGACTTGTATCATTTCAAATATTCCACAATTAAATTTGATTTTTTTACCGAAATTAGTGTATATTATACTACGATTTTTGACCGAAACTTGCATTTCGAAAAGTTTTATTGAATCTAATTTTCAGAAGATTTTTTGCATGGACTTCCATCATACCCTTCCCTCTTAACATATATAAATGTTCTGAAAAGTCTCGTATCATTTCAAATAGTTCACAATTAAATTTTTTTTTGACCGAAATTAGTGTATAATATACTACGATTTTTGACCGTAACTTGCATTTCGAAAAGTTTTATAGAATCTAGTTTTCAGATGATTTTTTGCATGGACTTCCATCATAACCTTCCCTCTTAACATATATAAATGATCTGAAAAGTCTCGTATCATTTCAAATAGTCCCCAATCAAATTTGATTTTTTTGGACCGAAACTAGTGTATAATATACTACGATTTTTTACCGAAACTTGTATTTCGAAAAGTTTAATAGAATCTTATTTTTAGATGATTTTTTTTGCATGGACTTCCAACATAACATTCCCTCTCAACATATATAAATGATCTGAAAAGACTCGTATCATTTAAAATATTCCCCAATCAAATTTGATTTTTTTTAACTAAACTAGTGTATAATATACTACGATTTTTGACCGAAACTTGAATTTCGAAAAGTTTAATAGAATAAAATTTTCAGATGATTTTTTTGCATGGACTTCCATCATAACATTACCTCTCAACATATATAAATGATCTGAAAAGTCTCGTATCATTTAATATAGTCCCCAATTAAATTTGATTTTTTTGACCGAAACTAGTGTATAATATACTTCAATTTTTGACCGAAACTTGCATTTCGAAAAGTTTTTTAGAATCTAGTTTTCAGATGATTTTCTACATGGACTTCTATCATAACCTTCCCTCTTAACATATATAAATGATCTGAAAAGTCTCGTATCATTTCAAATATTCAAAAATTAAATTTGATTTTTTTACTGAAATTAGTGTATAATATACTACGATTTTTGACCGAAACTTGGATTTCGAAAAGTTTTATAGAATCTAGTATTCAGATGATTTTGGACTTCCATCATAACCTTCCCTCTTAACATATATAAATGATCTGAAAAGTCTCGTATCATTTCAAATAGTCCCCAATCAAATTTGATTTTTTTAGACCGAAACTAGTGTATAATATACTACGATTTTTTACCGAAACTTGCATTTCGAAAAGTTTAATAGAATCTTATTTTTAGATGATTTTTTTTGCATGGACTTCCAACATAACATTCCCTCTCAACATATATAAATGATCTGAAAAGACTCGTATCATTTAAAATATTCCCCAATCAAATTTGATTTTTTTAAACTAAACTAGAGTATAATATACTACGATTTTTGACCGAAACTTGAATTTCGAAAAGTTTAATAGAATAAAATTTTCAGATGATTTTTTTGCATGGACTTCCATCATAACATTACCTCTCAACATATATAAATGATCTGAAAAGTCTCGTATCATTTAATATAGTCCCCAATTAAATTTGATTTTTTTGACCGAAACTAGTGTATAATATACTTCAATTTTTGACCGAAACTTGCATTTTGAAATGTTTTTTAGAATCTAGTTTTCAGATGATTTTTTACATGGACTTCTATCACAACCTTCCCTCTTAACATATATAAATGATCTGAAAAGTCTAGTATCATTTCAAATATTCAACAATTCAATTTGATTTTTTTACCGAAATTAGTGTATAATATACTACGATTTTTGACCGAAACTTGCATTTCGAAAAGTTTTATAGAATCTAGTATTCAGATGATTTTTTGCATGGACTTCCATCATAACCTTCCCTCTTAACATATATAAATGATCTGAAAAGTCTCGTATCATTTCAAATAGTCCCCAATCAAATTTGATTTTTTTGGACCGAAACTAGTGTATAATATACTACGATTTTTTACCGAAACTTGCATTTCGAAATGTTTAATAGAATCTTATTTTTAGATGATTTTTTTACCATGGACTTCCAACATAACATTCCCTCTCAAAATATATAAATGATCTGAAAAGATTCGTATCATTTAAAATATTCCCCAATCAAATTTGATTTTTTTAAACTAAACTAGTGTATAATATACTACGATTTTTGACCGAAACTTGAATTTCGAAAAGTTTAATAGAATAAAATTTTCAGATGATTTTTTTGCATGGACTTCCATCATAACATTACCTCTCAACATATATAAATGATCTGAAAAGTCTCGTATCATTTAATATAGTCCCCAATTAAATTTGATTTTTTTGACCGAAACTAGTGTATAATATACTTCAATTTTTGACCGAAACTTGCATTTCGAAAAGTTTTTTAGAATCTAGTTTTCAGATGATTTTTTACATGGACTTCTATCACAACCTTCCCTCTTAACATATATA
This sequence comes from Lathyrus aphaca, assembly GCA_963966055.1. Lineage (NCBI taxonomy): Eukaryota > Viridiplantae > Streptophyta > Magnoliopsida > Fabales > Fabaceae > Lathyrus > Lathyrus aphaca. Next base: position 597,671,675 of record OZ014521.1, on the reverse strand, counting down.
AATGATCTGAAAAGTCTAGTATCATTTCAAATATTCAACAATTAAATTTGATTTTTTTACCGAAATTAGTGTATAATATACTACGATTTTTGACCGAAACTTGCATTTCGAAAAGTTTTATAGAATCTAGTATTCAGATGATTTTTTGCATGGACTTCCATCATAACCTTCCCTCTTAACATATATAAATGATCTGAAAAGTCTCGTATCATTTCAAATAGTCCCCAATCAAATTTGATTTTTTTGGACCGAAACTAGTGTATAATATACTACGATTTTTTACCGAAACTTGCATTTCGAAATGTTTAATAGAATCTTATTTTAGATGATTTTTTTTCCATGGACTTCCAACATAACATTCCCTCTCAACATATATAAATGATCTGAAAAGATTCGTATCATTTAAAATATTCCCCAATCAAATTTGATTTTTTTAAACTAAACTAGTGTATAATATACTACGATTTTTGACCGAAACTTGAATTTCGAAAAGTTTAATAGAATAAAATTTTCAGATGATTTTTTTGCATGGACTTCCATAATAACATTACCTCTCAACATATATAAATGATCTGAAAAGTCTCGTATCATTTAAAATAGTCCCCAATCAAATTTGATTTTTTTGACCTAAACTAGTGTATAATATACTACGATTTTTGACCGAAACATGAATTTCGAAAAGTTTAATAGAATAAAATTTTCAGATGATTTTTTTTGCATGGAATTCCATCATAACATTCCTTCTCAACATATATAAATAGTCTGAAAAGTCTCGTATCATTTAAAATAGTCCCCAATTAAATTTGATTTTTTTGACCGAAACTAGTGTATAATATACTTCAATTTTTGACCGAAACTTGCATTTCGAAAAGTTTTTTAGAATCTAGTTTTCAGATGATTTTTTACATGGACTTCTATCATAACCTTCCCTCTTAACATATATAAATGATCTGAAAAGACTTGTATCATTTCAAATATTCCACAATTAAATTTGATTTTTTTACCGAAATTAGTGTATATTATACTACGATTTTTGACCGAAACTTGCATTTCGAAAAGTTTTATTGAATCTAATTTTCAGAAGATTTTTTGCATGGACTTCCATCATACCCTTCCCTCTTAACATATATAAATGTTCTGAAAAGTCTCGTATCATTTCAAATAGTTCACAATTAAATTTTTTTTTTGACCGAAATTAGTGTATAATATACTACGATTTTTGACCGTAACTTGCATTTCGAAAAGTTTTATAGAATCTAGTTTTCAGATGATTTTTTGCATGGACTTCCATCATAACCTTCCCTCTTAACATATATAAATGATCTGAAAAGTCTCGTATCATTTCAAATAGTCCCCAATCAAATTTGATTTTTTTGGACCGAAACTAGTGTATTATATACTACGATTTTTTACCGAAACTTGTATTTCGAAAAGTTTAATAGAATCTTATTTTTAGATGATTTTTTTTGCATGGACTTCCAACATAACATTCCCTCTCAACATATATAAATGATCTGAAAAGACTCGTATCATTTAAAATATTCCCCAATCAAATTTGATTTTTTTTAACTAAACTAGTGTATAATATACTACGATTTTTGACCGAAACTTGAATTTCGAAAAGTTTAATAGAATAAAATTTTCAGATGATTTTTTTGCATGGACTTCCATCATAACATTACCTCTCAACATATATAAATGATCTGAAAAGTCTCGTATCATTTAATATAGTCCCCAATTAAATTTGATTTTTTTGACCGAAACTAGTGTATAATATACTTCAATTTTTGACCGAAACTTGCATTTCGAAAAGTTTTTTAGAATCTAGTTTTCAGATGATTTTTTACATGGACTTCTATCATAACCTTCCCTCTTAACATATATAAATGATCTGAAAAGTCTCGTATCATTTCAAATATTCAACAATTAAATTTGATTTTTTTACTGAAATTAGTGTATAATATACTACGATTTTTGACCGAAACTTGGATTTCGAAAAGTTTTATAGAATCTAGTATTCAGATGATTTTGGACTTCCATCATAACCTTCCCTCTTAACATATATAAATGATCTGAAAAGTCTCGTATCATTTCAAATAGTCCCCAATCAAATTTGATTTTTTTAGACCGAAACTAGTGTATAATATACTACGATTTTTTACCGAAACTTGCATTTCGAAAAGTTTAATAGAATCTTATTTTTAGATGATTTTTTTTGCATGGACTTCCAACATAACATTCCCTCTCAACATATATAAATGATCTGAAAAGACTCGTATCATTTAAAATATTCCCCAATCAAATTTGATTTTTTTAAACTAAACTAGAGTATAATATACTACGATTTTTGACCGAAACTTGAATTTCGAAAAGTTTAATAGAATAAAATTTTCAGATGATTTTTTTGCATGGACTTCCATCATAACATTACCTCTCAACATATATAAATGATCTGAAAAGTCTCGTATCATTTAATATAGTCCCCAATTAAATTTGATTTTTTTGACCGAAACTAGTGTATAATATACTTCAATTTTTGACCGAAACTTGCATTTCGAAAAGTTTTTTAGAATCTAGTTTTCAGATGATTTTTTACATGGACTTCTATCACAACCTTCCCTCTTAACATATATAAATGATCTGAAAAGTCTAGTATCATTTCAAATATTCAACAATTAAATTTGATTTTTTTACCGAAATTAGTGTATAATATACTACGATTTTTGACCGAAACTTGCATTTCGAAAAGTTTTATAGAATCTAGTATTCAGATGATTTTTTGCATGGACTTCCATCATAACCTTCCCTCTTAACATATATAAATGATCTGAAAAGTCTCGTATCATTTCAAATAGTCCCCAATCAAATTTGATTTTTTTGGACCGAAACTAGTGTATAATATACTACGATTTTTTACCGAAACTTGCATTTCGAAATGTTTAATAGAATCTTATTTTAGATGATTTTTTTTCCATGGACTTCCAACATAACATTCCCTCTCAACATATATAAATGATCTGAAAAGATTCGTATCATTTAAAATATTCCCCAATCAAATTTGATTTTTTTAAACTAAACTAGTGTATAATATACTACGATTTTTGACCGAAACTTGAATTTCGAAAAGTTTAATAGAATAAAATTTTCAGATGATTTTTTTGCATGGACTTCCATCATAACATTACCTCTCAACATATATAAATGATCTGAAAAGTCTCGTATCATTTAATATAGTCCCCAATTAAATTTGATTTTTTTGACCGAAACTAGTGTATAATATACTTCAATTTTTGACCGAAACTTGCATTTCGAAAAGTTTTTTAGAATCTAGTTTTCAGATGATTTTTTACATGGACTTCTATCATAACCTTCCCTCTTAACATATATAAATGATCTGAAAAGTCTCGTATCATTTCAAATAGTTCACAATTAAATTTAATTTTTTTGACAGAAACTAGTGTATAATATACTACGATTTTTGACCGAAACTTGCATTTCGAAAAGTTTTATAGAATCTAGTTTTCAGATGATTTTTTGCATGGACTTCCATCATAACCTTCCCTCTTAACATATATAAATGATCTGAAAAGTCTCGTATCATTTCAAATAGTCCCCAATAAAATTTGATTTTTTTTTACCGAAACTAATGTATAATATACTACGATTGTTTACCGAAACTTGCATTTCAAAAAGTTTAATAGAATCTTATTTTCAGATGATTTTTTTTGCACGGACTTCCATCATAACATTCCCTCTCAACATATATAAATGATCTGAAAAGTCTCGTATGATTTAAAATAGTCCCCAATCAAATTTGATTTTTTTGACCTAAATTAGTGTATAATAAACTACGATTTTTGACCGAAACTTGAATTTCGAAAAGTTTAATAGAATAAAATTTTCAGATGATTTTTTTTGCATAGAATTCCATCATAACATTCCTTCTCAACATATATAAATAGTCTGAAAAGTCTCGTATCATTTAAAATAGTCCCCAATTAAATTTGATTTTTTTGACCGAAACTAGTGTATAATATACTTCAATTTTTGACCGAAACTTGCATTTCGAAAAGTTTTTTAGAATCTAGTTTTCAGATGATTTTTTACATGGACTTCTATCATAACCTTCCCTCTTAACATATATAAATGATCTGAAAAGACTCGTATCATTTCAAATATTCCACAATTAAATTTTATTTTTTTACCGAAATTAGTGTATATTATACTACGATTTTTGACCGAAACTTGCATTTCGAAAAGTTTTATTGAATCTAATTTTCAGATGATTTTTTGCATGGACTTCCATCGTAACCTTCCCTCTTAACATATATAAATGATCTGAAAAGTCTCGTATCGTTTCAAATAGTTCACAATTAAATTTTATTTTTTGACCGAAATTAGTGTATAATATACTACGATTTTTGACCGAAACTTGCATTTCGAAAAGTTTTATAGAATCTAGTTTTCAGATGATTTTTTGCATGGACTTCCATCATAACCTTCCCTCTTAACATATATAAATGATCTGAAAAGTCTCGTATCATTTCAAATAGTCCCCAATCAAATTTGATTTTTTTTTACCGAAACTAATGTATAATATACTACGATTTTTTTACCGAAACTTGCATTTCGAAAAGTTTAATAGAATCTTATTTTCAGATGATTTTTTTTGCTTGGACTTCCATCATAACATTCCCTCTCAACATATATAAATGATCTGAAAAGTCTCGTATCATTTAAAATAGTCCCCAATCAAATTTGATTTTTTTGACCTAAACTAGTGTATAATATACTACGATTTTTGGCCGAAACTTGAATTTCGAAAAGTTTAATAGAATAAAATTTTCAGATGATTTTTTTGCATGGACTTCCATCATAACATTACCTCTCAACATATATAAATGATCTGAAAAGTCTCGTATCATTTAATATAGTCCCCAATTAAATTTGATTTTTTTGACCGAAACTAGTGTATAATATACTTCAATTTTTGACCGAAACTTGCATTTCGAAAAGTTTTTTAGAATCTAGTTTTCAGATGATTTTTTACATGGACTTCTATCATAACCTTCCCTCTTAACATATATAAATGATCTGAAAAGTCTCGTATCATTTCAAATATTCAACAATTAAATTTGATTTTTTTACAAAAATTAGTGTATAATATACTACGATTTTTGACCGAAACTTGCATTTCGAAAAGTTTTATAGAATCTAGTATTCAGATGATTTTGGACTTCCATCATAACCTTCCCTCTTAACATATATAAATGATCTGAAAAGTCTCGTATCATTTCAAATAGTCCCCAATCAAATTTGATTTTTTTGGACCGAAACTAGTGTATAATATACTACGATTTTTTACCGAAACTTGCATTACGAAAAGTTTTATAGAATCTAGTTTTCAGATGATTTTTTGCATGGACTTCCATCATAACATTCCCTCTTAACATATATAAATGATCTGAAAAGTCTCGTATCATTTCAAATAGTCCCCAATCAAATTTGATTTTTTTGGACCGAAACTAGTGTATAATATACTACGATTTTTTACCGAAACTTGCATTTCGAAAAGTTTAATAGAATCTTATTTTTAGATGATTTTTTTTGCATGGACTTCCAACATAACATTCCCTTTCAACATATATAAATGATCTGAAAAGACTCGTATCATTTAAAATATTCCCCAATCAAATTTGATTTTTTTTAACTAAACTAGTGTATAATATACTACGATTTTTGACCGAGACTTGAATTTCGAAAAGTTTAATAGAATAAAATTTTCAGATGATTTTTTTGCATGGACTTCCATCATAACGTTACCTCTCAACATATATAAATGATCTGAAAAGTCTCGTATCATTTAATATAGTCCCCAATTAAATTTGATTTTTTTGACCGAAACTAGTGTATAATATACTTCAATTTTTGACCGAAACTTGCATTTCGAAAAGTTTTTTAGAATCTAGTTTTCAGATGATTTTTTACATGGACTTCTATCATAACCTTCCCTCTTAACATATATAAATGATCTGAAAAGTCTCGTATCATTTCAAATATTCCACAATTAAATTTGATTTTTTTACCGAAATTAGTGTATAATATACTACGATTTTTGACCGAAAATTGCATTTCGAAAAGTTTTATTGAATCTAATTTTCAGATGATTTTTTGCATGGACTTCCACCATAACCTTCCCTCTTAACATATATAAATGATCTGAAAAGACTCGTATCATTTCAAATATTCCACAATTAAATTTTATTTTTTTACCGAAATTAGTGTATATTATACTACGATTTTTGACCGAAACTTGCATTTCGAAAAGTTTTATTGAATCTAATTTTCAGATGATTTTTTGCATGGACTTCCATCGTAACCTTCCCTCTTAACATATATAAATGATCTGAAAAGTCTCGTATCGTTTCAAATAGTTCACAATTAAATTTTATTTTTTGACCGAAATTAGTGTATAATATACTACGATTTTTGACCGAAACTTGCATTTCGAAAAGTTTTATAGAATCTAGTTTTCAGATGATTTTTTGCATGGACTTCCATCATAACCTTCCCTCTTAACATATATAAATGATCTGAAAAGTCTCGTATCATTTCAAATAGTCCCCAATCAAATTTGATTTTTTTTTACCGAAACTAATGTATAATATACTACGATTTTTTTACCGAAACTTGCATTTCGAAAAGTTTAATAGAATCTTATTTTCAGATGATTTTTTTTGCTTGGACTTCCATCATAACATTCCCTCTCAACATATATAAATGATCTGAAAAGTCTCGTATCATTTAAAATAGTCCCCAATCAAATTTGATTTTTTTGACCTAAACTAGTGTATAATATACTACGATTTTTGGCCGAAACTTGAATTTCGAAAAGTTTAATAGAATAAAATTTTCAGATGATTTTTTTGCATGGACTTCCATCATAACATTACCTCTCAACATATATAAATGATCTGAAAAGTCTCGTATCATTTAATATAGTCCCCAATTAAATTTGATTTTTTTGACCGAAACTAGTGTATAATATACTTCAATTTTTGACCGAAACTTGCATTTCGAAAAGTTTTTTAGAATCTAGTTTTCAGATGATTTTTTACATGGACTTCTATCATAACCTTCCCTCTTAACATATATAAATGATCTGAAAAGTCTCGTATCATTTCAAATATTCAACAATTAAATTTGATTTTTTTACAAAAATTAGTGTATAATATACTACGATTTTTGACCGAAACTTGCATTTCGAAAAGTTTTATAGAATCTAGTATTCAGATGATTTTGGACTTCCATCATAACCTTCCCTCTTAACATATATAAATGATCTGAAAAGTCTCGTATCATTTCAAATAGTCCCCAATCAAATTTGATTTTTTTGGACCGAAACTAGTGTATAATATACTACGATTTTTTACCGAAACTTGCATTACGAAAAGTTTTATAGAATCTAGTTTTCAGATGATTTTTTGCATGGACTTCCATCATAACATTCCCTCTTAACATATATAAATGATCTGAAAAGTCTCGTATCATTTCAAATAGTCCCCAATCAAATTTGATTTTTTTGGACCGAAACTAGTGTATAATATACTACGATTTTTTACCGAAACATGCATTTCGAAAAGTTTAATAGAATCTTATTTTTAGATGATTTTTTTTGCATGGACTTCCAACATAACATTCCCTTTCAACATATATAAATGATCTGAAAAGACTCGTATCATTTAAAATATTCCCCAATCAAATTTGATTTTTTTTAACTAAACTAGTGTATAATATACTACGATTTTTGACCGAGACTTGAATTTCGAAAAGTTTAATAGAATAAAATTTTCAGATGATTTTTTTGCATGGACTTCCATCATAACGTTACCTCTCAACATATATAAATGATCTGAAAAGTCTCGTATCATTTAATATAGTCCCCAATTAAATTTGATTTTTTTGACCGAAACTAGTGTATAATATACTTCAATTTTTGACCGAAACTTGCATTTCGAAAAGTTTTTTAGAATCTAGTTTTCAGATGATTTTTTACATGGACTTCTATCATAACCTTCCCTCTTAACATATATAAATGATCTGAAAAGTCTCGTATCATTTCAAATATTCCACAATTAAATTTGATTTTTTTACCGAAATTAGTGTATAATATACTACGATTTTTGACCGAAAATTGCATTTCGAAAAGTTTTATTGAATCTAATTTTCAGATGATTTTTTGCATGGACTTCCACCATAACCTTCCCTCTTAACATATATAAATGATCTGAAAAGACTCGTATCATTTCAAATATTCCACAATTAAATTTTATTTTTTTACCGAAATTAGTGTATATTATACTACGATTTTTGACCGAAACTTGCATTTCGAAAAGTTTTATTGAATCTAATTTTCAGATGATTTTTTGCATGGACTTCCATCGTAACCTTCCCTCTTAACATATATAAATGATCTGAAAAGTCTCGTATCGTTTCAAATAGTTCACAATTAAATTTTATTTTTTGACCGAAATTAGTGTATAATATACTACGATTTTTGACCGAAACTTGCATTTCGAAAAGTTTTATAGAATCTAGTTTTCAGATGATTTTTTGCATGGACTTCCATCATAACCTTCCCTCTTAACATATATAAATGATCTGAAAAGTCTCGTATCATTTCAAATAGTCCCCAATCAAATTTGATTTTTTTTTACCGAAACTAATGTATAATATACTACGATTTTTTTACCGAAACTTGCATTTCGAAAAGTTTAATAGAATCTTATTTTCAGATGATTTTTTTTGCTTGGACTTCCATCATAACATTCCCTCTCAACATATATAAATGATCTGAAAAGTCTCGTATCATTTAAAATAGTCCCCAATCAAATTTGATTTTTTTGACCTAAACTAGTGTATAATATACTACGATTTTTGGCCGAAACATGAATTTCGAAAAGTTTAATAGAATAAAATTTTCAGATGATTTTTTTGCATGGACTTCCATTATAACATTACCTCTCAACATATATAAATGATCTGAAAAGTCTCGTATCATTTAATATAGTCCCCAATTAAATTTGATTTTTTTGACCGAAACTAGTGTATAATATACTTCAATTTTTGACCGAAACTTGCATTTCGAAAAGTTTTTTAGAATCTAGTTTTCAGATGATTTTTTACATGGACTTCTATCATAACCTTCCCTCTTAACATATATAAATGATCTGAAAAGTCTCGTATCATTTCAAATATTCAACAATTAAATTTGATTTTTTTACAAAAATTAGTGTATAATATACTACGATTTTTGACCGAAACTTGCATTTCGAAAAGTTTTATAGAATCTAGTATTCAGATGATTTTGGACTTCCATCATAACCTTCCCTCTTAACATATATAAATGATCTGAAAAGTCTCGTATCATTTCAAATAGTCCCCAATCAAATTTGATTTTTTTGGACCGAAACTAGTGTATAATATACTACGATTTTTTACCGAAACTTGCATTACGAAAAGTTTTATAGAATCTAGTTTTCAGATGATTTTTTGCATGGACTTCCATCATAACATTCCCTCTTAACATATATAAATGATCTGAAAAGTCTCGTAATATTTCAAATAGTCCCCAATCAAATTTGATTTTTTTGGACCGAAACTAGTGTATAATATACTACGATTTTTTACCGAAACTTGCATTTCGAAAAGTTTAATAGAATCTTATTTTTAGATGATTTTTTTTGCATGGACTTCCAACATAACATTCCCTTTCAACATATATAAATGATCTGAAAAGACTCGTATCATTTAAAATATTCCCCAATCAAATTTGATTTTTTTTAACTAAACTAGTGTATAATATACTACGATTTTTGACCGAGACTTGAATTTCGAAAAGTTTAATAGAATAAAATTTTCAGATGATTTTTTTGCATGGACTTCCATCATAACGTTACCTCTCAACATATATAAATGATCTGAAAAGTCTCGTATCATTTAATATAGTCCCCAATTAAATTTGATTTTTTTGACCGAAACTAGTGTATAATATACTTCAATTTTTGACCGAAACTTGCATTTCGAAAAGTTTTTTAGAATCTAGTTTTCAGATGATTTTTTACATGGACTTCTATCATAACCTTCCCTCTTAACATATATAAATGATCTGAAAAGTCTCGTATCATTTCAAATATTCCACAATTAAATTTGATTTTTTTACCGAAATTAGTGTATAATATACTACGATTTTTGACCGAAAATTGCATTTCGAAAAGTTTTATTGAATCTAATTTTCAGATGATTTTTTGCATGGACTTACATCATAAACTTCCCTCTTAACATATATAAATGATCTGAAAAGTCTCGTATCGTTTCAAATAGTTCACAATTAAATTTAATTTTTTTGACCGAAACTAGTGTATAATATACTACGATTTTTGACCGAAACTTGCATTTCGAAAAGTTTTATAGAATCTAGTTTTCAGATGATTTTTTGCATGGACTTCCATCATAACCTTCCCTCTTAACATATATAAATGATCTGAAATGTCTCGTATCATTTCAAATAGTCCCCAATCAAATTTGATTTTTTTTGACTGAAACTAATGTATAATATACTACGATGTTTTACCGAAACTTGCATTTCGAAAAGTTTAATAGAATCTTATTTTCAGATGATTTTTTTTGCATGGACTTCCATCAAAACATTCGCTCTCAACATATATAAATGATCTGAAAAGTCTCGTATCATTTAAAATAGTCCCCAATCAAATTTGATTTTTTTGACCTAAACTAGTGTATAATATACTACGATTTTTGACCGAAACATGAATTTCGAAAAGTTTAATAGAATAAAATTTTCAGATGATTTTTTTTGCATGGACTTCCATCATAACATTCCTTCTCAACATATATAAATAGTCTGAAAAGTCTCGTATCATTTAAAATAGTCCCCAATTAAATTAGATTTTTTTGACCGAAACTAGTGTATAATATACTTCAATTTTTGACCGAAACTTGCATTTCGAAATGTTTTTTAGAATCTAGTTTTCAGATGATTTTTTACATGGACTTCTATCAGAACCTTCCCTCTTAACATATATAAATGATCTGAAAAGACTCGTATCATTTCAAATATTCCACAATTAAATTTGATTTTTTTTACCGAAATTAGTGTATATTATACTACGATTTTTGACCGAAACATGCATTTCGAACAGTTTTATTGAATCTAATTTTCAGATGATTTTTTGCGTGGACTTCCATCATAACCTTCCCTCTTAACATATATAAATGATCTGAAAAGTCTCGTATCGTTTCAAATAGTTCACAATTAAATTTTATTTTTTGACCGAAACTAGTGTATAATATACTACGATTTTTGACCGAAACTTGCATTTCGAAAAGTTTTATAGAATCTAGTTTTCAGATGATTTTTTGCATGGACTTCCATCATAACCTTCCCTCTTAACATATATAAATGATCTGAAATGTCTCGTATCATTTCAAATAGTCCCCAATCAAATTTGATTTTTTTTGACCGAAACTAATGTATAATATACTACGATGTTTTACCGAAACTTGCATTTCAAAAAGTTTAATAGAATCTTATTTTCAGATGATTTTTTTTGCATGGACTTCCATCATAACATTCCCTATCAACATATATAAATGATCTGAAAAGTCTCGTATCATTTAATATAGTCCCCAATTAAATTTGATTTTTTTGACCGAAACTAGTGTATAATATACTTCAATTTTTGACCGAAACTTGCATTTCGAAAAGTTTTTTAGAATCTAGTTTTCAGATGATTTTTTACATGGACTTCTATCATAACCTTCCCTCTTAACATATATAAATGATCTGAAAAGTCTCGTATCATTTCAAATATTCCACAATTAAATTTGATTTTTTTACCGAAATTAGTGTATAATATACTACGATTTTTGACCGAAAATTGCATTTCGAAAAGTTTTATTGAATCTAATTTTCAGATGATTTTTTGCATGGACTTACATCATAAACTTCCCTCTTAACATATATAAATGATCTGAAAAGTCTCGTATCGTTTCAAATAGTTCACAATTAAATTTAATTTTTTTGACCGAAACTAGTGTATAATATACTACGATTTTTGACCGAAACTTGCATTTCGAAAAGTTTTATAGAATCTAGTTTTCAGATGATTTTTTGCATGGACTTCCATCATAACCTTCCCTCTTAACATATATAAATGATCTGAAATGTCTCGTATCATTTCAAATAGTCCCCAATCAAATTTGATTTTTTTTGACTGAAACTAATGTATAATATACTACGATGTTTTACCGAAACTTGCATTTCGAAAAGTTTAATAGAATCTTATTTTCAGATGATTTTTTTTGCATGGACTTCCATCAAAACATTCGCTCTCAACATATATAAATGATCTGAAAAGTCTCGTATCATTTAAAATAGTCCCCAATCAAATTTGATTTTTTTGACCTAAACTAGTGTATAATATACTACGATTTTTGACCGAAACATGAATTTCGAAAAGTTTAATAGAATAAAATTTTCAGATGATTTTTTTTGCATGGACTTCCATCATAACATTCCTTCTCAACATATATAAATAGTCTGAAAAGTCTCGTATCATTTAAAATAGTCCCCAATTAAATTAGATTTTTTTGACCGAAACTAGTGTATAATATACTTCAATTTTTGACCGAAACTTGCATTTCGAAATGTTTTTTAGAATCTAGTTTTCAGATGATTTTTTACATGGACTTCTATCAGAACCTTCCCTCTTAACATATATAAATGATCTGAAAAGACTCGTATCATTTCAAATATTCCACAATTAAATTTGATTTTTTTTACCGAAATTAGTGTATATTATTCTACGATTTTTGACCGAAACATGCATTTCGAACAGTTTTATTGAATCTAATTTTCAGATGATTTTTTGCATGGACTTCCATCATAACCTTCCCTCTTAACATATATAAATGATCTGAAAAGTCTCGTATCGTTTCAAATAGTTCACAATTAAATTTTATTTTTTGACCGAAACTAGTGTATAATATACTACGATTTTTGACCGAAACTTGCATTTCGAAAAGTTTTATAGAATCTAGTTTTCAGATGATTTTTTGCATGGACTTCCATCATAACCTTCCCTCTTAACATATATAAATGATCTGAAATGTCTCGTATCATTTCAAATAGTCCCCAATCAAATTTGATTTTTTTTGACCGAAACTAATGTATAATATACTACGATGTTTTACCGAAACTTGCATTTCAAAAAGTTTAATAGAATCTTATTTTCAGATGATTTTTTTTGCATGGACTTCCATCATAACATTCCCTATCAACATATATAAATGATCTGAAAAGTCTCGTATCATTTAAAATAGTCCCCAATCAAATTTGATTTTTGTGACCTAAACTAGTGTATAATATACTACGATTTTTGACCGAAACATGAATTTCGAAAAGTTTAATAGAATAAAATTTTCAGATGATTTTTTTTGCATGGACTTCCATCATAACATTCCTTCTCAACATATATAAATAGTCTGAAAAGTCTCGTATCATTTAAAATAGTCCCCAATTAAATTAGATTTTTTTGACCGAAACTAGTGTATAATATACTTCAATTTTTGACCGAAACTTGCATTTCGAAAAGTTTTTTAGAATCTATTTTTCAGATGATTTTTTACATGGACTTCTATCATAACCTTCCCTCTTAACATATATAAATGATCTTAAAAGACTCGTATCATTTCAAATATTCCACAATTAAATTTGATTTTTTTACCGAAATTAGTGTATATTATACTACGATTTTTGACCGAAACTTGCATTTCGAAAAGTTTTATTGAATCTAATTTTCAGATGATTTTTTGCATGGACTTCCATCATAACCTTCCCTCGTAACATATATAAATGATCTGAAAAGTCTCGTATCGTTTCAAATAGTTCACAATTAAATTTTATTTTTTGACCGAAACTAGTGTATAATATACTACGATTTTTGACCGAAACTTACATTTCGAAAAGTTTTATAGAATCTAGTTTTCAGATGATTTTTTGCATGGACTTCCATCATAACCTTCCCTCTTAACATATATAAATGATCTGAAAAGTCTCGTATCATTTAAAATAGTCCCCAATCAAATTTGATTTTTTTGGACCGAAACTAATGTATAATATACTACGATTTTTTACCGAAACATGCATTTCGAAAAGTTTAATAGAATCTTATTTTTAGATGATTTTTTTTGCATGGACTTCCAACATAACATTCCCTCTCAACATATATAAATGATCTGAAAAGACTCGTATCATTTAAAATAATCCCCAATCAAATTTGATATTTTTTTAACTAAACTAGTGTATAATATACTACGATTTTTGACTGAAACTTGAATTTCAAAAAGTTTAATAGAATAAAATTTTCAGATGATTTTTTTACATGGACTTCCATCATAACATTACCTCTCAACATATATAAATGATCTGAAAAGTCTCGTATCATTTAATATAGTCGCCAATTAAATTTGATTTTTTTGACCGAAACTAGTGTATAATATACTTCAATTTTTGACCGAAACTTGCATTTCGAAAAGTTTTTTAGAATCTAGTTTTCAGATGATTTTTTACATGGACTTCTATCATAACCTTCCCTCTTAACATATATAAATGATCTGAAAAGTCTCGTATCATTTCAAATATTCCACAATTAAATTTGATTTTTTTACCGAAATTAGTGTATAATATACTACGATTTTTGACCGAAAATTGCATTTCGAAAAGTTTTATTGAATCTAATTTTCAGATGATTTTTTGCATGGACTTACATCATAAACTTCCCTCTTAACATATATAAATGATCTGAAAAGTCTCGTATCGTTTCAAATAGTTCACAATTAAATTTAATTTTTTTGACCGAAACTAGTGTATAATATACTACGATTTTTGACCGAAACTTGCATTTCGAAAAGTTTTATAGAATCTAGTTTTCAGATGATTTTTTGCATGGACTTCCATCATAACCTTCCCTCTTAACATATATAAATGATCTGAAATGTCTCGTATCATTTCAAATAGTCCCCAATCAAATTTGATTTTTTTTGACCGAAACTAATGTATAATATACTACGATGTTTTACCGAAACTTGCATTTCAAAAAGTTTAATAGAATCTTATTTTCAGATGATTTTTTTTGCATGGACTTCCATCATAACATTCCCTATCAACATATATAAATGATCTGAAAAGTCTCGTATCATTTAAAATAGTCCCCAATCAAATTTGATTTTTGTGACCTAAACTAGTGTATAATATACTACGATTTTTGACCGAAACTTGAATTTCGAAAAGTTTAATAGAATAAAATTTTCAGATGATTTTTTTTGCATGGACTTCCATCATAACATTCCTTCTCAACATATATAAATAGTCTGAAAAGTCTCGTATCATTTAAAATAGTCCCCAATTAAATTAGATTTTTTTGACCGAAACTAGTGTATAATATACTTCAATTTTTGACCGAAACTTGCATTTCGAAAAGTTTTTTAGAATCTATTTTTCAGATGATTTTTTACATGGACTTCTATCATAACCTTCCCTCTTAACATATATAAATGATCTGAAAAGACTCGTATCATTTCAAATATTCCACAATTAAATTTGATTTTTTTACCGAAATTAGTGTATATTATACTACGATTTTTGACCGAAACTTGCATTTCGAAAAGTTTTATTGAATCTAATTTTCGGATGATTTTTTGCATGGACTTCCATCATAACCTTCCCTCTTAACATATATAAATGATCTGAAAAGTCTCGTATCGTTTCAAATAGTTCACAATTAAATTTTATTTTTTGACCGAAACTAGTGTATATTATACTACGATTTTTGACCGAAACTTACATTTCGAAAAGTTTTATAGAATCTAGTTTTCAGATAATTTTTTGCATGGACTTCCATCATAACCTTCCCTCTTAACATATATAAATGATCTGAAAAGTCTCGTATCATTTAAAATAGTCCCCAATCAAATTTGATTTTTTTGGACCGAAACTAATGTATAATATACTACGATTTTTTACCGAAACATGCATTTCAAAAAGTTTAATAGAATCTTATTTTTAGATGATTTTTTTTGCATGGACTTCCAACATAACATTCCCTCTCAACATATATAAATGATCTGAAAAGACTCGTATCATTTAAAATAATCCCCAATCAAATTTGATATTTTTTTAACTAAACTAGTGTATAATATACTACGATTTTTGACCGAAACTTGAATTTCAAAAAGTTTAATAGAATAAAATTTTCAGATGATTTTTTTACATGGACTTCCATCATAACATTACCTCTCAACATATATA
Source organism: Lathyrus aphaca (assembly GCA_963966055.1). Lineage (NCBI taxonomy): Eukaryota > Viridiplantae > Streptophyta > Magnoliopsida > Fabales > Fabaceae > Lathyrus > Lathyrus aphaca. The sequence goes on along the minus strand of OZ014521.1, from coordinate 597,655,285 downwards.
AATGATCTGAAAAGTCTCGTATCATTTAATATAGTCGCCAATTAAATTTGATTTTTTTGACCGAAACTAGTGTATAATATACTTCAATTTTTGACCGAAACTTGCATTTCGAAAAGTTTTTTAGAATCTAGTTTTCAGATGATTTTTTACATGGACTTCTATCATAACCTTCCCTCTTAACATATATAAATGATCTGAAAAGACTCGTATCATTTCAAATATTCCACAATTAAATTTGATTTTTTTACCGAAATTAGTGTATATTATACTACGATTTTTGACCGAAACTTGCATTTCGAAAAGTTTTATAGAATCTAGTTTTCAGATGATTTTTTGCATGGACTTCCATCATAACCTTCCCTCTTAACATTTATAAATGATCTGAAAAGTCTCGTATCGTTTCAAATAGTCCCCAATCAAATTTGATTTTTTTTGACCGAAACTAATGTATAATATACTACGATTTTTTTACCGAAACTTGCATTTCGAAAAGTTTAATAGAATCTTATTTTCAGATGATTTTTTTGCTTGGACTTCCATCATAACATTCCCTCTCAACATATATAAATGATCTGAAAAGTCTCGTATCATTTAAAATAGTCCCCAATCAAATTTGATTTTTTTGACCTAAACTAGTGTATAATATACTACGATTTTTGACCGAAACTTGAATTTCGAAAAGTTTAATAGAATAAAATTTTCAGATGATTTTTTTTGCATGGACTTCCATCATAACATTCCTTCTCAACATATATAAATAGTCTGAAAAGTCTCGTATCATTTAAAATAGTCCCCAATTAAATTAGATTTTTTTGACCGAAACTAGTGTATAATATACTGCAATTTTTGACCGAAACTTGCATTTCGAAAAGTTTTTTAGAATCTATTTTTCAGATGATTTTTTACATGGACTTCTATCATAACCTTCCCTCTTAACATATATAAATGATCTGAAAAGACTCGTATCATTTCAAATATTCCACAATTAAATTTGATTTTTTTACCGAAATTAGTGTATAATATACTACGATTTTTGACCGAAACTTACATTTCGAAAAGTTTTATAGAATCTAGTTTTCAGATGATTTTTTGCATGGACTTCCATCATAACCTTCCCTCTTAACATATATAAATGATCTGAAAAGTCTCGTATCATTTAAAATAGTCCCCAATCAAATTTGATTTTTTTGGACCGAAACTAATGTATAATATACTACGATTTTTTACCGAAACATGCATTTCGAAAAGTTTAATAGAATCTTATTTTTAGATGATTTTTTTTGCATGGACTTCCAACATAACATTCCCTCTCAACATATATAAATGATCTGAAAAGACTCGTATCATTTAAAATATTCCCCAATCAAATTTGATATTTTTTTAACTAAACTAGTGTATAATATACTACGATTTTTGACCGAAACTTGAATTTCAAAAAGTTTAATAGAATAAAATTTTCAGATGATTTTTTTACATGGACTTCCATCATAACATTACCTCTCAACATATATAAATGATCTGAAAAGTCTCGTATCATTTAATATAGTCCCCAATTAAATTTGATTTTTTTGACCGAAACTAGTGTATAATATACTTCAATTTTTGACCGAAACTTGCATTTCGAAAAGTTTTTTAGAATCTAGTTTTCAGATGATTTTTTACATGGACTTCTATCATAACCTTCCCTCTTAACATATATAAATGATCTGAAAAGTCTCGTATCATTTCAAATATTCCACAATTAAATTTGATTTTTTTTACCGAAATTAGTGTATAATATACTACGATTTTTGACCGAAACTTGCATTTCGAAAAGTTTTATTGAATCTAATTTTCAGATGATTTTTTGCATGGACTTCCATCATAAACTTCCCTCTTAACATATATAAATGATCTGAAAAGTCTCGTATCGTTTCAAATAGTTCAAAATTAAATTTAATTTTGTTGACCGAAACTAGTGTATAATATACTACGATTTTTGACCGAAACTTGCATTTCGAAAAGTTTTATAGAATCTAGTTTTCAGATGATTTTTTGCATGGACTTCCATCATAACCTTCCCTCTTAACATATATAAATGATCTGAAATGTCTCGTATCATTTCAAATAGTCCCCAATCAAATTTGATTTTTTTTGACCGAAACTAATGTATAATATACTACGATGTTTTACCGAAACTTGCATTTCGAAAAGTTTAATAGAATCTTATTTTCAGATGATTTTTTTTGCATGGACTTCCATCATAACATTCCCTCTCAACATATATAAATGATCTGAAAAGTCTCGTATCATTTAAAATAGTCCCCAATCAAATTTGATTTTTTTGACCTAAACTAGTGTATAATATACTACGATTTTTGACCGAAACTTGAATTTCGAAAAGTTTAATAGAATAAAATTTTCAGATGATTTTTTTTGCATGGACTTCCATCATAACATTCCTTCTCAACATATATAAATAGTATGAAAAGTCTCGTATCATTTAAAATAGTCCCCAATTAAATTAGATTTTTTTGACCGAAACTAGTGTATAATATACTTCAATTTTTGACCGAAACTTGCATTTCGAAAAGTTTTTTAGAATCTATTTTTCAGATGATTTTTTACATGGACTTCTATCATAACCTTCCCTCTTAACATATATAAATGATCTGAAAAGACTCGTATCATTTCAAATATTCCACAATTAAATTTGATTTTTTTACCGAAATTAGTGTATAATATACTACGATTTTTGACCGAAACTTACATTTCGAAAAGTTTTATAGAATCTAGTTTTCAGATGATTTTTTGCATGGACTTCCATCATAACCTTCCCTCTTAACATATATAAATGATCTGAAAAGTCTCGTATCATTTAAAATAGTCCCCAATCAAATTTGATTTTTTTGGACCGAAACTAATGTATAATATACTACGATTTTTTACCGAAACATGCATTTCGAAAAGTTTAATAGAATCTTATTTTTAGATGATTTTTTTTGCATGGACTTCCAACATAACATTCCCTCTCAACATATATAAATGATCTGAAAAGACTCGTATCATTTAAAATAATCCCCAATCAAATTTGATATTTTTTTAACTAAACTAGTGTATAATATACTACGATTTTTGACCGAAACTTGAATTTCAAAAAGTTTAATAGAATAAAATTTTCAGATGATTTTTTTACATGGACTTCCATCATAACATTACCTCTCAACATATATAAATGATCTGAAAAGTCTCGTATCATTTAATATAGTCCCCAATTAAATTTGATTTTTTTGACCGAAACTAGTGTATAATATACTTCAATTTTTGACCGAAACTTGCATTTCGAAAAGTTTTTTAGAATCTAGTTTTCAGATGATTTTTTACATGGACTTCTATCATAACCTTCCCTCTTAACATATATAAATGATCTGAAAAGTCTCGTATCATTTCAAATATTCCACAATTAAATTTGATTTTTTTACCGAAATTAGTGTATAATATACTACGATTTTTGACCGAAACTTGCATTTCGAAAAGTTTTATTGAATCTAATTTTCAGATGATTTTTTGCATGGACTTCCATCATAAACTTCCCTCTTAACATATATAAATGATCTGAAAAGTCTCGTATCGTTTCAAATAGTTCAAAATTAAATTTAATTTTTTTGACCGAAACTAGTGTATAATATACTACGATTTTTGACCGAAACTTGCATTTCGAAAAGTTTTATAGAATCTAGTTTTCAGATGATTTTTTGCATGGACTTCCATCATAACCTTCCCTCTTAACATATATAAATGATCTGAAATGTCTCGTATCATTTCAAATAGTCCCCAATCAAATTTGATTTTTTTTGACTGAAACTAATGTATAATATACTACGATGTTTTACCGAAACTTGCATTTCGAAAAGTTTAATAGAATCTTATTTTCAGATGATTTTTTTTGCATGGACTTCCATCATAACATTCCCTCTCAACATATATAAATGATCTGAAAAGTCTCGTATCATTTAAAATAGTCCCCAATCAAATTTGATTTTTTTGACCTAAACTTGTGTATAATATACTACGATTTTTGACCGAAACTTGAATTTCGAAAAGTTTAATAGAATAAAATTTTCAGATGATTTTTTTTGCATGGACTTCCATCATAACATTCCTTCTCAACATATATAAATAGTCTGAAAAGTCTCGTATCATTTAAAATAGTCCCCAATTAAATTAGATTTTTTTGACCGAAACTAGTGTATAATATACTTCAATTTTTGACCGAAACTTGCATTTCGAAAAGTTTTTTAGAATCTATTTTTCAGATGATTTTTTACATGGACTTCTATCATAACCTTCCCTCTTAACATATATAAATGATCTGAAAAGACTCGTATCATTTCAAATATTCCACAATTAAATTTGATTTTTTTTACCGAAATTAGTGTATATTATACTACGATTTTTGACCGAAACTTGCATTTCGAAAAGTTTTATTGAATCTAATTTTCAGATGATTTTTTGCATGGACTTCCATCATAACCTTCCCTCTTAACATATATAAATGATCTGAAAAGTCTCGTATCGTTTCAAATAGTTCACAATTAAATTTTATTTTTTGACCGAAACTAGTGTATAATATACTACGATTTTTGACCGAAACTTACATTTCGAACAGTTTTATAGAATCTAGTTTTCAGATGATTTTTTGCATGGACTTCCATCATAACCTTCCCTCTTAACATATATAAATGATCTGAAAAGTTTCGTATCATTTCAAATATTCCACAATTAAATTTGATTTTTTTACCGAAATTAGTGTATAATATACTACGATTTTTGACCGAAACTTGCATTTCGAAAAGTTTTATTGAATCTAATTTTCAGATGATTTTTTGCATGGACTTCCATCATAAACTTCCCTCTTAACATATATAAATGATCTGAAAAGTCTCGTATCGTTTCAAATAGTTCACAATTAAATTTAATTTTTTTGACCGAAACTAGTGTATAATATACTACGATTTTTGACCGAAACTTGCATTTCGAAAAGTTTTATAGAATCTAGTTTTCAGATGATTTTTTGCATGGACTTCCATCATAACCTTCCCTCTTAACATATATAAATGATCTGAAATGTCTCGTATCATTTCAAATAGTCCCCAATCAAATTTGATTTTTTTTGACTGAAACTAATGTATAATATACTACGATGTTTTACCGAAACTTGCATTTCGAAAAGTTTAATAGAATCTTATTTTCAGATGATTTTTTTTGCATGGACTTCCATCATAACATTCCCTCTCAACATATATAAATGATCTGAAAAGTCACGTATCATTTAAAATAGTCCCCAATCAAATTTGATTTTTTTGACCTAAACTTGTGTATAATATACTACGATTTTTGACCGAAACTTGAATTTCGAAAAGTTTAATAGAATAAAATTTTCAGATGATTTTTTTTGCATGGACTTCCATCATAACATTCCTTCTGAACATATATAAATAGTCTGAAAAGTCTCGTATCATTTAAAATAGTCCCCAATTAAATTAGATTTTTTTGACCGAAACTAGTGTATAATATACTTCAATTTTTGACCGAAACTTGCATTTCGAAAAGTTTTTTAGAATCTAGTTTTCAGATGATTTTTTACATGGACTTCTATCATAACCTTCCCTCTTAACATATATAAATGATCTGAAAAGACTCGTATCATTTCAAATATTCCACAATTAAATTTGATTTTTTTTACCGAAATTAGTGTATATTATACTACGATTTTTGACCGAAACTTGCATTTCGAAAAGTTTTATTGAATCTAATTTTCAGATGATTTTTTGCATGGACTTCCATCATAACCTTCCCTCTTAACATATATAAATGATCTGAAAAGTCTCGTATCGTTTCAAATAGTTCACAATTAAATTTTATTTTTTGACCGAAACTAGTGTATAATATACTACGATTTTTGACCGAAACTTACATTTCGAACAGTTTTATAGAATCTAGTTTTCAGATGATTTTTTGCATGGACTTCCATCATAACCTTCCCTCTTAACATATATAAATGATCTGAAAAGTCTCGTATCATTTCAAATATTCCACAATTAAATTTGATTTTTTTACCGAAATTAGTGTATAATATACTACGATTTTTGACCGAAACTTGCATTTCGAAAAGTTTTATTGAATCTAATTTTCAGATGATTTTTTGCATGGACTTCCATCATAAACTTCCCTCTTAACATATATAAATGATCTGAAAAGTCTCGTATCGTTTCAAATAGTTCACAATTAAATTTAATTTTTTTGACCGAAACTAGTGTATAATATACTACGATTTTTGACCGAAACTTGCATTTCGAAAAGTTTTATAGAATCTAGTTTTCAGATGATTTTTTGCATGGACTTCCATCATAACCTTCCCTCTTAACATATATAAATGATCTGAAATGTCTCGTATCATTTCAAATAGTCCCCAATCAAATTTGATTTTTTTTGACTGAAACTAATGTATAATATACTACGATGTTTTACCGAAACTTGCATTTCGAAAAGTTTAATAGAATCTTATTTTCAGATGATTTTTTTTGCATGGACTTCCATCATAACATTCCCTCTCAACATATATAAATGATCTGAAAAGTCTCGTATCATTTAAAATAGTCCCCAATCAAATTTGATTTTTTTGACCTAAACTTGTGTATAATATACTACGATTTTTGACCGAAACTTGAATTTCGAAAAGTTTAATAGAATAAAATTTTCAGATGATTTTTTTTGCATGGACTTCCATCATAACATTCCTTCTGAACATATATAAATAGTCTGAAAAGTCTCGTATCATTTAAAATAGTCCCCAATTAAATTAGATTTTTTTGACCGAAACTAGTGTATAATATACTTCAATTTTTGACCGAAACTTGCATTTCGAAAAGTTTTTTAGAATCTAGTTTTCAGATGATTTTTTACATGGACTTCTATCATAACCTTCCCTCTTAACATATATAAATGATCTGAAAAGACTCGTATCATTTCAAATATTCCACAATTAAATTTGATTTTTTTTACCGAAATTAGTGTATATTATACTACGATTTTTGACCGAAACTTGCATTTCGAAAAGTTTTATTGAATCTAATTTTCAGATTATTTTTTGCATGGACTTCCATCATAACCTTCCCTCTTAACATATATAAATGATCTGACAAGTCTCGTATCGTTTCAAATAGTTCACAATTAAATTTTATTTTTTGACCGAAACTAGTGTATAATATACTACGATTTTTGACCGAAACTTACATTTCGAACAGTTTTATAGAATCTAGTTTTCAGATGATTTTTTGCATGGACTTCCATCATAACCTTCCCTCTTAACATATATAAATGATCTGAAAAGTCTCGTATCATTTAAAATAGTCCCCAATCAAATTTGATTTTTTTGGACCGAAACTAATGTATAATATACTACGATTTTTTTACCGAAACTTGCATTTCGAAAAGTTTAATAGAATCTTATTTTTAGATGTTTTTTTTGCATGGACTTCCAACATAACATTCCCTCTCAACATATATAAATGATCTGAAAAGACTCGTATCATTTAAAATATTCCCCAATCAAATTTGATTTTTTTTAACTAAACTAGTGTATAATATACTACGATTTTTGACCGAAACATGAATTTCAAAAAGTTTAATAGAATAAAATTTTCAGATGATTTTTTTGCATGGACTTCCATCATAAAATTACTTCTCAACATATATAAATGATCTGAAAAGTCTCGTATCATTTAATATAGTCCCCAATTAAATTTGATTTTTTTGACCGAAACTAGTGTATAATATACTTCAATTTTTGACCGAAACTTGCATTTCGAAAAGTTTTTTAGAATCTAGTTTTCAGATGATTTTTTACATGGACTTCTATCATAACCTTCCCTGTTAACATATATAAATGATCTTAAAAGTCTCGTATCATTTCAAATATTCCACAATTAAATTTGATTTTAATACCGAAATTAGTGTATAATATACTACGATTTTTGACCGAAACTTGCATTTCGAAAAGTTTTATTGAATCTAATTTTCAGATGATTTTTTGCATGGACTTCCATCATAAACTTCCCTCTTAACATATATAAATGATCTGAAAAGTCTCGTATCGTTTCAAATAGTTCACAATTAAATTTAATTTTTTTGACCGAAACTAGTGTATAATATACTACGATTTTTGACCGAAACTTGCATTTCGAAAAGTTTTATAGAATCTAGTTTTCAGATGATTTTTTGCATGGACTTCCATCATAACCTTCCCTCTTAACATATATAAATGATCTGAAATGTCTCGTATCATTTCAAATAGTCCCCAATCAAATTTGATTTTTTTTGACCGAAACTAATGTATAATATACTACGATTTTTTACCGAAACTTGCATTTCGAAAAGTTTAATAGAATCTTATTTTCAGATGATTTTTTTTGCATGGACTTCCATCATAACATTCCCTCTCAACATATATAAATGATCTGAAAAGTCTCGTATCATTTAAAATATTCCCCAATCAAATTTGATTTTTTTAAACTAAACTAGTGTATAATATACTACGATTTTTGACCGAAACTTGAATTTCGAAAAGTTTAATAGAATAAAATTTTCAGATGATTTTTTTTGCATGGACTTCCATCATAACATTACTTCTCAACATATATAAATAGTCTGAAAAGTCTCGTATCATTTAATATAGTCCCCAATTAAATTTGATTTTTTTGACCGAAACTAGTGTATAATATACTTAAATTTTTGACCGAAACTTGCATTTCGAAAAGTTTTTTAGAATATATTTTTCAGATGATTTTTTACATGGACTTCTATCATAACCTTCCCTCTTAACATATATAAATGATCTGAAAAGTCTCGTATCATTTCAAATATTCCACAATTAAATTTGATTTTTTTACCGAAATTAGTGTATAATATGCTACGATTTTTGACCGAAACTTGCATTTCGAAAAGTTTTATTGAATCTAATTTTCAGATGATTTTTTGCATGGACTTCCATCATAACCTTCCCTCTTAACATATATAAATGATCTGAAAAGTCTCGTATCGTTTAAAATAGTTCACAATTAAATTAATTTTTTTTGACCGAAACTAGTGTATAATATACTACGATTTTTGACCGAAACTTGCATTTCGAAAAGTTTTATAGAATCTAGTTTTCAGATGATTTTTTGCATGGACTTCCATCATAACCTTCCCTCTTAACATATATAAATGATCTGAAAAGTCTCGTATCATTTAAAATAGTCCCCAATCAAATTTGATTTTTTTGGACCGAAACTAATGTATAATATACTACGATTTTTTACCGAAACTTGCATTTTGAAAAGTTTAATAGAATCTTATTTTTAGATGACTTTTTTTGCATGGACTTCCAACATAACATTCCCTCTCAACATATATAAATGATCTGAAAAGACTCGTATCATTTAAAATATTCCCCAATCAAATTTGATTTTTTTTAACTAAACTAGTGTATAATATACTACGATTTTTGACCGAAACTTGAATTTCAAAAAGTTTAATAGAATAAAATTTTCAGATGATTTTTTTGCATGGACTTCCATCATAACATTACCTCTCAACATATATAAATGATCAAAAAAGTCTCGTATCATTTAATATAGTCCCCAATTAAATTTGATTTTTTTGACCTAAACTAGTGTGTAATATACTACAATTTTTGACCGAAACTTGCATTTCGAAAAGTTTTATAGAATCTAGTTTTCAGATGATTTTTTGCATGGACTTCCATCATAACCTTCCCTCTTAACATATATAAATGATCTGAAAAGTCTCGTATCATTTCAAATAGTCCCCAATCAAATTTGATTTTTTTTGACCGAAACTAATGTATAATATACTACGATTTTTTACCGAAACTTGCATTTCGAAAAGTTTAATAGAATCTTATTTTCAGATGATTTTTTTTGCATGGACTTCCATCATAACATTCCCTCTCAACATATATAAATGATCTGAAAAGTCTCGTATCATTTAAAATAGTCCCCAATCAAATTAGATTTTTTTGACCTAAACTAGTGTATAATATACTACGATTTTTGACCGAAACTTGAATTTCGAAAAGTTTAATAGAATATAATTTTCAGATGATTTTTTTACAAGGACTTCTATCATAACCTTCCTCTTAACATATATAAATGATCTGAAAAGTATCGTATCATTTCAAATATTCCACAATTAAATTTGATTTTTTTACCGAAATTAGTGTATAATATACTACGATTTTTGACCGAAACTTGCATTTCGAAAAGTTTTATTGAATCTAATTTTCAGATGATTTTTTGCATGGACTTCCATCATAACCTTCCCTCTTAACATATATAAATGATATGAAAAGTCTCGTATCATTTCAAATAGTTCACAATTAAATTTAATTTTTTTGACCGAAACTAGTGTATATTATACTACGATTTTTGACCGAAACTTGCATTTCGAAAAGTTTTATAGAATCTAGTTTTCAGATGATTTTTTGCATGGACTTCCATCATAACCTTCCCTCTTAACATATATAAATGATCTGAAAAGTCTCGTATCATTTCAAATAGTCCCCAATCAAATTTGATTTTTTTTGACCGAAACTAGTGTATAATATACTCCGATTTTTTACCGAAACTTGCATTCCGAAAAGTTTAATAGAATCTTATTTTCAGATGATTTTTTTTGCATGGACTTCCATCATAACATGCCCTCTCAACATCTATAAATGATCTGAAAAGTCTCGTATCATTTAAAATAGTCCCCAATCAAATTTGATTTTTTTGACCTAAACTAGTGTATTATATACTACGATTTTTGACCGAAACTTGAATTTCAAAAAGTTTAATAGAATATAATTTTCAGATGATTTTTTTGCATGGACTTCCATCATAACATTCCCTCTCAACATATATAAATGATCTGAAAAGTCTCGAATCATTTGAAATAGTCCCCAATTAAATTTGATTTTTTTGACCGAAACTAGTGTATAATATACTTCAATTTTTGACCGAAACTTGCATTTCGAAAAGTTTTTTAGAATCTAGTTTTCAGATGATTTTTTACATGGACTTCTATCATAACCTTCCCTCTTAACATATATAGACGATCTGAAAAGTCTCGTATCATTTCAAATATTCCACAATTAAATTTGATTTTTTATAGCGAAATTAGTGTATAATATACTACGATTTTTGACCAAAACATGCATTTCGAAAAGTTTTATTGAATCTAATTTTCAGATGATTTTTTGCATGGACTTCCAACATAACCTTCCCTCTTAACATATATAAATGATCTGAAAAGTCTCGTATCGTTTCAAATAGTTCACAATTAAATTTAATTTTTTTGACCGAAACTAGTGTATAATATACTACGATTTTTGACCGAAACTTGCATTTCGAAAAGTTTTATAGAATCTAGTTTTCAGATGATTTTTTGCATGGACTTCCATCATAACCTTCCCTCTTAACATATATAAATGATCTGAAAAGTCTCGTATCATTTCAAATAGTCCCCAATCAAATTTGATTTTTTTTGACCGAAACTAGTGTATAATATACTACGATTTTTTACCGAAACTTGCATTCCGAAAAGTTTAATAGAATCTTATTTTCAGATGATTTTTTTTGCATGGACTTCCATCATAACATTCCCTCTCAACATATATAAATGATCTGAAAAGTCTCGTATCATTTAAAATAGTCCCCAATGAAATTTAATTTTTTTGACCTAAACTAGTGTATAATATACTACGATTTTTGACCGAAACTTGAATTTCGAAAAGTTTAATAGAATATAATTTTCAGATGATTTTTTTTGCATGGACTTCCATCACAACATTCCCTATCAACATATATAAATGATCTTAAAAGTCTCGTATCATTTAAAATAGTCCCCAATTAAATTTGATTTTTTTTTACCGAAACAAGTGTAAAATATACTACAATTTTTGACCGAAACTTGCATTTCGAAAAGTTATTTAGAATCTAGTTTTCAGATGATTTTTTACAAGGACTTCTATCATAACCTTCCCTCTTAACATATATAAATGATCTGAAAAGTCTCGTATCATTTCAAATATTCCCCAATTAAATTTGATTTTTTTACCGAAATTAGTGTATAATATACTACGATTTTTGACCGAAACTTGCATTTCGAAAAGTTTTATTGAATCTAATTTTCAGATGATTTTTTGCATGGACTTCCATCATAACCTTTCCTCTTAACATATATAAATGATCTGAAAAGTCTCGTATCATTTCAAATAGTTCATAATTAAATTTAATTTTTTTGACCGAAACTAGTGTATAATATACTACGATTTTTGACCGAAACTTGCATTTCGAAAAGTTTTATAGAATCTAGTTTTCAGATGATTTTTTGCATGGACTTCCATCATAACCTTCCCTCTTAACATATATAAATGATCTGAAAAGTCTCGTATCATTTCTAATAGTCCCCAATCAAATTTGATTTTTTTTGACCGAAACTAGTGTATAATATACTACGATTTTTTACCGAAACTTGCATTCCGAAAAGTTTAATAGAATCTTATTTTCAGATGATTTTTTTTGCATGGACTTCCATCATAACATTCCCTCTCAACATATATAAATGATCTGAAAAGTCTCGTATCATTTAAAATAGTCCCCAATCAAATTTCATTTTTTGACCTAAACTAGTGTATTATATACTACGATTTTTGACCGAAACTTGAATTTCGAAAAAGTTTAATAGAATATAATTTTCAGATGATTTTTTTTGCATGGACTTCCATCATAACATTCCCTCTCAACATATATAAATGATCTGAAAAGTCTCGAATCATTTGAAATAGTCCCCAATTAAATTTGATTTTTTTGACCGAAACTAGTGTATAATATACTTCAATTTTTGACCGAAACTTGCATTTCGAAAAGTTTTTTAGAATCTAGTTTTCAGATGATTTTTTACATGGACTTCTATCATAACCTTCCCTCTTAACATATATAGACGATCTGAAAAGTCTCGTATCATTTCAAATATTCCACAATTAAATTTGATTTTTTATACCGAAATTAGTGTATAATATACTACGATTTTTGACCAAAACATGCATTTCGAAAAGTTTTATTGAATCTAATTTTCAGATGATTTTTTGCATGGACTTCCAACATAACCTTCCCTCTTAACATATATAAATGATCTGAAAAGTCTCGTATCGTTTCAAATAGTTCACAATTAAATTTAATTTTTTTGACCGAAACTAGTGTATAATATACTACGATTTTTGACCGAAACTTGCATTTCGAAAAGTTTTATAGAATCTAGTTTTCAGATGATTTTTTGCATGGACTTCCATCATAACCTTCCCTCTTAACATATATAAATGATCTGAAAAGTCTCGTATCATTTCAAATAGTCCCCAATCAAATTTGATTTTTTTTGACCGAAACTAGTGTATAATATACTACGATTTTTTACCGAAACTTGCATTCCGAAAAGTTTAATAGAATCTTATTTTCAGATGATTTTTTTTGCATGGACTTCCATCATAACATTCCCTCTCAACATATATAAATGATCTGAAAAGTCTCGTATCATTTAAAATAGTCCCCAATGAAATTTAATTTTTTTGACCTAAACGTGTATAATATACTACGATTTTTGACCGAAACTTGAATTTCGAAAAGTTTAATAGAATATAATTTTCAGATGATTTTTTTTGCATGGACTTCCATGACAACATTCCCTATCAACATATATAAATGATCTGAAAAGTCTCGTATCATTTAAAATAGTCCCCAATTAAATTTGATTTTTTTTTACCGAAACAAGTGTAAAATATACTACAATTTTTGACCGAAACTTGCATTTCGAAAAGTTATTTAGAATCTAGTTTTCAGATGATTTTTTACAAGGACTTCTATCATAACCTTCCCTCTTAACATATATAAATGATCTGAAAAGTCTCGTATCATTTCAAATATTCCCCAATTAAATTTGATTTTTTTACCGAAATTAGTGTATAATATACTACGATTTTTGACCGAAACTTGCATTTCGAAAAGTTTTATTGAATCTAATTTTCAGATGATTTTTTGCATGGACTTCCATCATAACCTTTCCTCTTAACATATATAAATGATCTGAAAAGTCTCGTATCATTTCAAATAGTTCATAATTAAATTTAATTTTTTTGACCGAAACTAGTGTATAATATACTACGATTTTTGACCGAAACTTGCATTTCGAAAAGTTTTATAGAATCTAGTTTTCAGATGATTTTTTGCATGGACTTCCATCATAACCTTCCCTCTTAACATATATAAATGATCTGAAAAGTCTCGTATCATTTCTAATAGTCCCCAATCAAATTTGATTTTTTTTGACCGAAACTAGTGTATAATATACTACGATTTTTTACCGAAACTTGCATTCCGAAAAGTTTAATAGAATCTTATTTTCAGATGATTTTTTTTGCATGGACTTCCATCATAACATTCCCTCTCAACATATATAAATGATCTGAAAAGTCTCGTATCATTTAAAATAGTCCCCAATCAAATTTCATTTTTTGACCTAAACTAGTGTATTATATACTACGATTTTTGACCGAAACTTGAATTTCGAAAAAGTTTAATAGAATATAATTTTCAGATGATTTTTTTTGCATGGACTTCCATCATAACATTCCCTCTCAACATATATAAATGATCTGAAAAGTCTCGAATCATTTGAATTAGTCCCCTATTAAATTTGATTTTTTTGACCGAAACTAGTGTATAATATACTTCAATTTTTGACGAAACTTGCATTTAGAAAAGTTTTTTAGAATCTAGTTTTCAGATGATTTTTTACATGGACTTCTATCATAACCTTCCCTCTTAACATATATAAACGATCTGAAAAGTCTCGTATCATTTCAAATATTCCACAATTAAATTTTATTTTTTTGACCGAAACTAGTGTATAATATACTACGATATTTGACCGAAACTTGCATTTCGAAAAGTTTTATAGAATCTAGTTTTCAGATGAATTTTTTGAATGGACTTCCATCATAACCTTCCCTCTTAACATATATAAATGATCTGAAAAGTCTCGTATCATTTCAAATAGTCCCCAATCAAATTTGATTTTTTTTTACCGAAACTAATGTATAATATACTACGATTTTTTACCGAAACATGCATTTCGAAAAGTTTAATAGAATCTTATTTTCAGATGATTTTTTTTGCATGGACTTCCATCATAACATTCCCTCTCAACATATATAAATGATCTGAAAAGTCTCGTATCATTTAAAATAGTCCCCAATCAAATTTGATTTTTTTGACCTAAACTAGTGTATAATATACTACGATTTTTGACCGAAACTTGAATTTCAAAAAGTTTAATAGAATATAATTTTCAGATGATTTTTTTTGCATGGACTTCCATCATAACATTCCCTCTCAACGTATATAAATAGTCTGAAAAGTCTCGTATCATTTAAAATAGTCCCCAATTAAATTTGATTTTTTTGACCGAAACTAATGTATAATATACTTCAATTTTTGACCGAAGCTTACATTTCGAAAAGTTTTTTAGAATCTAGTTTTCAGATGATTTTTTACATGGACTTCTATCATAACCTTCCCTCTTAACATATATAAATGATCTGAAAAGATTCGTATCATTTCAAATATTCCACAATTAAATTTGATTTTTTTACCGAAATTAGTGTACATTATACTACGATTTTTGACCGAAACTTGCATTTCGAAAAGTTTTATTGAATCTAATTTTCAGATGATATTTTGCATGGACTTCCATCATAACCTTCCCTCTTAACATATATAAATGATCTGAAAAGTCTCGTATCATTTCAAATAGTTCACAATTAAATTTTATTTTTTTGACCGAAACTAGTGTATAATATACTACGATTTTTGACCGAAACTTGCATTTCGAAAAGTTTTATAGAATCTAGTTTTCAGATGATTTTTTGCATGGACTTCCATCATAACCTTCCCTCTTAACATATATAAATGATCTGAAAAGTCTCGTATCATTTCAAATAGTCCCCAATCAAATTTGATTTTTTTTGACCGAAACTAGTGTATAATATACTACGATTTTTTACCGAAACTTGCATTTCGAAAAGTTTAATAGAATCTTATTTTCAGATGATTTTTTTGCATGGACTTCCAACATAACATTCCCTCTCAACATATATAAATGATCTGAAAAGACTCGTATCATTTAAAATAGTCCCCAATCAAATTTGATTTTTTTGAACTAAACTAGTGTATAATATACTACGATTTTTGACCGAAACTTGAATTTCGAAAAGTTTAATAGAATATAATATTCAGATGATTTTTTTTGCTTGGACTTCCATCATAACATTCCCTCTCAACATATATAAATGATCTGAAATGTCTCGTATCATTTAAAATAGTCCCCAATTAAATTTGATTTTTTTGACCGAAACTAGTGTATAATATACTTCAATTTTTGACCGAAACTTGCATTTCGAAAAGTTTTTTAGAATCTAGTTTTCAGATGATTTTTTACATGGACTTGTATCATAACCTTCCCTCTTAACATATATAAACGATCTGAAAAGTCTAGTATCATTTCAAATATTCCACAATTAAATTTGATTTTTTTTACCAAAATTAGTGTATAATATACTACGATTTTTGACCGAAAATTGCATTTCGAAAAGTTTTATTGAATCTAATTTTCAGATGATTTTTTGCATGGACTTCCATCATAAACTTCCCTCTTAACATATATAAATGATCTGAAAAGTCTCGTATCATTTCAAATATTCCACAATTAAATTTGATTTTTTTACCGAAATTAGTGTATATTATACTACGATTTTTGACCGAAACTTGCATTTCGAAAATTTTTATTGAATCTAATTTTCAGATGATTTTTTGCATGGACTTCCATCATAACCTTCCCTCTTAACATATATAAATGACCTGAAAAGTATCGTATCATTTCAAATAGTTCACAATTAAATTTAGTTTTTTTGACCGAAACTAGTGTATAATATACTACGATTTTTTACCGAAACTTGCATTTCGAAAAGTTTAATAGAATCTTATTTTCAGATGATTTTTTTGCATGGACTTCCAACATAACATTCCCTCTCAACATATATAAATGATCTGAAAAGACTCGTATCATAGTCCCCAATCAAATTTGATTTTTTTGAACTAAACTAGTGTATAATATACTACGATTTTTGACCGAAACTTGAATTTCGAAAAGTTTAATAGAATATAATTTTCAGATGATTTTTTTTGCATGGACTTCCATCATAACATTCCCTCTCAACATATATAAATGATCTGAAAAGTCTCGTATCATTTAAAATAGTCCCCAATTAAATTTGATTTTTTTGACCGAAACTAGTGTATAATATACTTCAATTTTTGACCGAAACTTGCATTTCGAAAAGTTTTTTAGAATCTAGTTTTCAGATGATTTTTTACATGGACTTGTATCATAACCTTCCCTCTTAACATATATAAATGATCTGAAAAGATTCGTATCATTTCAAATATTCCACAATTAAATTTGATTTTTTTACCGAAATTAGTGTACATTATACTACGATTTTTGACCGAAACTTGCATTTCAAAAAGTTTTATTGAATCTAATTTTCAGATGATATTTTGCATGGACTTCCATCATAACCTTCCCTCTTAACATATATAAATGATCTGAAAAGTCTCGTATCATTTCAAATAGTTCACAATTAAATTTTATTTTTTTGACCGAAACTAGTGTATAATATACTACGATTTTTGACCGAAACTTGCATTTCGAAAAGTTTTATAGAATCTAGTTTTCAGATGATTTTTTGCATGGACTTCCATCATAACCTTCCCTCTTAACATATATAAATGATCTGAAAAGTCTCGTATCATTTCAAATAGTCCCCAATCAAATTTGATTTTTTTTGACCGAAACTAGTGTATAATATACTACGATTTTTTACCGAAACTTGCATTTCGAAAAGTTTAATAGAATCTTATTTTCAGATGATTTTTTTGCATGGACTTCCAACATAACATTCCCTCTTAACATATATAAATGATCTGAAAAGACTCGTATCATTTAAAATAGTCCCCAATCAAATTTGATTTTTTTGAACTAAACTAGTGTATAATATACTACGATTTTTGACCGAAACTTGAATTTCGAAAAGTTTAATAGAATATAATATTCAGATGATTTTTTTTGCTTGGACTTCCATCATAACATTCCCTCTCAACATATATAAATGATCTGAAAAGTCTCGTATCATTTAAAATAGTCCCCAATTAAATTTGATTTTTTTGACCGAAACTAGTGTATAATATACTTCAATTTTTGACCGAAACTTGCATTTCGAAAAGTTTTTTAGAATCTAGTTTTCAGATGATTTTTTACATGGACTTGTATCATAACCTTCCCTCTTAACATATATAAACGATCTGAAAAGTCTAGTATCATTTCAAATATTCCACAATTAAATTTGATTTTTTTTACCAAAATTAGTGTATAATATACTACGATTTTTGACCGAAAATTGCATTTCGAAAAGTTTTATTGAATCTAATTTTCAGATGATTTTTTGCATGGACTTCCATCATAAACTTCCCTCTTAACATATATAAATGATCTGAAAAGTCTCGTATCATTTCAAATATTCCACAATTAAATTTGATTTTTTTACCGAAATTAGTGTATATTATACTACGATTTTTGACCGAAACTTGCATTTCGAAAAGTTTTATTGAATCTAATTTTCAGATGATTTTTTGCATGGACTTCCATCATAACCTTCCCTCTTAACATATATAAATGACCTGAAAAGTATCGTATCATTTCAAATAGTTCACAATTAAATTTAGTTTTTTTGACCGAAACTAGTGTATAATATACTACGATTTTTTACCGAAACTTGCATTTCGAAAAGTTTAATAGAATCTTATTTTCAGATGATTTTTTTGCATGGACTTCCAACATAACATTCCCTCTCAACATATATAAATGATCTGAAAAGACTCGTATCATAGTCCCCAATCAAATTTGATTTTTTTGAACTAAACTAGTGTATAATATACTACGATTTTTGACCGAAACTTGAATTTCGAAAAGTTTAATAGAATATAATTTTCAGATGATTTTTTTTGCATGGACTTCCATCATAACATTCCCTCTCAACATATATAAATGATCTGAAAAGTCTCGTATCATTTAAAATAGTCCCCAATTAAATTTGATTTTTTTGACCGAAACTAGTGTATAATATACTTCAATTTTTGACCGAAACTTGCATTTCGAAAAGTTTTTTAGAATCTAGTTTTCAGATGATTTTTTACATGGACTTGTATCATAACCTTCCCTCTTAACATATATAAACGATCTGAAAAGTCTAGTATTATTTCAAATATTCCACAATTAAATTTGATTTTTTTTACCAAAATTAGTGTATAATATACTACGATTTTTGACCGAAAATTGCATTTCGAAAAGTTTTATTGAATCTAATTTTCAGATGATTTTTTGCATGGACTTTCATCATAAACTTCCCTCTTAACATATATAAATGATCTGAAAAGTCTCGTATCATTTCAAATATTCCACAATTAAATTTGATTTTTTTACCGAAATTAGTGTATATTATACTACGATTTTTGCCCGAAACTTGCATTTCGAAAAGTTTTATAGAATCTAGTTTTCAGATGATTTTTTGCATGGACTTCCATCATAACCTTCCCTCTTAACATATATAAATGATCTGAAAAGTCTCGTATCATTTCAAATAGTCCCCAATCAAATTTGATTTTTTTTGACCGAAACTAGTGTATAATATACTACGATTTTTTACCGAAACTTGCATTTCGAAAAGTTTAATAGAATCTTATTTTCAGATGATTTTTTTGCATGGACTTCCAACATAACATTCCCTCTCAACATATATAAATGATCTGAAAAGACTCGTATCATAGTCCCCAATCAAATTTGATTTTTTTGAACTAAACTAGTGTATAATATACTACGATTTTTGACCGAAACTTGAATTTCGAAAAGTTTAATAGAATATAATTTTCAGATGATTTTTTTTTGCATGGACTTCCATCATAACATTCCCTCTAAACATATATAAATGATCTGAAAAGTCTCGTATCATTTAAAATAGTCCCCAATTAAATTTGATTTTTTTGACCGAAACTAGTGTATAATATACTTCAAGTTTTGACCGAAACTTGCATTTCGAAAAGTTTTTTAGAATCTAGTTTTCAGATGATTTTTTACATGGACTTGTATCATAACCTTCCCTCTTAACATATATAAACGATCTGAAAAGTCTAGTATCATTTCAAATATTCCACAATTAAATTTGATTTTTTTTACCAAAATTAGTGTATAATATACTACGATTTTTGACCGAAAATTGCATTTCGAAAAGTTTTATTGAATCTAATTTTCAGATGATTTTTTGCATGGACTTCCATCATAAACTTCCCTCTTAACATATATAAATGATCTGAAAAGTCTCGTATCATTTCAAATAGTTCACAATTAAATTTAATTTTTTTGACCGAAACTAGTGTATAATATACTACGATTTTTGACCGAAACTTGCATTTCGAAAAGTTTTATAGAATCTAGTTTTCAGATTAATTTTTTGCATGGACTTCCATCATAACCTTCCCTCTTAACATATATAAATGATCTGAAAAGTCTCGTATCATTTCAAATAGTCCCCAATAAAATTTGATTTTTTTTACCGAAACTAATGTATAATATACTACGATTTTTTACCGAAACTTGCATTTCGAAAAGTTTAATAGAATCTTATTTTCAGATGATTTTTTTTTCATGGACTTCCATCATAACATTCCCTCTCAACATATATAAATGATCTGAAAAGTCTCGTATCATTTAAAATAGTCCCCAATCAAATTTGATTTTTTTGACCTAAACTAGTGTATAATATACTTCAATTTTTGACCGAAACTTGCATTTCGAAAAGTTTTTTAGAATCTAGTTTTTAGATGATTTTTTACATGGACTTCTATCATAACCTTCCCTCTTAACATATATAAACGATCTGAAAAGTCTCGTATCATTTCAAATATTCCACAATTAAATTTGATTTTTTTTACCAAAATTAGTGTATAATTTACTACGATTTTTGACCGAAACTTGCATTTCGAAAAGTTTTATTGAATCTAATTTTCAGATGATTTTTTGCATGGACTTCCATCATAAACTTCCCTCTTAACATATATAAATGATCTGAAAAGTCTCGTATCATTTCAAATAGTCCCCAATCAAATTTGATTTTTTTTACCGAAACTAATGTATAATATACTACGATTTTTTACCGAAACTTGCATTTCGAAAAGTTTAATAGAATCTTATTTTCAGATGATTTTTTTTGCATGGACTTCCATCATAACATTCCCTCTCAACATATATAAATGATCTGAAAAGTATCGTATCATTTAAAATAGTCCCCAATCAAATTTGATTTTTTTGACCTAAACTAGTGTATAATATACTACGATTTTTGACCGAAACTTGAATATCAAAAAGTTTAATAGAATATAATTTTCAGATGATTTTTTTTTTGCATGGACTTCCATCATAACATTCCCTCTCAACGTATATAAATAGTCTGAAAAGTCTAGTATCATTTAAAATAGTCCCCAATTAAATTTAATTTTTTTGACCGAAACTAGTGTATAATATACTTCAATTTTTGACCGAAACTTACATTTCGAAAAGTTTTTTAGAATCTAGTTTTCAGATTATTTTTTACATGGACTTCTATCATAACCTTCCCTCTTAACATATATAAATGATCTGAAAAGACTCGTATCATTTCAAATATTCCACAATTAAATTTGATTTTTTTACCGAAATTAGTGTATATTATACTACGATTTTTGACCGAAACTTGCATTTCGAAAAGTTTTATTGAATCTAATTTTCAAATGATTTTTTGCATGGACTTCCATCATAACCTTCCCTCTTAACATATATAAATGACCTGAAAAGTATCGTATCATTTCAAATAGTTCACAATTAAATTTAGTTTTTTTGACCGAAACTAGTGTATAATATACTACGATTTTTGACCGAAACTTGCATTTCGAAAAGTTTTATAGAATCTAGTTTTCAGATGATTTTTTGCATGGACTTCCATCATAACCTTCCCTCTTAACATATATAAATGATCTGAAAAGTCTCGTATCATTTCAAATAGTCCCCAATCAAATTTGATTTTTTTTGACCGAAACTAGTGTATAATAACTACGATTTTTTACCGAAACTTGCATTTCGAAAAGTTTAATAGAATCTTATTTTCAGATGATTTTTTTGCATGGACTTCCAACATAACATTCCCTCTCAACATATATAAATGATCTGAAAAGACTCGTATCATAGTCCCCAATCAAATTTGATTTTTTTGAACTAAACTAGTGTATAATATACTACGATTTTTGACCGAAACTTGAATTTCGAAAAGTTTAATAGAATATAATTTTCAGATGATTTTTTTTGCATGGACTTCCATCATAACATTCCCTCTCAACATATATAAATGATCTGAAAAGTCTCGTATCATTTAAAATAGTCCCCAATTAAATTTGATTTTTTTGACCGAAACTAGTGTATAATATACTTCAATTTTTGACCGAAACTTGCATTTCGAAAAGTTTTTTAGAATCTAGTTTTTAGATGATTTTTTACATGGACTTCTATCATAACCTTCCCTCTTAACATATATAAACGATCTGAAAAGTCTCGTATCATTTCAAATATTCCACAATTAAATTTGATTTTTTTTACCAAAATTAGTGTATAATTTACTACGATTTTTGACCGAAACTTGCATTTCGAAAAGTTTTATTGAATCTAATTTTCAGATGATTTTTTGCATGGACTTCCATCATAAACTTCCCTCTTAACATATATAAATGATCTGAAAAGTCTCGTATCATTTCAAATAGTTCACAATTAAATTTTATTTTTTTGACCGAAACTAGTGTATAATATACTACGATTTTTGACCGAAACTTGCATTTCGAAAAGTTTTATAGAATCTAGTTTTTAGATGATTTTTTGCATGGACTTCCATCATAACCTTCCCTCTTAACATATATAAATGATCTGAAAAGTCTCGTATCATTTCAAATAGTCCCCAATCAAATTTGATTTTTTTTGACCGAAACTAGTGTATAATATACTACGATTTTTGACCGAAACTTGAATTTCAAAAAGTTTAATAGAATATAATTTTCAGATGATTTTTTTTGCATGGACTTCCATCATAACATTCCCTCACAACGTATATAAATAGTCTGAAAAGTCTCGTATCATTTAAAATAGTCCCCAATTAAATTTGATTTTTTTGACCGAAACTAGTGTATAATATACTTTAATTTTTGACCGAAACTTACATTTCGAAAAGTTTTTTAGAATCTAGTTTTCAGATGATTTTTTACATGGACTTCTATCATAACCTTCCCTCTTAACATATATAAATGATCTGAAAAGACTCGTATCATTTCAAATATTCCACAATTAAATTTGATTTTTTTACCGAAATTAGTGTATATTATACTACGATTTTTTACCGAAAATTGCATTTCGAAAAGTTTTATTGAATCTAATTTTCAGATGATTTTTTGCATGGACTTCCATCATAACCTCCCTCTTAACATATATAAATGATCTGAAAAGTATCGTATCATTTCAAATAGTTCATAATTAAATTTAATTTTTTTGACCGAAACTAGTGTATAATATACTACGATTTTTGACCGAAACTTGCATTTCGAAAAGTTTGATAGAATCTAGTTTTCAGATGATTTTTTGCATGGACTTCCATCATAAACTTCCCTCTTAACATATATAAATGATCTGAAAAGTCTCGTATCATTTCAAATAGTTCACAATTAAATTTTATTTTTTTGACCGAAACTAGTGTATAATATACTACGATTTTTTACCGAAACTTGCATTTCGAAAAGTTTTATAGAATCTAGTTTTCAGATTAATTTTTTGCATGGACTTCCATCATAACCTTCCCTCTTAACATATATAAATGATCTGAAAAGTCTCGTATCATTTCAAATAGTCCCCAATCAAATTTGATTTTTTTTACCGAAACTAATGTATAATATACTACGATTTTTTACCGAAACTTGCATTTCGAAAAGTTTAATAGAATCTTATTTTCAGATGATTTTTTTTTCATGGACTTCCATCATAACATTCCCTCTCAACATATATAAATGATCTGAAAAGTCTCGTATCATTTAAAATAGTCCCCAATCAAATTTGATTTTTTTGACCTAAACTAGTGTATAATAATATACTACGATTTTTGACCGAAACTTGAATATCAAAAAGTTTAATAGAATATAATTTTCAGATGATTTTTTTTTGCATGGACTTCCATCATAACATTCCCTCTCAACGTATATAAATAGTCTGAAAAGTCTCGTATCATTTAAAATAGTCCCCAATTAAATTTAATTTTTTTGACCGAAACTAGTGTATAATATACTTCAATTTTTGACCGAAACTTGCATTTCGAAAAGTTTTTTAGAATCTAGTTTTCAGATGATTTTTTACATGGACTTGTATCATAACCTTCCCTCTTAACATATATAAACGATCTGAAAAGTCTAGTATCATTTCAAATATTCCACAATTAAATTTGATTTTTTTTACCAAAATTAGTGTATAATATACTACGATTTTTGACCGAAAATTGCCTTTCGAAAAGTTTTATTGAATCTAATTTTCAGATGATTTTTTGCATGGACTTCCATCATAAACTTCCCTCTTAACATATATAAATGATCTGAAAAGTCTCGTATCATTTCAAATAGTTCACAATTAAATTTTATTTTTTTGACCGAAACTAGTGTATAATATACTACGATTTTTGACCGAAACTTGCATTTCGAAAAGTTTTATAGAATCTAGTTTTCAGATTAATTTTTTGCATGGACTTCCATCATAACCTTCCCTCTTAACATATATAAATGATCTGAAAAGTCTCGTATCATTTCAAATAGTCCCCAATCAAATTTGATTTTTTTTACCGAAACTAATGTATAATATACTACGATTTTTTACCGAAACTTGCATTTCGAAAAGTTTAATAGAATCTTATTTTCAGATGATTTTTTTTGCATGGACTTCCATCATAACATTCCCTCTCAACATATATAAATGATCTGAAAAGTCTCGTATCATTTAAAATAGTCCCCAATCAAATTTGATTTTTTTGACCTAAACTAGTGTATAATATACTACGATTTTTGACCGAAACTTGAATATCAAAAAGTTTAATAGAATATAATTTTCAGATGATTTTTTTTTTGCATGGACTTCCATCATAACATTCCCTCTCAACGTATATAAATAGTCTGAAAAGTCTCGTATCATTTAAAATAGTCCCCAATTAAATTTAATTTTTTTGACCGAAACTAGTGTATAATATACTTCAATTTTTGACCGAAACTTACATTTCGAAAAGTTTTTTAGAATCTAGTTTTCAGATTATTTTTTACATGGACTTCTATCATAACCTTCCCTCTTAACATATATAAATGATCTGAAAAGACTCGTATCATTTCAAATATTCCACAATTAAATTTGATTTTTTTACCGAAATTAGTGTATATTATACTACGATTTTTGACCGAAACTTGCATTTCGAAAAGTTTTATTGAATCTAATTTTCAAATGATTTTTTGCATGGACTTCCATCATAACCTTCCCTCTTAACATATATAAATGACCTGAAAAGTATCGTATCATTTCAAATAGTTCACAATTAAATTTAGTTTTTTTGACCGAAACTAGTGTATAATATACTACGATTTTTGACCGAAACTTGCATTTCGAAAAGTTTTATAGAATCTAGTTTTCAGATGATTTTTTGCATGGACTTCCATCATAACCTTCCCTCTTAACATATATAAATGATCTGAAAAGTCTCGTATCATTTCAAATAGACCCCAATCAAATTTGATTTTTTTTGACCGAAACTAGTGTATAATAACTACGATTTTTTACCGAAACTTGCATTTCGAAAAGTTTAATAGAATCTTATTTTCAGATGATTTTTTTGCATGGACTTCCAACATAACATTCCCTCTCAACATATATAAATGATCTGAAAAGACTCGTATCATAGTCCCCAATCAAATTTGATTTTTTTGAACTAAACTAGTGTATAATATACTACGATTTTTGACCGAAACTTGAATTTCGAAAAGTTTAATAGAATATAATTTTCAGATGATTTTTTTTGCATGGACTTCCATCATAACATTCCCTCTCAACATATATAAATGATCTGAAAAGTCTCGTATCATTTAAAATAGTCCCCAATTAAATTTGATTTTTTTGACCGAAACTAGTGTATAATATACTTCAATTTTTGACCGAAACTTGCATTTCGAAAAGTTTTTTAGAATCTAGTTTTTAGATGATTTTTTACATGGACTTCTATCATAACCTTCCCTCTTAACATATATAAACGATCTGAAAAGTCTCGTATCATTTCAAATATTCCACAATTAAATTTGATTTTTTTTACCAAAATTAGTGTATAATTTACTACGATTTTTGACCGAAACTTGCATTTCGAAAAGTTTTATTGAATCTAATTTTCAGATGATTTTTTGCATGGACTTCCATCATAAACTTCCCTCTTAACATATATAAATGATCTGAAAAGTCTCGTATCATTTCAAATAGTCCCCAATCAAATTTGATTTTTTTTACCGAAACTAATGTATAATATACTACGATTTTTTACCGAAACTTGCATTTCGAAAAGTTTAATAGAATCTTATTTTCAGATGATTTTTTTTGCATGGACTTCCATCATAACATTCCCTCTCAACATATATAAATGATCTGAAAAGTCTCGTATCATTTAAAATAGTCCCCAATCAAATTTGATTTTTTTGACCTAAACTAGTGTATAATATACTACGATTTTTGACCGAAACTTGAATATCAAAAAGTTTAATAGAATATAATTTTCAGATGATTTTTTTTTTTGCATGGACTTCCATCATAACATTCCCTCTCAACGTATATAAATAGTCTGAAAAGTCTAGTATCATTTAAAATAGTCCCCAATTAAATTTAATTTTTTTGACCGAAACTAGTGTATAATATACTTCAATTTTTGACCGAAACTTACATTTCGAAAAGTTTTTTAGAATCTAGTTTTCAGATTATTTTTTACATGGACTTCTATCATAACCTTCCCTCTTAACATATATAAATGATCTGAAAAGACTCGTATCATTTCAAATATTCCACAATTAAATTTGATTTTTTTACCGAAATTAGTGTATATTATACTACGATTTTTGACCGAAACTTGCATTTCGAAAAGTTTTATTGAATCTAATTTTCAAATGATTTTTTGCATGGACTTCCATCATAACCTTCCCTCTTAACATATATAAATGACCTGAAAAGTATCGTATCATTTTAAATAGTTCACAATTAAATTTAGTTTTTTTGACCGAAACTAGTGTATAATATACTACGATTTTTGACCGAAACTTGCATTTCGAAAAGTTTTATAGAATCTAGTTTTCAGATGATTTTTTGCATGGACTTCCATCATAACCTTCCCTCTTAACATATATAAATGATCTGAAAAGTCTCGTATCATTTCAAATAGTCCCCAATCAAATTTGATTTTTTTTGACCGAAACTAGTGTATAATAACTACGATTTTTTACCGAAACTTGCATTTCGAAAAGTTTAATAGAATCTTATTTTCAGATGATTTTTTTGCATGGACTTCCAACATAACATTCCCTCTCAACATATATAAATGATCTGAAAAGACTCGTATCATAGTCCCCAATCAAATTTGATTTTTTTGAACTAAACTAGTGTATAATATACTACGATTTTTGACCGAAACTTGAATTTCGAAAAGTTTAATAGAATATAATTTTCAGATGATTTTTTTTGCATGGACTTCCATCATAACATTCCCTCTCAACCTATATAAATGATCTGAAAAGTCTCGTATCATTTAAAATAGTCCCCAATTAAATTTGATTTTTTTGACCGAAACTAGTGTATAATATACTTCAATTTTTGACCGAAACTTGCATTTCGAAAAGTTTTTTAGAATCTAGTTTTTAGATGATTTTTTACATGGACTTCTATCATAACCTTCCCTCTTAACATATATAAACGATCTGAAAAGTCTCGTATCATTTCAAATATTCCACAATTAAATTTGATTTTTTTTACCAAAATTAGTGTATAATTTACTACGATTTTTGACCGAAACTTGCATTTCGAAAAGTTTTATTGAATCTAATTTTCGGATGATTTTTTGCATGGACTTCCATCATAAACTTCCCTCTTAACATATATAAATGATCTGAAAAGTCTCGTATCATTTCAAATAGTCCCCAATCAAATTTGATTTTTTTTACCGAAACTAATGTATAATATACTACGATTTTTTACCGAAACTTGCATTTCGAAAAGATTAATAGAATCTTATTTTCAGATGATTTTTTTTGCATGGACTTCCATCATAACATTCCCTCTCAACATATATAAATGATCTGAAAAGTCTCGTATCATTTAAAATAGTCCCCAATCAAATTTGATTTTTTTGACCTAAACTAGTGTATAATATACTACGATTTTTGACCGAAACTTGAATATCAAAAAGTTTAATAGAATATAATTTTCAGATGATTTTTTTTTTGCATGGACTTCCATCATAACATTCCCTCTCAACGTATATAAATAGTCTGAAAAGTCTAGTATCATTTAAAATAGTCCCCAATTAAATTTAATTTTTTTGACCGAAACTAGTGTATAATATACTTCAATTTTTGACCGAAACTTACATTTCGAAAAGTTTTTTAGAATCTAGTTTTCAGATTATTTTTTACATGGACTTCTATCATAACCTTCCCTCTTAACATATATAAATGATCTGAAAAGACTCGTATCATTTCAAATATTCCACAATTAAATTTGATTTTTTTACCGAAATTAGTGTATATTATACTACGATTTTTGACCGAAACTTGCATTTCGAAAAGTTTTATTGAATCTAATTTTCAAATGATTTTTTGCATGGACTTCCATCATAACCTTCCCTCTTAACATATATAAATGACCTGAAAAGTATCGTATCATTTCAAATAGTTCACAATTAAATTTAGTTTTTTTGACCGAAACTAGTGTATAATATACTACGATTTTTGACCGAAACTTGCATTTCGAAAAGTTTTATAGAATCTAGTTTTCAGATGATTTTTTGCATGGACTTCCATCATAACCTTCCCTCTTAACATATATAAATGATCTGAAAAGTCTCGTATCATTTCAAATAGTCCCCAATCAAATTTGATTTTTTTTGACCGAAACTAGTGTATAATAACTACGATTTTTTACCGAAACTTGCATTTCGAAAAGTTTAATAGAATCTTATTTTCAGATGATTTTTTTGCATGGACTTCCAACATAACATTCCCTCTCAACATATATAAATGATCTGAAAAGACTCGTATCATAGTCCCCAATCAAATTTGATTTTTTTGAACTAAACTAGTGTATAATATACTACGATTTTTGACCGAAACTTGAATTTCGAAAAGTTTAATAGAATATAATTTTCAGATGATTTTTTTTGCATGGACTTCCATCATAACATTCCCTCTCAACATATATAAATGATCTGAAAAGTCTCGTATCATTTAAAATAGTCCCCAATTAAATTTGATTTTTTTGACCGAAACTAGTGTATAATATACTTCAATTTTTGACCGAAACTTGCATTTCGAAAAGTTTTTTAGAATCTAGTTTTTAGATGATTTTTTACATGGACTTCTATCATAACCTTCCCTCTTAACATATATAAACGATCTGAAAAGTCTCGTATCATTTCAAATATTCCACAATTAAATTTGATTTTTTTTACCAAAATTAGTGTATAATTTACTACGATTTTTGACCGAAACTTGCATTTCGAAAAGTTTTATTGAATCTAATTTTCAGATGATTTTTTGCATGGACTTCCATCATAAACTTCCCTCTTAACATATATAAATGATCTGAAAAGTCTCGTATCATTTCAAATAGTTCACAATTAAATTTTATTTTTTTGACCGAAACTAGTGTATAATATACTACGATTTTTGACCGAAACTTGCATTTCGAAAAGTTTTATAGAATCTAGTTTTTAGATGATTTTTTGCATGGACTTCCATCATAACCTTCCCTCTTAACATATATAAATGATCTGAAAAGTCTCGTATCATTTCAAATAGTCCCCAATCAAATTTGATTTTTTTTGACCGAAACTAGTGTATAATATACTACGATTTTTGACCGAAACTTGAATTTCAAAAAGTTTAATAGAATATAATTTTCAGATGATTTTTTTTGCATGGACTTCCATCATAACATTCCCTCACAACGTATATAAATAGTCTGAAAAGTCTCGTATCATTTAAAATAGTCCCCAATTAAATATGATTTTTTTGACCGAAACTAGTGTATAATATACTTTAATTTTTGACCGAAACTTACATTTCGAAAAGTTTTTTAGAATCTAGTTTTCAGATGATTTTTTACATGGACTTCTATCATAACCTTCCCTCTTAACATATATAAATGATCTGAAAAGACTCGTATCATTTCAAATATTCCACAATTAAATTTGATTTTTTTACCGAAATTAGTGTATATTATACTACGATTTTTTACCGAAAATTGCATTTCGAAAAGTTTTATTGAATCTAATTTTCAGATGATTTTTTGCATGGACTTCCATCATAACCTCCCTCTTAACATATATAAATGATCTGAAAAGTATCGTATCATTTCAAATAGTTCATAATTAAATTTAATTTTTTTGACCGAAACTAGTGTATAATATACTACGATTTTTGACCGAAACTTGCATTTCGAAAAGTTTTATAGAATCTAGTTTTCAGATGATTTTTTGCATGGACTTCCATCATAAACTTCCCTCTTAACATATATAAATGATCTGAAAAGTCTCGTATCATTTCAAATAGTTCACAATTAAATTTTATTTTTTTGACCGAAACTAGTGTATAATATACTACGATTTTTTACCGAAACTTGCATTTCGAAAAGTTTTATAGAATCTAGTTTTCAGATTAATTTTTTGCATGGACTTCCATCATAACCTTCCCTCTTAACATATATAAATGATCTGAAAAGTCTCGTATCATTTCAAATAGTCCCCAATCAAATTTGATTTTTTTTACCGAAACTAATGTATAATATACTACGATTTTTTACCGAAACTTGCATTTCGAAAAGTTTAATAGAATCTTATTTTCAGATGATTTTTTTTTCATGGACTTCCATCATAACATTCCCTCTCAACATATATAAATGATCTGAAAAGTCTCGTATCATTTAAAATAGTCCCCAATCAAATTTGATTTTTTTGACCTAAACTAGTGTATAATAATATACTACGATTTTTGACCGAAACTTGAATATCAAAAAGTTTAATAGAATATAATTTTCAGATGATTTTTTTTTGCATGGACTTCCATCATAACATTCCCTCTCAACGTATATAAATAGTCTGAAAAGTCTCGTATCATTTAAAATAGTCCCCAATTAAATTTAATTTTTTTGACCGAAACTAGTGTATAATATACTTCAATTTTTGACCGAAACTTGCATTTCGAAAAGTTTTTTAGAATCTAGTTTTCAGATGATTTTTTACATGGACTTGTATCATAACCTTCCCTCTTAACATATATAAACGATCTGAAAAGTCTAGTATCATTTCAAATATTCCACAATTAAATTTGATTTTTTTTACCAAAATTAGTGTATAATATACTACGATTTTTGACCGAAAATTGCCTTTCGAAAAGTTTTATTGAATCTAATTTTCAGATGATTTTTTGCATGGACTTCCATCATAAACTTCCCTCTTAACATATATAAATGATCTGAAAAGTCTCGTATCATTTCAAATAGTTCACAATTAAATTTTATTTTTTTGACCGAAACTAGTGTATAATATACTACGATTTTTGACCGAAACTTGCATTTCGAAAAGTTTTATAGAATCTAGTTTTCAGATTAATTTTTTGCATGGACTTCCATCATAACCTTCCCTCTTAACATATATAAATGATCTGAAAAGTCTCGTATCATTTCAAATAGTCCCCAATCAAATTTGATTTTTTTTACCGAAACTAATGTATAATATACTACGATTTTTTACCGAAACTTGCATTTCGAAAAGTTTAATAGAATCTTATTTTCAGATGATTTTTTTTGCATGGACTTCCATCATAACATTCCCTCTCAACATATATAAATGATCTGAAAAGTCTCGTATCATTTAAAATAGTCCCCAATCAAATTTGATTTTTTTGACCTAAACTAGTGTATAATATACTACGATTTTTGACCGAAACTTGAATATCAAAAAGTTTAATAGAATATAATTTTCAGATGATTTTTTTTTTGCATGGACTTCCTTCATAACATTCCCTCTCAACGTATATAAATAGTCTGAAAAGTCTCGTATCATTTAAAATAGTCCCCAATTAAATTTAATTTTTTTGACCGAAACTAGTGTATAATATACTTCAATTTTTGACCGAAACTTACATTTCGAAAAGTTTTTTAGAATCTAGTTTTCAGATTATTTTTTACATGGACTTCTATCATAACCTTCCCTCTTAACATATATAAATGATCTGAAAAGACTCGTATCATTTCAAATATTCCACAATTAAATTTGATTTTTTTACCGAAATTAGTGTATATTATACTACGATTTTTGACCGAAACTTGCATTTCGAAAAGTTTTATTGAATCTAATTTTCAAATGATTTTTTGCATGGACTTCCATCATAACCTTCCCTCTTAACATATATAAATGACCTGAAAAGTATCGTATCATTTCAAATAGTTCACAATTAAATTTAGTTTTTTTGACCGAAACTAGTGTATAATATACTACGATTTTTGACCGAAACTTGCATTTCGAAAAGTTTTATAGAATCTAGTTTTCAGATGATTTTTTGCATGGACTTCCATCATAACCTTCCCTCTTAACATATATAAATGATCTGAAAAGTCTCGTATCATTTCAAATAGTCCCCAATCAAATTTGATTTTTTTTGACCGAAACTAGTGTATAATAACTACGATTTTTTACCGAAACTTGCATTTCGAAAAGTTTAATAGAATCTTATTTTCAGATGATTTTTTTGCATGGACTTCCAACATAACATTCCCTCTCAACATATATAAATGATCTGAAAAGACTCGTATCATAGTCCCCAATCAAATTTGATTTTTTTGAACTAAACTAGTGTATAATATACTACGATTTTTGACCGAAACTTGAATTTCGAAAAGTTTAATAGAATATAATTTTCAGATGATTTTTTTTGCATGGACTTCCATCATAACATTCCCTCTCAACATATATAAATGATCTGAAAAGTCTCGTATCATTTAAAATAGTCCCCAATTAAATTTGATTTTTTTGACCGAAACTAGTGTATAATATACTTCAATTTTTGACCGAAACTTGCATTTCGAAAAGTTTTTTAGAATCTAGTTTTTAGATGATTTTTTACATGGACTTCTATCATAACCTTCCCTCTTAACATATATAAACGATCTGAAAAGTCTCGTATCATTTCAAATATTCCACAATTAAATTTGATTTTTTTTACCAAAATTAGTGTATAATTTACTACGATTTTTGACCGAAACTTGCATTTCGAAAAGTTTTATTGAATCTAATTTTCAGATGATTTTTTGCATGGACTTCCATCATAAACTTCCCTCTTAACATATATAAATGATCTGAAAAGTCTCGTATCATTTCAAATAGTTCACAATTAAATTTTATTTTTTTGACCGAAACTAGTGTATAATATACTACGATTTTTGACCGAAACTTGCATTTCGAAAAGTTTTATAGAATCTAGTTTTTAGATGATTTTTTGCATGGACTTCCATCATAACCTTCCCTCTTAACATATATAAATGATCTGAAAAGTCTCGTATCATTTCAAATAGTCCCCAATCAAATTTGATTTTTTTTGACCGAAACTAGTGTATAATATACTACGATTTTTGACCGAAACTTGAATTTCAAAAAGTTTAATAGAATATAATTTTCAGATGATTTTTTTTGCATGGACTTCCATCATAACATTCCCTCACAACGTATATAAATAGTCTGAAAAGTCTCGTATCATTTAAAATAGTCCCCAATTAAATTTGATTTTTTTGACCGAAACTAGTGTATAATATACTTTAATTTTTGACCGAAACTTACATTTCGAAAAGTTTTTTAGAATCTAGTTTTCAGATGATTTTTTACATGGACTTCTATCATAACCTTCCCTCTTAACATATATAAATGATCTGAAAAGACTCGTATCATTTCAAATATTCCACAATTAAATTTGATTTTTTTTACCGAAATTAGTGTATATTATACTACGATTTTTGACCGAAAATTGCATTTCGAAAAGTTTTATAGAATCTAGTTTTCAGATGATTTTTTGCATGGACTTCCATCATAAACTTCCCTCTTAACATATATAAATGATCTGAAAAGTCTCGTATCATTTCAAATAGTTCACAATTAAATTTTATTTTTTTGACCGAAACTAGTGTATAATATACTACGATTTTTTACCGAAACATGCATTTCGAAAAGTTTAATAGAATCTTATTTTTAGATGATTTTTTTGCATGGACTTCCAACATAACATTCCCTCTCAACATATATAAATGATCTGAAAAGACCCGTATCATTAAAAATAGTCCCCAATAAAATTTGATTTTTTTGAACTAAACTAGTGTATAATATACTACGATTTTTGACCGAAACTTGAATTTCGAAAAGTTTAATAGAATAAAATTTTCAGATGATTTTTTTTGCATGGACTTCCATCATAACATTCCCTCTCAACATATATAAATGATCTGAAAAGTCTCGTATCATTTAATATAGTCCCCAATTAAATTTGATTTTTTTGAGTGAAACTAGTGTATAATATACTTCAATTTTTGACCGAAACTTGCATTTCGAAAAGTTTTTTAGAATCTAGTTTTCAGGTGATTTTTTACATGGACTTCTATCATAACCTTCCCTCTTAACATATATAAATGATCTGAAAAGTCTCGTATCATTTCAAATATTCTACAATTAAATTTGATTTTTTTACCGAAATTAGTGTATAATATACTACGATTTTTGACCGAAACTTGCATTTCGAAAAGTTTTATTGAATCTAATTTTCAGATGATTTTTTGCATGGACTTCCATCATAACCTTCCCTCTTAACATATATAAATGATCTGAAAAGTCTCGTATCATTTCAAATAGTCCCCAATCAAATTTGATTTTTTTGGACCGAAACTAGTGTATAATATACTACGATTTTTTACCAAAACTTGCATTTCAAAAATTTTAATAGAATCTTATTTTTAGATGATTTTTTTTGCATGGACTTCCAACATAACATTCCCTTTCAACATATATAAATGATCTGAAAAGACTCGTATCATTTAAAATAGTCCCCAATCAAATTTGATTTTTTTGAACTAAACTAGTGTATAATATACTACGATTTTTGACCGAAACTTGAATTTCGAAAAGTTTAATAGAATATAATTTTCAGATGATTTTTTTCTGCATGGACTTCCATCATAACATTCTCTCTCAACATATATAAATGATCTGAAAAATCTCGTATCATTTAAAATAGTACCCAATTAAATTTGATTTTTTTTGACCGAAACTAGTGTATAATATACTTCAATTTTTGACCGAAACTTGCATTTCTAAAAGTTTTTTAGAATATAGTTTTCAGATGATTTTTTACATGGACTTCTATCATAGCCTTCCCTCTTAATATATATAAACGATCTGAAAAGTCTCGTATCATTTCAAAAAGTCCACAATTAAATTTTATTTTTTTACCGAAATTAGTGTATAATATACTATGATTTTTGACCGAAACATGCATTTCGAAAAGTTTTATAGAATCTAATTTTCAGATGTTTTTTTGCATGGACTTCCATCATAACCTTCCCTCTTAAGATATTTCAATGATCTGAAAAGTCTCGTATCATTTCAAATAATTCACAATTAAATTTTATTTATTTAACCGAAACTAGTGTATAATATACAACGATTTTTGACCGAAACTTGCATTTCAAAAAGTTTCATAGATTCTAATTTTCAGATTTTTTTTGCATGGACTTCCATCATAACCTTCCCTCTTAACATATATAAATGATCTGTAGAGTCTCGTATCATTTCAAATAGTCCCCAATCAAATTTGATTTTTTTGACCGAAACTAGTGTATAATATACTACGATTTTTGACCGAAACTTGCATTTCGAAAAGTTTTATAGAATCTAGTTTTCAGATGATTTTTTGCATGGACTTCCATCATAACCTTCCCTCTTAAAATATATAAATGATCTGAAAAGTCTCGTATCATTTTAAATAGTCCCCAATCAAATTTAATTTTTTTTGACCGAAACTAGTGTATAATATACTACGATTTTTTACCGAAACATGCATTCCGAAAAGTTTAATAGAATCTTATTTTCAGATGATTTTTTTTGCATGGACTTCCATCATAACATTCCCTCTCAACATATATAAATGATCTGAAAAGTCTCGTTTCATTTAAAATAGTCCACAATGAAATTTGATTTTTTTGACCTAAACTAGTGTATAATATACTACGATTTTTGACCGAAACTTGAATTTCGAAAACTTTAATAGAATATAATTTTCATATGATTTTTTTTTGCATGGACTTCCATCATAACATTCCCTCTCAACATATATAAATGATCTGAAAAGTCTCGTATCATTTAAAATCGTCCCCAATTAAATTTGATTTTTTTGACCGAAACTAGTGTATAATTTACTTCAATTTTTGACCGAAACATGCATTTCGAAAAGTTTTTTAGAATCTAGCTTTCAGATGATTTTTTACATGGACTTCTTTCATAACCTTCCCTCTTAACATATATAAATGATCTGAAAAGTCTCGTATCATTTCAAATATTCCACAATTAAATTAAATTTTTTTACCGAAATTCGTGTATATTATACGACGATTTTTGACCGAAACTTGCATTTCGAAAAGTTTTATAGAATCTAGTTTTCAGATGATTTTTTGCATGGATTCCATCATAACCTTCCCTCTCAACATATATAAATGATCTGAAAAGTCTCGTATCATTTCAAATAGTCCCCAATCAAATTTGATTTTTTTTGGACCGAAACTAGTGTATAATGTACTACGATTTTTGACCGATACATGCATTCGAAAAGTTTTTTAGAATCTAGTTTTCAGATGATTTTTTTTGCATGGACTTCCATCATAACATTCCCTCTCAACAAATATAAATGATCTGAAAAGTCTCGTATCATTTAAAATAGTCCCCAATTAAATTTGATTTTTTTGACCGAAACTAGTGTATAATATACTTCAATTTTTGACCGAAACTTGCATTTCGAAAGGTTTTTTAGAATCTAGTTTTCAGATGTTTTTTTACATGGACTTCTATCATAACCTTCACTCTTAATATATATAAACAATCTGAAAAGTCTCGTATAATTTCAAAAAGTCCACAATTAAATTTTATTTTTTTACCGAAATTAGTGTATAATATACTTTGATTTTTGACCGAAACATGCATTTCGAAAAGTTTTATAGAATCTAATTTTCAGATGATTTTTTGCATGGACTTCTATCATAACTTTCCCTCTTAACATATATAAATGATCTGAAAAGTCTCGTATCATTTCAAATAGTTCACAATTAAATTTTATTTTTTTGACCGAAACTAGTGTATAATATACTACGATTTTTGACTGAAACTTGCATTTCGAAAAGTTTTATAGAATCTAATTTTCAGATGATTTTTTGCATGGATTCCATCATAACCTTCCCTCTTAACATATATAAATGATCTGAAAAGTCTCGTATCATTTCAAATAGTCCCCAATCAAATTTGATTTTTTTTGGACCGAAACTAGTGTATAATGTACTACGATTTTTTACCGAAACATGCATTTCGAAAAGTTTAATAGAATCTTATTTTCAGATGATTTTTTTTGTATGGACTTCCATCATAACATTTCCTGTCAACATATATAAATGATCTGAAAAGACTCGTATCATTTAAAATAGTCCCCAATCAAATTTGATTTTTTTGACCTTAACTAGTGTATAATATACTACGATTTTTGACCGAAACTTGAATTTCGAAAAGTTTAATAGAATATAATTTTCAGATGATTTTTATTGCATGGACTTCCATCATAACATTCCCTCTCAACATATATAAATGATCTGAAAAGTCTCGTATCATTTAAAATAGTCCCCAATCAAATTTGATTTTTTTGACCGAAACTAGTGTATAATATACTCCGATTTTTGACCGATACATGCATTCGAAAAGTTTTTTAGAATCTAGTTTTCAGATGATTTTTTTTGCATGGACTTCCATCCTAACATTCCCTCTCAACAAATATAAATGATCTGAAAAGTCTCGTATCATTTAAAATAGTCCCCAATTAAATTTGATTTTTTTGACCGAAACTAATGTATAATATACTTCAATTTTTGACCGAAACTTGTATTTCGAAAGGTTTTTTAGAATCTAGTTTTCAGATGATTTTTTACATGGACTTCTATCATAACCTTCACTCTTAATATATATAAACAATCTGAAAAGTCTCGTATAATTTCAAAAAGTCCACAATTAAATTTTATTTTTTTACCGAAATTAGTGTATAATATACTTTGATTTTTGACCGAAACATGCATTTCGAAAAGTTTCATAGAATCTAATTTTCAGATTATTTTTTGCATGGACTTCCATCATAATCTTTCCTCTTAACATATATAAATGATCTGAAAAGTCTCGTATCATTTCATATAGTCCCCAATCAAATTTGATTTTTTTGACCGAAACTAGTGTATAATATACTACGATTTTTTACTGAAACTTGCATTTCGAAAAGTTTAATAGAATCTTATTTTCATATGATTTTTTTTGCATGGACTTCCAGCATAACATTCCCTCTCAACATATATAAATGATTTGAAAAGTCTCGTATAATTTAAAATAGTCCCCAATCAAATTTGATTTTTTTGACCTAAACTAGTGTATAATATACTACGATTTTTTACCGAAACTTGAATTTCGAAAAGTTTAATAGAATATAATTTTCAGATGAATTTTTTTGCATGGACTTCCTTCATAACATTCCCTCTCAACAAATATAAATGATCTGAAAAGTCTCGTATCATTTAAAATAGTCCCCAATTAAATTTGATTTTTATGACCGAAACTAGTGTATAATATACTTCAATTTTTGACCGAAACTTGCATTTCGAAAATTTTTTAGAATCTAGTTTTCAGATGATTTTTTACATGGACTTCTATCATAACCTTCCCTCTTAATATATATAAACGATCTGAAAAGTCTCGTATCATTTCAAATAATCCATAATTAAATTTGATTTTTTTACCGAAATTAGTGTATAATATACTACGATTTTTGACCGAAACTTGCATTTCGAAAAGTTTTATTGAATCTAATTTTCAGATGTTTTTTTGCATGGACTTCCATCATAACCTTCCCTCTTAACATATATAAATGATCTGAAAAGTCTCGTATCATTTCAAATAGTTCACAATTTAATTTAATTTTTTTGACCGAAACTAGTGTATAATAAACTACGATTTTTGACCGAAACTTGCATTTCGAAAAGTTTTATAGAATCGAGTTTTCAGATGATTTTTTGCATGGACTTCCATCATAACCTTCCCTCTTAACATATATAAATGATCTGAAAACTCTCGTATCATTTCAAATAGTCCCCAATCAAATTTTTTTTTTTTTGACCGAAACTAATGTATAATATACTACGATTTTTTACCGAAACTTGCATTTCGAAAAGTTTAATAGAATCTTATTTTCAGATGATTTTTTTTGCATGGACTTCCATCATAACATTCCCTCCCAACATATATAAATGATCTGAAAAGTTTCGTATCATTTAAAATAGTCCCCAATCAAATTTTATTTTTTTGACCTAAACTAGTGTATAATATACTACGATTTTTTTACCGAAACATGAATTTCGAAAAGTTTAATAGAATATAATTTTCAGATGATTTTTTTTGCATGGACTTCCATCATAACATTCCCTCTCAACAAATATAAATGATCTGAAAAGTCTCGTATCATTTAAAATAGTCCCCAATTAAATTTGATTTTTTTGACCGAAACTAGTGTTAATATACTTTAATTTTTGACCGAAACTTGCATTTCGAAAAGTTTTTTAGAATCTAGTTTTCAGATGATTTTTTACATGGACTTCTATCATAACCCTCCCTCTTAATATATATAAACGATCTGAAAAGTCTCGTATCATTTCAAATATTTCACAATTAAATTTGATTTTTTTACCGAAATTAGTGTATAATATACTACGATTTTTGACCGAAACTTGCATTTCGAAAAGTTTTATTGAATCTAATTTTTAGATGATATTTTGCATGGACTTCCATCATAACCTTCCCTCTTAACATATATAAATGATCTGAAAAGTCTCGTATCATTTCAAATTGTTCACAATTAAATTTAATTTTTTTGACCGAAACTAGTGTATAATATATACTACGATTTTTGACCTAAACTTGCATTTCAAAAAGTTTTTTAGAATCTAGTTTTCAGATGATTTTTTACATGGACTTCTATCATAACCTTCCCTCTTAATATATATAAACGATCTGAAAAGTCTCGTATCATTTCAAATATTCCACAATTAAATTTGATTTTTTTACCGAAATTAGTGTATAATATACTACGATTTTTGACCGAAACTTGCATTTTGAAAAGTTTTATTGAATCTAATTTTCAGATGATTTTTTGCATGGACTTCCATCATAACCTTCCCTCTTAACATATATAAATGATCTGAAAAGTCTCGTATCATTTCAAATAGTTCACAATTAAATTTAATTTTTTTAACCGAAACTAGTGTATAATATACTACGATTTTTGACCGAAACTTGCATTTCGAAAAGTTTTATAGAATCTAGTTTTCAAATGATTTTTTGCATGGACTTCCATCATAACCTTCCCTCTTAAAATATATAAATGATCTGAAAAGTCTCGTATCATTTCAAATAGTCCCCAATCAAATTTGATTTTTTTGGACCGAAACTAGTGTATAATATACTACTGTTTTTTACCGAAACTTGCATTTCGAAAAGTTTAATAGAATCTTATTTTCAGATGATTTTTTTTGCATGGACTTCCATCATAACATTCCCTCTCAACATATATAAATGATCTGAAAAGTCTCGTATCATTTAAAATAGTCCCCAATCAAATTTGATTTTTTTGACCTTAACTAGTATATAATATACTACGATTTTTGACCGAAACTTGAATTTCGAAAAGTTTAATAGAATATAATTTTCAGATGATTTTTTTTGCATGGACTTCCATCATAACATTCCCTCTCAACATATATAAATGATCTGAAAAGTCTCGTATCATTAAAAATAGTCCCCAATCAAATTTGATTTTTTTGACCGAAACTAGTGTATAATATACTACGATTTTTGACCGATACATGCATTCGAAAAGTTTTTTAGAATCTAGTTTTCAGATGATTTTTTTTGCATGGACTTCCATCATAACATTCCCTCTCAACAAATATAAATGATCTGAAAAGTCTCGTATCATTTAAAATAGTCCCCAATTAAATTTGATTTTTTTGACCGAAACTAGTGTATAATATACTTCAATTTTTGACCGAAACTTGCATTTCGAAAGGTTTTTTAGAATCTAGTTTTCAGATGATTTTTTACATGGACTTCTATCATAACCTTCACTCTTAATATATATAAACAATCTGAAAAGTCTCGTATAATTTCAAAAAGTCCACAATTAAATTTTATTTTTTTACCGAAATTAGTGTATAATATACTTTGATTTTTGACCGAAACATGCATTTCGAAAAGTTTTATAGAATCTAATTTTCAGATGATTTTTTGCATGGACTTCTATCATAACTTTCCCTCTTAACATATATAAATGATCTGAAAAGTCTCGTATCATTTCAAATAGTTCACAATTAAATTTTATTTTTTTGACCGAAACTAGTGTATAATATACTACGATTTTTGACTGAAACTTGCATTTCGAAAAGTTTTATAGAATCTAATTTTCAGATGATTTTTTGCATGGATTCCATCATAACCTTCCCTCTTAACATATATAAATGATCTGAAAAGTCTCGTATCATTTCAAATAGTCCCCAATCAAATTTGATTTTTTTTGGACCGAAACTAGTGTATAATGTACTACGATTTTTTACCGAAACATGCATTTCGAAAAGTTTAATAGAATCTTATTTTCAGATGATTTTTTTTGTATGGACTTCCATCATAACATTTCCTGTCAACATATATAAATGATCTGAAAAGACTCGTACCATTTAAAATAGTCCCCAATCAAATTTGATTTTTTTGACCTTAACTAGTGTATAATATACTACGATTTTTGACCGAAACTTGAATTTCGAAAAGTTTAATAGAATATAATTTTCAGATGATTTTTTTTGCATGGACTTCCATCATAACATTCCCTCTCAACATATATAAATGATCTGAAAAGTCTCGTATCATTTAAAATAGTCCCCAATCAAATTTGATTTTTTTGACCGAAACTAGTGTATAATATACTACGATTTTTGACCGAAACTTGCATTTCGAAAATTTTTTAGAATCTAGTTTTCAGATGATTTTTTGCATGGACTTCTATAATAACCTTCCCTCTTAATATATATAAACGATCTGAAAAGTCTCGTATCATTTCAAATAATCCATAATTAAATTTGATTTTTTTACCGAAATTAGTGTATAATATACTACGATTTTTGACCGAAACTTGCATTTCGAAAAGTTTTATTGAATTTAATTTTCAGATGATTTTTTGCATGGACTTCCATCATAACCTTCCCTCTTAACATATATAAATGATCTGAAAAGTCTCGTATCATTTCAAATAGTTCACAATTTAATTTAATTTTTTTGACCGAAACTAGTGTATAATAAACTACGATTTTTGACCGAAACTTGCATTTCGAAAAGTTTTATAGAATCGAGTTTTCAGATGATTTGTTGCATGAACTTCCATCATAACCTTCCCTCTTAACATATATAAATGATCTGAAAACTCTCGTATCATTTCAAATAGTCCCCAATCAAATTTTATTTTTTTTGACCGAAACTAATGTATAATATACTACGATTTTTTACCGAAACTTGCATTTCGAAAAGTTTAATAGAATCTTATTTTCAGATGATTTTTTTTGCATGGACTTACATCATAACATTCCCTCTCAACATATATAAATGATCTGAAAAGTATCGTATCATTTAAAATAGTCCCCAATCAAATTTTATTTTTTTGACCTAAACTAGTGTATAATATACTACGATTTTTTTACCGAAACATGAATTTCGAAAAGTTTAATAGAATATAATTTTCAGATGATTTTTTTTGCATGGACTTCCATCATAACATTCCCTCTCAACAAATATAAATGATCTGAAAAGTCTCGTATCATTTAAAATAGTCCCCAATTAAATTTGATTTTTTTGACCGAAACTAGTGTATAATATACTTTAATTTTTGACCGAAACTTGCATTTCGAAAAGTTTTTTAGAATCTAGTTTTCAGATGATTTTTTACATGGACTTCTATCATAACCCTCCCTCTTAATATATATAAACGATCTGAAAAGTCTCGTATCATTTCAAATATTTCAGAATTAAATTTGATTTTTTTACCGAAATTAGTGTATAATATACTACGATTTTTGACCGAAACTTGCATTTCGAAAAGTTTTATTGAATCTAATTTTTAGATGATATTTTGCATGGACTTCCATCATAACCTTCCCTCTTAACATATATAAATGATCTGAAAAGTCTCGTATCATTTCAAATTGTTCACAATTAAATTAATTTTTTTGACCGAAACTAGTGTATAATATATACTACGATTTTTGACCTAAACTTGCATTTCAAAAAGTTTTTTAGAATCTAGTTTTCAGATGATTTTTTACATGGACTTCTATCATAACCTTCCCTCTTAATATATATAAACGATCTGAAAAGTCTCGTATCATTTCAAATATTCCACAATTAAATTTGATTTTTTTACCGAAATTAGTGTATAATATACTACGATTTTTGACCGAAACTTGCATTTTGAAAAGTTTTATTGAATCTAATTTTCAGATGATTTTTTGCATGGACTTCCATCATAACCTTCCCTCTTAACATATATAAATGATCTGAAAAGTCTCGTATCATTTCAAATAGTTCACAATTAAATTTAATTTTTTTGACCGAAACTAGTGTATAATATACTACGATTTTTGACCGAAACTTGCATTTCGAAAAGTTTTATAGAATCTAGTTTTCAAATGATTTTTTGCATGGACTTCCATCATAACCTTCCCTCTTAAAATATATAAATGATCTGAAAAGTCTCGTATCATTTCAAATAGTCCCCAATCAAATTTGATTTTTTTGGACCGAAACTAGTGTATAATATACTACTGTTTTTTACCGAAACTTGCATTTCGAAAAGTTTAATAGAATCTTATTTTCAGATG
Organism: Lathyrus aphaca; assembly: GCA_963966055.1. Taxonomy (NCBI): domain Eukaryota; kingdom Viridiplantae; phylum Streptophyta; class Magnoliopsida; order Fabales; family Fabaceae; genus Lathyrus; species Lathyrus aphaca. The sequence continues at coordinate 597,610,456 of OZ014521.1, read as the reverse complement.
ATTTTTTTGGCATGGACTTCCATCATAACATTCCCTCTCAACATATATAAATGATCTGAAAAGTCTCGTATCATTTAAAATAGTCCCCAATCAAATTTGATTTTTTTGACCTAAACTAGTGTATAATATACTACGATTTTTGACCGAAACTTGAATTTTGAAAAGTTTAATAGAATATAATTTTCAGATGATTTTTTTTGCATGGGCTTCCATCATAACATTCCCTCTCAACATATATAAATGATCTGAAAAGTCTCGTATCATTTAAAATAGTCCCCAATTAAATTTGATTTTTTTGACCGAAACTAGTGTATAATATACTTCAATTTTTTACCGAAACTTGCATTTCTAAAAGTTTTTTAGAATCTAGTTTTCAGATGATTTTTTACATGGACTTCTATCATAACCCTCCCTCTTAACATATATAAACGATCTGAAAAGTCTCGTATCATTTCAAATATTCCACAATTAAATTTGATTTTTTTACCGAAATTAGTGTATAATATACTACGATTTTTGACCGAAACTTGCATTTCGAAAAGTTTTATTGAATCTAATTTTCAGATGATTTTTTGCATGGCCTTCCATCATAACCTTCCCTCTTAACATATATAAATGATCTGAAAAGTCTCGTATCATTTCAAATAGTTCACAATTAAATTTAATTTTTTTGACCGAAACTAGTGTATAATATACTATGATTTTTGACCGAAACTTGCATTTCAAAAAGTTTTTTAGAATCTAGTTTACAGATGATTTTTTACATGGACTTCTATCATAACCTTCCCTCTTAATATATATAAACGATCTGAAAAGTCTCGTATCATTTCAAATATTCCACAATTAAATTTGATTTTTTTTACCGAAATTAGTGTATAATATACTACGATTTTTTACCGAAACTTGCATTTCGAAAAGTTTTATTGAATCTAATTTTCAGATGATTTTTTGCATGGACTTCCATCATAACCTTCCCTCTTAACATATATAAATGTTCTGAAAAGTCTCGTATCATTTCAAATAGTTCACAATTAAATTTAATTTTTTTGACCGAAACTAGTGTATAATATACTACGATTTTTGACCGAAACTTGCATTTCAAAAAGTTTTATAGAATCTAGTTTTCAGATGATTTTTTGCATGGACTTCCATCATAACCTTCCCTCTTAAAATATATAAATGATCTGAAAAGTCTCGTATCATTTCAAATAGTCCCCAATCAAATTTGATTTTTTTGGACCGAAACTAGTGTATAATATACTACTGTTTTTTACCGAAACTTGCATTTCGAAAAGTTTAATAGAATCTTATTTTCAGATGATTTTTTTTGCATGGACTTCCATCATAACATTCCCTCTCAACATATATAAATGATCTGAAAAGTCTCGTATCATTTAAAATAGTCCCCAATCAAATTTGATTTTTTTGACCTTAACTAGTATATAATATACTACGATTTTTGACCGAAACTTGAATTTCGAAAAGTTTAATAGAATATAATTTTCAGATGATTTTTTTTGCATGGACTTCCATCATAACATTCCCTCTCAACATATATAAATGATCTGAAAAGTCTCGTATCATTTAAAATAGTCCCCAATTAAATTTGATTTTTTTGACCGAAACTAGTGTATAATATACTTCAATTTTTTACCGAAACTTGCATTTCGAAAAGTTTTTTAGAATCTAGTTTTCAGATGATTTTTTACATGGACTTCTATCATAACCCTCCCTCTTAATATATATAAACGATCTGAAAAGTCTCGTATCATTTCAAATATTTCACAATTAAATTTGATTTTTTTACCGAAATTAGTGTATAATATACTACGATTTTTGACCGAAACTTGCATTTCGAAAAGTTTTATTGAATCTAATTTTTAGATGATATTTTGCATGGACTTCCATCATAACCTTCCCTCTTAACATATATAAATGATCTGAAAAGTCTCGTATCATTTCAAATTGTTCACAATTAAATTAATTTTTTTGACCGAAACTAGTGTATAATATATACTACGATTTTTGACCTAAACTTGCATTTCAAAAAGTTTTTTAGAATCTAGTTTTCAGATGATTTTTTACATGGACTTCTATCATAACCTTCCCTCTTAATATATATAAACGATCTGAAAAGTCTCGTATCATTTCAAATATTCCACAATTAAATTTGATTTTTTTACCGAAATTAGTGTATAATATACTACGATTTTTGACCGAAACTTGCATTTTGAAAAGTTTTATTGAATCTAATTTTCAGATGATTTTTTGCATGGACTTCCATCATAACCTTCCCTCTTAACATATATAAATGATCTGAAAAGTCTCGTATCATTTCAAATAGTTCACAATTAAATTTAATTTTTTTGACCGAAACTAGTGTATAATATACTACGATTTTTGACCGAAACTTGCATTTCGAAAAGTTTTATAGAATCTAGTTTTCAAATGATTTTTTGCATGGACTTCCATCATAACCTTCCCTCTTAAAATATATAAATGATCTGAAAAGTCTCGTATCATTTCAAATAGTCCCCAATCAAATTTGATTTTTTTGGACCGAAACTAGTGTATAATATACTACTGTTTTTTACCGAAACTTGCATTTCGAAAAGTTTAATAGAATCTTATTTTCAGATGATTTTTTTGGCATGGACTTCCATCATAACATTCCCTCTCAACATATATAAATGATCTGAAAAGTCTCGTATCATTTAAAATAGTCCCCAATCAAATTTGATTTTTTTGACCTAAACTAGTGTATAATATACTACGATTTTTGACCGAAACTTGAATTTTGAAAAGTTTAATAGAATATAATTTTCAGATGATTTTTTTTGCATGGGCTTCCATCATAACATTCCCTCTCAACATATATAAATGATCTGAAAAGTCTCGTATCATTTAAAATAGTCCCCAATTAAATTTGATTTTTTTGACCGAAACTAGTGTATAATATACTTCAATTTTTTACCGAAACTTGCATTTCTAAAAGTTTTTTAGAATCTAGTTTTCAGATGATTTTTTACATGGACTTCTATCATAACCCTCCCTCTTAACATATATAAACGATCTGAAAAGTCTCGTATCATTTCAAATATTCCACAATTAAATTTGATTTTTTTACCGAAATTAGTGTATAATATACTACGATTTTTGACCGAAACTTGCATTTCGAAAAGTTTTATTGAATCTAATTTTCAGATGATTTTTTGCATGGACTTCCATCATAACCTTCCCTCTTAACATATATAAATGATCTGAAAAGTCTCGTATCATTTCAAATAGTTCACAATTAAATTTAATTTTTTTGACCGAAACTAGTGTATAATATACTATGATTTTTGACCGAAACTTGCATTTCAAAAAGTTTTTTAGAATCTAGTTTACAGATGATTTTTTACATGGACTTCTATCATAACCTTCCCTCTTAATATATATAAACGATCTGAAAAGTCTCGTATCATTTCAAATATTCCACAATTAAATTTGATTTTTTTTACCGAAATTAGTGTATAATATACTACGATTTTTTACCGAAACTTGCATTTCGAAAAGTTTTATTGAATCTAATTTTCAGATGATTTTTTGCATGGACTTCCATCATAACCTTCCCTCTTAACATATATAAATGTTCTGAAAAGTCTCGTATCATTTCAAATAGTTCACAATTAAATTTAATTTTTTTGACCGAAACTAGTGTATAATATACTACGATTTTTGACCGAAACTTGCATTTCAAAAAGTTTTATAGAATCTAGTTTTCAGATGATTTTTTGCATGGACTTCCATCATAACCTTCCCTCTTAAAATATATAAATGATCTGAAAAGTCTCGTATCATTTCAAATAGTCCCCAATCAAATTTGATTTTTTTGGACCGAAACTAGTGTATAATATACTACTGTTTTTTACCGAAACTTGCATTTCGAAAAGTTTAATAGAATCTTATTTTCAGATGATTTTTTTTGCATGGACTTCCATCATAACATTCCCTCTCAACATATATAAATGATCTGAAAAGTCTCGTATCATTTAAAATAGTCCCCAATCAAATTTGATTTTTTTGACCTTAACTAGTATATAATATACTACGATTTTTGACCGAAACTTGAATTTCGAAAAGTTTAATAGAATATAATTTTCAGATGATTTTTTTTGCATGGACTTCCATCATAACATTCCCTCTCAACATATATAAATGATCTGAAAAGTCTCGTATCATTTAAAATAGTCCCCAATTAAATTTGATTTTTTTGACCGAAACTAGTGTATAATATACTTCAATTTTTTACCGAAACTTGCATTTCGAAAAGTTTTTTAGAATCTAGTTTTCAGATGATTTTTTACATGGACTTCTATCATAACCCTCCCTCTTAATATATATAAACGATCTGAAAAGTCTCGTATCATTTCAAATATTTCACAATTAAATTTGATTTTTTTACCGAAATTAGTGTATAATATACTACGATTTTTGACCGAAACTTGCATTTCGAAAAGTTTTATTGAATCTAATTTTTAGATGATATTTTGCATGGACTTCCATCATAACCTTCCCTCTTAACATATATAAATGATCTGAAAAGTCTCGTATCATTTCAAATTGTTCACAATTAAATTAATTTTTTTGACCGAAACTAGTGTATAATATATACTACGATTTTTGACCTAAACTTGCATTTCAAAAAGTTTTTTAGAATCTAGTTTTCAGATGATTTTTTACATGGACTTCTATCATAACCTTCCCTCTTAATATATATAAACGATCTGAAAAGTCTCGTATCATTTCAAATATTCCACAATTAAATTTGATTTTTTTACCGAAATTAGTGTATAATATACTACGATTTTTGACCGAAACTTGCATTTTGAAAAGTTTTATTGAATCTAATTTTCAGATGATTTTTTGCATGGACTTCCATCATAACCTTCCCTCTTAACATATATAAATGATCTGAAAAGTCTCGTATCATTTCAAATAGTTCACAATTAAATTTAATTTTTTTGACCGAAACTAGTGTATAATATACTGCGATTTTTGACCGAAACTTGCATTTCGAAAAGTTTTATAGAATCTAGTTTTCAAATGATTTTTTGCATGGACTTCCATCATAACCTTCCCTCTTAAAATATATAAATGATCTGAAAAGTCTCGTATCATTTCAAATAGTCCCCAATCAAATTTGATTTTTTTGGACCGAAACTAGTGTATAATATACTACTGTTTTTTACCGAAACTTGCATTTCGAAAAGTTTAATAGAATCTTATTTTCAGATGATTTTTTTGGCATGGACTTCCATCATAACATTCCCTCTCAACATATATAAATGATCTGAAAAGTCTCGTATCATTTAAAATAGTCCCCAATCAAATTTGATTTTTTTGACCTAAACTAGTGTATAATATACTACGATTTTTGACCGAAACTTGAATTTTGAAAAGTTTAATAGAATATAATTTTCAGATGATTTTTTTTGCATGGGCTTCCATCATAACATTCCCTCTCAACATATATAAATGATCTGAAAAGTCTCGTATCATTTAAAATAGTCCCCAATTAAATTTGATTTTTTTGACCGAAACTAGTGTATAATATACTTCAATTTTTTACCGAAACTTGCATTTCTAAAAGTTTTTTAGAATCTAGTTTTCAGATGATTTTTTACATGGACTTCTATCATAACCCTCCCTCTTAACATATATAAACGATCTGAAAAGTCTCGTATCATTTCAAATATTCAACAATTAAATTTGATTTTTTTACCGATATTAGTGTATAATATACTACGATTTTTGACCGAAACTTGCATTTCGAAAAGTTTTATTGAATCTAATTTTCAGATGATTTTTTGCATGGACTTCCATCATAACCTTCCCTCTTAACATATATAAATGATCTGAAAAGTCTCGTATCATTTCAAATAGTTCACAATTAAATTTAATTTTTTTGACCGAAACTAGTGTATAATATACTATGATTTTTGACCGAAACTTGCATTTCAAAAAGTTTTTTAGAATCTAGTTTTCAGATGATTTTTTACATGGACTTCTATCATAACCTTCCCTCTTAATATATATAAACGATCTGAAAAGTCTCGTATCATTTCAAATATTCCACAATTAAATTTGATTTTTTTTACCGAAATTAGTGTATAATATACTACGATTTTTTACCGAAACTTGCATTTCGAAAAGTTTTATTGAATCTAATTTTCAGATGATTTTTTGCATGGACTTCCATCATAACCTTCCCTCTTAACATATATAAATGTTCTGAAAAGTCTCGTATCATTTCAAATAGTTCACAATTAAATTTAATTTTTTTGACCGAAACTAGTGTATAATATACTACGATTTTTGACCGAAACTTGCATTTCAAAAAGTTTTATAGAATCTAGTTTTCAGATGATTTTTTGCATGGACTTCCATCATAACCTTCCCTCTTAAAATATATAAATGATCTGAAAAGTCTCGTATCATTTCAAATAGTCCCCAATCAAATTTGATTTTTTTGGACCGAAACTAGTGTATAATATACTACTGTTTTTTACCGAAACTTGCATTTCGAAAAGTTTAATAGAATCTTATTTTCAGATGATTTTTTTTGCATGGACTTCCATCATAACATTCCCTCTCAACATATATAAATGATCTGAAAAGTCTCGTATCATTTAAAATAGTCCCCAATCAAATTTGATTTTTTTGACCTAAACTAGTGTATAATATACTACGATTTTTGACCGAAACTTGAATTTCGAAAAGTTTAATAGAATATAATTTTCAGATGTTTTTTTTGCATGGGCTTCCATCATAACATTCCCTCTCAACATATATAAATGATCTGAAAAGTCTCGTATCATTTAAAATAGTCCCAAATTAAATTTGATTTTTTTGACCGAAACTAGTGTATAATATACTTCAATTTTTTACCGAAACTTGCATTTCGAAAAGTTTTTTAGAATCTAGTTTTCAGATGATTTTTTACATGGACTTCTATCATAACCTTCCCTCTTAACATATATAAACGATCTGAAAAGTCTCATATCATTTCAAATATTCCACAATTAAATTTGATTTTTTGACCGAAATTAGTGTATATACTATGATTTTTGACCGAAACTTGCATTTCGAAAAGTTTTATTGAATCTAATTTTCAGATGATTTTTTGCATGGACTTCCATCATAACCTTCCCTCTTAACATATATAAATGATCTGAAAAGTCTCGTATCATTTCAAATAGTTCACAATTTAATTTAATTTTTTTGACCGAAACTAGTGTATAATAAACTACGATTTTTGACCGAAACTTGCATTTCGAAAAGTTTTATAGAATCGAGTTTTCAGATGATTTTTTGCATGGACTTCCATCATAACCTTCCCTCTTAACATATATAAATGATCTGAAAAGTCTCGTATCATTTCAAATAGTTCACAATTAAATTTAATTTTTTTGACCGAAACTAGTGTATAATATACTGCGATTTTTGACCGAAACTTGCATTTCGAAAAGTTTTATAGAATCTAGTTTTCAAATGATTTTTTGCATGGACTTCCATCATAACCTTCCCTCTTAAAATATATAAATGATCTGAAAAGTCTCGTATCATTTCAAATAGTCCCCAATCAAATTTGATTTTTTTGGACCGAAACTAGTGTATAATATACTACTGTTTTTTACCGAAACTTGCATTTCGAAAAGTTTAATAGAATCTTATTTTCAGATGATTTTTTTGGCATGGACTTCCATCATAACATTCCCTCTCAACATATATAAATGATCTGAAAAGTCTCGTATCATTTAAAATAGTCCCCAATCAAATTTGATTTTTTTGACCTAAACTAGTGTATAATATACTACGATTTTTGACCGAAACTTGAATTTTGAAAAGTTTAATAGAATATCATTTTCAGATGATTTTTTTTGCATGGGCTTCCATCATAACATTCCCTCTCAACATATATAAATGATCTGAAAAGTCTCGTATCATTTAAAATAGTCCCCAATTAAATTTGATTTTTTTGACCGAAACTAGTGTATAATATACTTCAATTTTTTACCGAAACTTGCATTTCTAAAAGTTTTTTAGAATCTAGTTTTCAGATGATTTTTTACATGGACTTCTATCATAACCCTCCCTCTTAACATATATAAACGATCTGAAAAGTCTCGTATCATTTCAAATATTCAACAATTAAATTTGATTTTTTTACCGATATTAGTGTATAATATACTACGATTTTTGACCGAAACATGCATTTCGAAAAGTTTTATTGAATCTAATTTTCAGATGATTTTTTGCATGGACTTCCATCATAACCTTCCCTCTTAACATATATAAATGATCTGAAAAGTCTCGTATCATTTCAAATAGTTCACAATTAAATTTAATTTTTTTTGACCGAAACTAGTGTATAATATACTATGATTTTTGACCGAAACTTGCATTTCAAAAAGTTTTTTAGAATCTAGTTTTCAGATGATTTTTTACATGGACTTCTATCATAACCTTCCCTCTTAATATATATAAACGATCTGAAAAGTCTCGTATCATTTCAAATATTCCACAATTAAATTTGATTTTTTTTACCGAAATTAGTGTATAATATACTACGATTTTTTACCGAAACTTGCATTTCGAAAAGTTTTATTGAATCTAATTTTCAGATGATTTTTTGCATGGACTTCCATCATAACCTTCCCTCTTAACATATATAAATGTTCTGAAAAGTCTCGTATCATTTAAAATAGTCCCCAATCAAATTTGATTTTTTTGACCTAAACTAGTGTATAATATACTACGATTTTTGACCGAAACTTGAATTTCGAAAAGTTTAATAGAATATAATTTTCAGATGTTTTTTTTGCATGGGCTTCCATCATAACATTCCCTCTCAACATATATAAATGATCTGAAAAGTCTCGTATCATTTAAAATAGTCCCAAATTAAATTTGATTTTTTTGACCGAAACTAGTGTATAATATACTTCAATTTTTTACCGAAACTTGCATTTCGAAAAGTTTTTTAGAATCTAGTTTTCAGATGATTTTTTACATGGACTTCTATCATAACCTTCCCTCTTAACATATATAAACGATCTGAAAAGTCTCATATCATTTCAAATATTCCACAATTAAATTTGATTTTTTGACCGAAATTAGTGTATATACTATGATTTTTGACCGAAACTTGCATTTCGAAAAGTTTTATTGAATCTAATTTTCAGATGATTTTTTGCATGGACTTCCATCATAACCTTCCCTCTTAACATATATAAATGATCTGAAAAGTCTCGTATCATTTCAAATAGTTCACAATTTAATTTAATTTTTTTGACCGAAACTAGTGTATAATAAACTACGATTTTTGACCGAAACTTGCATTTCGAAAAGTTTTATAGAATCGAGTTTTCAGATGATTTTTTGCATGGACTTCCATCATAACCTTCCCTCTTAACATATATAAATGATCTGAAAAGTCTCGTATCATTTCAAATAGTTCACAATTAAATTTAATTTTTTTGACCGAAACTAGTGTATAATATACTGCGATTTTTGACCGAAACTTGCATTTCGAAAAGTTTTATAGAATCTAGTTTTCAAATGATTTTTTGCATGGACTTCCATCATAACCTTCCCTCTTAAAATATATAAATGATCTGAAAAGTCTCGTATCATTTCAAATAGTCCCCAATCAAATTTGATTTTTTTGGACCGAAACTAGTGTATAATATACTACTGTTTTTTACCGAAACTTGCATTTCGAAAAGTTTAATAGAATCTTATTTTCAGATGATTTTTTTGGCATGGACTTCCATCATAACATTCCCTCTCAACATATATAAATGATCTGAAAAGTCTCGTATCATTTAAAATAGTCCCCAATCAAATTTGATTTTTTTGACCTAAACTAGTGTATAATATACTACGATTTTTGACCGAAACTTGAATTTTGAAAAGTTTAATAGAATATAATTTTCAGATGATTTTTTTTGCATGGGCTTCCATCATAACATTCCCTCTCAACATATATAAATGATCTGAAAAGTCTCGTATCATTTAAAATAGTCCCCAATTAAATTTGATTTTTTTGACCGAAACTAGTGTATAATATACTTCAATTTTTTACCGAAACTTGCATTTCTAAAAGTTTTTTAGAATCTAGTTTTCAGATGATTTTTTACATGGACTTCTATCATAACCCTCCCTCTTAACATATATAAACGATCTGAAAAGTCTCGTATCATTTCAAATATTCAACAATTAAATTTGATTTTTTTACCGATATTAGTGTATAATATACTACGATTTTTGACCGAAACATGCATTTCGAAAAGTTTTATTGAATCTAATTTTCAGATGATTTTTTGCATGGACTTCCATCATAACCTTCCCTCTTAACATATATAAATGATCTGAAAAGTCTCGTATCATTTCAAATAGTTCACAATTAAATTTAATTTTTTTTGACCGAAACTAGTGTATAATATACTATGATTTTTGACCGAAACTTGCATTTCAAAAAGTTTTTTAGAATCTAGTTTTCAGATGATTTTTTACATGGACTTCTATCATAACCTTCCCTCTTAATATATATAAACGATCTGAAAAGTCTCGTATCATTTCAAATATTCCACAATTAAATTTGATTTTTTTTACCGAAATTAGTGTATAATATACTACGATTTTTTACCGAAACTTGCATTTCGAAAAGTTTTATTGAATCTAATTTTCAGATGATTTTTTGCATGGACTTCCATCATAACCTTCCCTCTTAACATATATAAATGTTCTGAAAAGTCTCGTATCATTTCAAATAGTTCACAATTAAATTTAATTTTTTTGACCGAAACTAGTGTATAATATACTACGATTTTTGACCGAAACTTGCATTTCAAAAAGTTTTATAGAATCTAGTTTTCAGATGATTTTTTGCATGGACTTCCATCATAACCTTCCCTCTTAAAATATATAAATGATCTGAAAAGTCTCGTATCATTTCAAATAGTCCCCAATCAAATTTGATTTTTTTGGACCGAAACTAGTGTATAATATACTACTGTTTTTTACCGAAACTTGCATTTCGAAAAGTTTAATAGAATCTTATTTTCAGATGATTTTTTTTGCATGGACTTCCATCATAACATTCCCTCTCAACATATATAAATGATCTGAAAAGTCTCGTATCATTTAAAATAGTCCCCAATCAAATTTGATTTTTTTGACCTAAACTAGTGTATAATATACTACGATTTTTGACCGAAACTTGAATTTCGAAAAGTTTAATAGAATATAATTTTCAGATGTTTTTTTTGCATGGGCTTCCATCATAACATTCCCTCTCAACATATATAAATGATCTGAAAAGTCTCGTATCATTTAAAATAGTCCCAAATTAAATTTGATTTTTTTGACCGAAACTAGTGTATAATATACTTCAATTTTTTACCGAAACTTGCATTTCGAAAAGTTTTTTAGAATCTAGTTTTCAGATGATTTTTTACATGGACTTCTATCATAACCTTCCCTCTTAACATATATAAACGATCTGAAAAGTCTCATATCATTTCAAATATTCCACAATTAAATTTGATTTTTTGACCGAAATTAGTGTATATACTATGATTTTTGACCGAAACTTGCATTTCGAAAAGTTTTATTGAATCTAATTTTCAGATGATTTTTTGCATGGACTTCCATCATAACCTTCCCTCTTAACATATATAAATGATCTGAAAAGTCTCGTATCATTTCAAATAGTTCACAATTTAATTTAATTTTTTTGACCGAAACTAGTGTATAATAAACTACGATTTTTGACCGAAACTTGCATTTCGAAAAGTTTTATAGAATCGAGTTTTCAGATGATTTTTTGCATGGACTTCCATCATAACCTTCCCTCTTAACATATATAAATGATCTGAAAACTCTCGTATCATTTCAAATAGTCCCCAATCAAATTTTATTTTTTTTGACCGAAACTAATGTATAATATACTACGATTTTTTACCGAAACTTGCATTTCGAAAAGTTTAATAGAATCTTATTTTCAGATGATTTTTTTTGCATGGACTTCCATCATAACATTCCCTCTCAACATATATAAATGATCTGAAAAGTTTCGTATCATTTAAAATAGTCCCCAATCAAATTTGATTTTTTTGACCTAAACTAGTGTATAATATACTACGATTTTTTTTACCGAAACATGAATTTCGAAAAGTTTAATAGAATATAATTTTCAGATGATTTTTTTTGCATGGACTTCCATCATAACATTCCCTCTCAACAAATATAAATGATCTGAAAAGTCTCGTATCATTTAAAATAGTCCCCAATTAAATTTGATTTTTTTGACCGAAACTAGTGTATAATATACTTCAATTTTTGACCGAAACTTGCATTTCGAAAAGTTTTTTAGAATCTAGTTTTCAGATGATTTTTTACATGGACTTCTATCATAACCTTCCCTCTTAATATATATAAACGATCTGAAAAGTCTCGTATCATTTCAAATATTTCACAATTAAATTTGATTTTTTTACCGAAATTAGTGTATAATATACTACGATTTTTGACCGAAACTTGCATTTCGAAAAGTTTTATTGAATCTAATTTTCAGATGATTTTTTGCATGGACTTCCATCATAACCTTCCCTCTTAACATATATAAATGATCTGAAAAGTCTCGTATCATTTCAAATAGTTCACAATTAAATTTAATTTTTTTGACCGAAACTAGTGTATAATATACTACGATTTTTGACCGAAACTTGCATTTCGAAAAGTTTTTTAGAATCTAGTTTTCAGATGATTTTTTACATGGACTTCTATCATAAACTTCCCTCTTAATATATATAAACGATCTGAAAAGTCTCGTATCATTTCAAATATTCCACAATTAAATTTGATTTTTTTTTACCGAAATTAGTGTATAATATACTACGATTTTTGACGAAACTTGCATTTCGAAAAGTTTTATTGAATCTAATTTTCAGATGATTTTTTGCATGGACTTCCATCATAACCTTCCCTCTTAACATATATAAATGATCTGAAAAGTCTCGTATCATTTCAAATAGTTCACAATTAAATTTAATTTTTTTGACCGAAACTAGTGTATAATATACTACGATTTTTGACCGAAACATGCATTTCGAAAAGTTTTATAGAATCTAGTTTTCAGATGATTTTTTGCATGGACTTCCATCATAACCTTCCCTCTTAAAATATATAAATGATCTGAAAAGTCTCGTATCATTTCAAATAGTCCCCAATCAAATTTGATTTTTTTGGACCGAAACTAGTGTATAATATACTACTGTTTTTTACCGAAACATGTATTTCGAAAAGATTAATAGAATCTTATTTTCAGATGATTTTTTTTGCATGGACTTCCATCATAATATTCCCTCTCAATATATATAAATGATCTGAAAAGTCTCGTATCATTTAAAATAGTCCCCAATCAAATTTGATTTTTTTGACCTAAACTAGTGTGTAAAATCTACGATTTATGACCGAAACATGAATTTCGAAAAGTTTAATAGAATATAATTTTCAGATGATTTTTTTTGCATGGACTTCCATCATAACATTCCCTCTCAACATATATAAATGATCTGAAAAGTCTCGTATCATTTAAAATAGTCCCGAATTAAATTTGATTTTTTTGACCGAAACTAGTGTATAATATACTTCAATTTTTTACCGAAACTTGCATTTCGAAAAGTTTTTTAGAATCTAGTTTTCAGATGATTTTTTACATGGACTTCTATCATAACCTTCCCTCTTAACATATATAAATGATCTGAAAAGTCTCATATCATTTCAAATATTCCACAATTAAATTTGATTTTTTTACCGAAATTAGTGTATAATATACTACGATTTTTGACCGAAACTTGCATTTCGAAAAGTTTTATTGAATCTAATTTTCAGATGATTTTTTGCATGGACTTCCATCATAACCTTCCCTCTTAACATATATAAATGATCTGAAAAGTCTCGTATCATTTCAAATAGTTCACAATTAAATTTAATTTTTTTGACCGAAACTAGTGTATAATATACTACGTTTTTTGACCGAAACTTGCATTTCGAAAAGGTTTATAGAATCTAGTTTTCAGATGATTTTTTGCATGGACTTCCATCATAAGCTTCCCTCTTAAAATATATAAATGATCTGAAAAGTCTCGTATCATTTCAAATAGTCCCCAATCAAATTTGATTTTTTTGGACCGAAACTAGTGTATAATATACTACTGTTTTTTACCGAAACATGCATTTCGAAAAGTTTAATAGAATCTTATTTTTAGATGATTTTTTTTGCATGGACTTCCATCATAATATTCCCTCTCAATATATATAAATGATCTGAAAAGTCTCGTATCATTTAAAATAGTCCCCAATCAAATTTGATTTTTTTGACCTAAACTAGTGTGTAAAATCTACGATTTATGACCGAAACATGAATTTCGAAAAGTTTAATAGAATATAATTTTCAGATGATTTTTTTTGCATGGACTTCCATCATAACATTCCCTCTCAACATATATAAATGATCTGAAAAGTCTCGTATCATTTAAAATAGTCCCCAATTAAATTTGATTTTTTTGACCGAAACTAGTGTATAATATACTTCAATTTTTTACCGAAACTTGCATTTCGAAAAGTTTTTTAGAATCTAGTTTTCAGATGATTTTTTACATGGACTTCTATCATAAACTTCCCTCTTAACATATATAAATGATCTGAAAAGTCTCATATCATTTCAAATATTCCACAATTAAATTTGATTTTTTTACCGAAATTAGTGTATAATATACTACGATTTTTGACCGAAACTTGCATTTCGAAAAGTTTTATTGAATCTAATTTTCAGATGATTTTTTGCATGGACTTCCATCATAACCTTCCCTCTTAACATATATAAATGATCTGAAAAGTCTCGTATCATTTCAAATAGTTCACAATTAAATTTAATTTTTTTGACCGAAGATAGTGTATAATATACTACGATTTTTGACCGAAACTTGCATTTCGAAAAGTTTTTTAGAATCTAGTTTTCAGATGATTTTTTACATGGACTTCTATCATAACCTTCCCTCTTAATATATATAAACGATCTGAAAAGTCTCGTATCATTTCAAATATTCCACAATTAAATTTGATTTTTTTACCGAAATTAGTGTATAATATACTACGATTTTTGACCGAAACTTGCATTTCGAAAAGTTTTATTGAATCTTATTTTCAGATGATTTTTTGCATGGACTTCCATCATAACCTTCCCTCTTAACATATATAAATGATCTGAAAAGTCTCGTATCATTTCAAATAGTTCACAATTAAATTTAATTTTTTTGACCGAAACTAGTGTATAATATACTACGATTTTTGACCGAAACTTGCATTTCGAAAAGTTTTATAGAATCTAGTTTTCAGATGATTTTTTGCATGGACTTCCATCATAAGCTTCCCTCTTAAAATATATAAATGATCTGAAAAGTCTCGTATCATTTCAAATAGTCCCCAATCAAATTTGATTTTTTTGGACCGAAACTAGTGTATAATATACTACTGTTTTTTACCGAAACATGCATTTCGAAAAGTTTAATAGAATCTTATTTTCAGATGATTTTTTTTGCATGGACTTCCATCATAATATTCCCTCTCAATATATATAAATGATCTGAAAAGTCTCGTATCATTTAAAATAGTCCCCAATCAAATTTGATTTTTTTGACCTAAACTAGTGTGTAAAATCTACGATTTATGACCGAAACATGAATTTCGAAAAGTTTAATAGAATATAATTTTCAGATGATTTTTTTTGCATGGACTTCCATCATAACATTCCCTCTCAACATATATAAATGATCTGAAAAGTCTCGTATCATTTAAAATAGTCCCCAATTAAATTTGATTTTTTTGACCGAAACTAGTGTATAATATACTTCAATTTTTTACCGAAACTTGCATTTCGAAAAGTTTTTTAGAATCTAGTTTTCAGATGATTTTTTACATGGACTTCTATCATAACCTTCCCTCTTAACATATATAAATGATCTGAAAAGTCTCATATCATTTCAAATATTCCACAATTAAATTTGATTTTTTTACCGAAATTAGTGTATAATATACTACGATTTATGACCGAAACATGAATTTCGAAAAGTTTAATAGAATATAATTTTCAGATGATTTTTTTTGCATGGACTTCCATCATAACATTCCCTCTCAACATATATAAATGATCTGAAAAGTCTCGTATCATTTAAAATAGTCCCCAATTAAATTTGATTTTTTTGACCGAAACTAGTGTATAATATACTTCAATTTTTTACCAAAACTTGCATTTCGAAAAGTTTTTTAGAATCTAGTTTTCAGATGATTTTTTACATGGACTTCTATCATAACCTTCCCTCTTAACATATATAAATGATCTGAAAAGTCTCGTATCATTTCAAATATTCCACAATTAAATTTTATTTTTTTACCGAAATTAGTGTATAATATACTACGATTTTTGACCGAAACTTGCATTTCGAAAAGTTTTATTGAATCTAATTTTCAGATGATTTTTTGCATGGACTTCCATCATAACCTTCCCTCTTAACATATATAAATGATCTGAAAAGTCTCGTATCATTTCAAATAGTTCACAATTAAATTTAATTTTTTTGACCGAAACTAGTGTATAATATACTACGATTTTTGACCGAAACTTGCATTTCGAAAAGTTTTATAGAATCTAGTTTTCAGATGATTTTTTGCATGGACTTCCATCATAAGCTTCCCTCTTAAAATATATAAATGATCTGAAAAGTCTCGTATCATTTCAAATAGTCCCCAATCAAATTTGATTTTTTTGGACCGAAACTAGTGTATAATATACTATTGTTTTTTACCGAAACATGCATTTCGAAAAGTTTAATAGAATCTTATTTTCAGATGATTTTTTTTGCATGGACTTCCATCATAATATTCCCTCTCAATATATATAAATGATCTGAAAAGTCTCGTATCATTTAAAATAGTCCCCAATCAAATTTGATTTTTTTGACCTAAACTAGTGTGTAAAATCTACGATTTATGACCGAAACATGAATTTCGAAAAGTTTAATAGAATATAATTTTCAGATGATTTTTTTTGCATGGACTTCCATCATAACATTCCCTCTCAACATATATAAATGATCTGAAAAGTCTCGTATCATTTAAAATAGTCCCCAATTAAATTTGATTTTTTTGACCGAAACTAGTGTATAATATACTTCAATTTTTTACCGAAACTTGCATTTCGAAAAGTTTTTTAGAATCTAGTTTTCAGATGATTTTTTACATGGACTTCTATCATAACCTTCCCTCTTAACCTATATAAATGATCTGAAAAGTCTCATATCATTTCAAATATTCCACAATTAAATTTGATTTTTTACCGAAATTAGTGTATAATATACTACGATTTTTGACCGAAACTTGCATTTCGAAAAGTTTTATTGAATCTAATTTTCAGATGATTTTTTGCATGGACTTCCATCATAACCTTCCCTCTTAACATATATAAATGATCTGAAAAGTCTCGTATCATTTCAAATAGTTCACAATTAAATTTAATTTTATTGACCGAAACTAGTGTATAATATACTACGATTTTTGACCGAAACTTGCATTTCGAAAAGTTTTTTAGAATCTAGTTTTCAGATGATTTTTTACATGGACTTCTATCATAACCTTCCCTCTTAATATATATAAACGATCTGAAAAGTCTCGTATCATTTCAAATATTCCACAATTAAATTTGATTTTTTTACCGAAATTAGTGTATAATATACTACGATTTTTGACCGAAACTTGCATTTCGAAAAGTTTTATTGAATCTTATTTTCAGATGATTTTTTGCATGGACTTCCATCATAACCTTCCCTCTTAACATATATAAATGATCTGAAAAGTCTCGTATCATTTCAAATAGTTCACAATTAAATTTAATTTTTTTGACCGAAACTAGTGTATAATATACTACGATTTTTGACCAAAACTTGCATTTCGAAAAGTTTTATAGAATCTAGTTTTCAGATGATTTTTTGCATGGACTTCCATCATAAGCTTCCCTCTTAAAATATATAAATGATCTGAAAAGTCTCGTATCATTTCAAATACTCCCCAATCAAATTTGATTTTTTTGGACCGAAACTAGTGTATAATATACTATGGTTTTTTACCGAAACTTGCATTTCGAAAAGTTTAATAGAATCTTATTTTCAGATTATTTTTTTTGCATGGACTTCCATCATAATATTCCCTCTCAACATATATAAATGATCTGAAAAGTCTCGTATCATTTAAAATAGTCCCCAATCAAATTTGATTTTTTTGACCTAAACTAGTGTGTAATATATACTACGATTTTTGACCGAAACTTGAATTTCGAAAAGTTTAATAGAATATAATTTTCAGATGATTTTTTTTGCATGGACTTCCATCATAACATTCCCTCTCAACATATATAAATGATCTGAAAAGTCTCGTATCATTTAAAATAGTCCCCAATTAAATTTGATTTTTTTGACCGAAACTAGTGTATAATATACTTCAATTTTTTACCGAAACTTGCATTTCGAAAAGTTTTTTAGAATCTAGTTTTCAGATGATTTTTTACATGGACTTCTATCATAACCTTCCCTCTTAACATATATAAATGATCTGAAAAGTCTCGTATCATTTCAAATATTCCACAATTAAATTTGATTTTTTTACCGAAATTAGTGTATAATATACTACGATTTTTGACCGAAACTTGCATTTCGAAAAGTTTTATTGAATCTAATTTTCAGATGATTTTTTGCATGGACTTCCATCATAACCTTCCCTCTTAACATATATAAATGATCTGAAAAGTCTCGTATCATTTCAAATAGTTCACAATTAAATTTAATTTTTTTGACCGAAACTAGTGTATAATATACTACGATTTTTGACCGAAACATGCATTTCGAAAAGTTTTATAGAATCTATTTTTCAGATGATTTTTTGCATGGACTTCCATCATAACCTTCCCTCTTAAAATATATAAATGATCTGAAAAGTCTCGTATCATTTCAAATAGTCCCCAATCAAATTTGATTTTTTTGGACCGAAACTAGTGTATAATATACTACTGTTTTTTACCGAAACATGCATTTCGAAAAGTTTAATAGAATCTTATTTTCAGATGATTTTTTTTGCATGGACTTCCATCATAATATTCCCTCTCAATATATATAAATGATCTGAAAAGTCTCGTATCATTTAAAATAGTCCCCAATCAAATTTGATTTTTTTGACCTAAACTAGTGTGTAAAATCTACGATTTATGACCGAAACATGAATTTCGAAAAGTTTAATAGAATATAATTTTCAGATGATTTTTTTTGCA